>JAYESA010000005.1:73556706-74156706 GCA_036927795.1 Iris macrosiphon | reverse complement strand
CTCTCAGAAAGTTCTTAGTATGGTGATGCTTGAGTGTGTGTGTGTGTGTGTGTGTGTGTGTGTGTGTGTGTGTTGATTATACTTAACAGGGTTTGGATGTTCAATGACTTGTAGTATTATGAGGGTATAATCAAAACTCGATACTTGAGTAATCCTCTATTATTTTCTAAATCCCAAAGTATAATAGGATACAATGTTAGTTTAAAACTCACAGATATTTAAATTTGTGATTTTTTATGGATATTAGATGAAGGTAAAACTTACAGGCATTTGCTTATGTATGTAAATGATAAGGAATCAAGTTATTTATTTATTTATACGTGAAATATGTTATAGACTTATAAACAAGAAATGCTACTAGTTTCTTCTACATTCATATTGATAATTCTTGGAATCACTTCTTTGGAGTCAGGATAAGTCAAGCATTCTCTTGTTCAAACATGTCTTTCCCATTCATATTCTTCTTGTGTGATTTTCTGTCTTTCCTTTTTGGTAGACAACGATATCTGTGTTGCGATCCAATTTCCTTTTTTATGTCATCAATCACTTAGGAAACATATGTTGGGTTCATTTTGGATTTGATAACAACAAATTTTGGAGCTCAAATATGGCAATGATCTGATTTGATACAATTTGAACATCTTCACTAATTTGATTAGATTTATAAATCTGTATCAAATATTTAATTTGAACATATTTGAACGTCCATAATTGGTGCTTATTATTTAAGGTACTGGATTTCCTATTTTAGCATTTCCCATTTAGGAATTCCTATTACCTAAACAAGGGTTTCTCAACTATATATATGTGTTGAGGGTGGAGGCACAAAGTAAAGATTCGGTGTGCTTGCCCACGGGAAATGTCACACCCCAGTTCCAAAATATATGGAACTAGGCCACGTGGCAATAGCTAGCTGTCACTTCTCCGCGAATATTCCAATTTAATGGATCCAACGAAGAGTGCAACGCTGTCCTAAATACTAACATGTCCCATATAAATCAACAATAGGTAATCTAATCTCATCTACAATATAAATAGCAAAAAATGTACCAATAATAACTGTTGGAAGATAAACGCCAGTCTCAAAATATCATAGTACAACCAAGAATGTCTGGTGGGGATAAACCCACTACTATGACAAAATAAAATACTGAAATGATAGATAAAAGATAATGACTAGGGCATCGGTTGACTAGATAATAATGCTCCAATCCTAGGCAGAAGGCCTACCAAGTGATCACGGTAACTCTGACGGTAGCACCTCTAGCTCCTCTGCGGTAGCGTACCTCGTCTCCAGTCCTGGGTCGTACACTGTGGGATAATATGCCTCATCCAAATCTGGAAAGGTACCAGGTCCTCAGAGGGACGTAACAAGATACATAGAAGCATGCCATATATAAAATACTGAATAAAATAAATACAATAAAGGGTGTGCTAACCATCTAAGTGAATGCAATGTGAAGACAACTTTGGTATGTATGGGTAGGCGTAGGCATAACATCCAACACTCCGAAGAGCGTGGTATCTATAACGTCCATCATTCCAAAGAATGAGGTATCTGCAATGTATATACGTTTGTATCACTCCGAAGAGTGCGATATCTGCAATAAAGAAAGTCATTGGACCCATGGCTCCTCCGGATACTATGAAATCCGATGTGTGTATCCCATACGCTTACTGGTTGTCTTCCCCGTCCAATGTAGATATACTAGCAGAATACTCGACGTGCATACTACGTATCTATATGCCAGTCTCTACAAATAAAATATCCTGAGTTACGTACTAGCCGTGATACATGTCACACGCACCGATAGCTAGTCGAGTACGCAGACCAGTATCCCAATATGAGTTTGTCACTGTGAACGTGTAGAAGTGTCAGGTCTTCGAAAGATACCAGAGTATCCTCCCAATGGGGTGAGTCTGCTAGCAACTAGGTCAAGTACACTAATCATCGACGCATCCGTCGACTGCACCCGAGTCAATCTCGGACGCGCATAGTCATATAAAATAAAGAAGCAGAATCATATAACATATGCATAATTTAAATTAGACAGTAAATATAGCAAGGTATCTTGCATATGTCCTCAAGCTGTGAATGCCAATAGCTTGCTCCTGCGGTATCTCCTGGCTGATCCAATGATCCTAATACACAATATAATATAAAAATCTAATATCAGACACTAGGGAATTATATGCTTAATTATGACACTGTTCTAGGTACTGTCATGAGATCATGGTGGGTCGACTACAGAGCCGCGTGTGCATGTAGCTAGGGTATACACGTGTTCTGTCCTCGGCTACCATGTACCTCGAGACAATAATCTTCTACGTTCTGGTTTTACGGCACTCTTTGTGTTTTTGCATAGATACATGTCCTTCTTCCTCATGTTTAAGTGCACTAGGTCTAAACCTACATTTTTATTGGTGAAATATATAAGTCTTAAATCACAGGTCATTCATTAAGGTAATTGCTATTAATTAATTACTATATAATTTAGTAATTACTCATACTTAACCATATAGGGTTTCTCATTGCATAACTTGTGTCCAACCCTATGATACACGACACGACGACACAATAGAAGGATGATAGATCACAAAGCAAGAGGCTTTGGTGGATGAGTACCTGATCGATAGGGCGAGGGAAATCTGCTTCGTTGACGTGCCCGCTCACCATCGATTGGCGGAGCTCCGGTCGGTAGTCCACGTCAACAGCGGTAGCAGCGACAGCAGATGCAACAGCGGCGGCAGTGACTTTGGTAGCGGCGGGGCGGCTGAGAACGTGCGGGGACGGTCGGTGTAGGCCTGAGAATGGTGGTTGGTGGTGATCGAGACGGCGGGGTTGCTCGGGAGCAGCGGCTTTGGAGTCGGGTTGATGGGGAAGTTGATGATGTTGAAGGAGATGGCGGCGGTGGTGGATGGAGGTGTTGCGCTGGCGGTGGGGGTGGTGGTCCTATGGCGAAGGGATGGTCCGGTGGTTGGATGACGGTCTGAGGACGATAACTGGTCGAAAGTGGGGGGTAGCTCGGGATGCAAGGGAACGGCTAGGGTTTTGAGGGTGGTGATGGATTTTAAGGTTTCAAATAAAGGAATTGCATATTTATATATGTAGGGAGTTTGTGGGCTGACCTCAGCTTGGGCCTGTCTGGTCTCATTGGAGTGGGGTTGGTCCACGTGGAAGGGTGCATGTGGGCTTGGTTAAGTTCGGCTTGAGGTAAAATTGGCCTTAATTAAGTTTGATTAATAATTAATGCGTGAGGCAAAAATTAGTGAATATTGCGTAGCTAAGGTGAGACACAATGACGAGCATCTAAGGTCGCACAAGGGTCAGGGGGTAGTCTGGCATGTCTAAAAGATGTTCGTGGTCTTGGGTGAAAGATGACTACTGGTGTGGTACTCCAACCTCGAAGCAACGACAGGGTATATTAAGACGTATAATTGACGCACATAAATTCTAATTGTGCCCAAATTAATCCTAGTCTCTTGAATAAATTCTAATTAACCCTGAATTGGTCGAGGGGGTTTACAATCTACCCTCCTTAGAGCATTTCGTCCTCGAAATTAAAACATACGCATGGTTAGAATTTCTGACTGAAATTTAAAATGCTAAAACATACCTGGTCCTTCGAAGAGATGGGGATAGCGCTGTCTAATATCCTCCTCGTGTTCCCAAGTCGACTCTCCTGGTACATGATGTCTCCATGCGACGCAGACTAGGGGAATAGTCTGACCTCGTAGTACTTTCTCCCTTCTGTCTAGGATCTCCTCAGGCTCTTCTTCGTAGGATAAGCTCGGGCCGACTGTGATCTCTGAATGGTCAAGTACATAACTCGGATCTGATATGTACCTCCTCAGCTGAGATACATGGAAGATGTCATGGACTCCTTCCAAAGTCTGCGGTAAGGTTAACCTGTAAGCAACCTCTCCGATGCGTTCTAACACATCGAATGGTCCGATGTACCTCGGACTCAGCTTTCCTCTGTCTCTGAATCTGATAGTCCCTCGAGTAGGCGAGATCTTTAGAAATACGTGATCTCCAACCTGGAACTCTAAGGGTCGTCGATGCACATTCGCCCAATGTTTCTGTCTGTCCTATGCTGCTCGTAGATGTCCTTGGATCTTCTTCACCATTTCTACTGTACGAACAACCAACTCTGGTTCGAGAATCTGTCGCTCACCTATATCGCTCCAGTATACTGGGGAACGACACTTCCTTCCATACAATGCTTCATAGGGAGCCATCTGGATGCTCACTTGATAGCTATTATTGTAGAAAAACTCAACCAAATGCAAATGGTCCTCCCATGATCCTCCGAAATCTAGCATGCACGCTCTTAACATGTCTTCCAATATCTGAATGGTATGCTCTGACTGGCCATCCGTGTGTGGGTGATACGATATGCTAAACTTCAGGCGGGTACCGAGACTCTCTTGTATACTCCGCCAAAAGTAAGATGTAAATCTCGTATCCCTGTCAAACATGATGCTAACTGGTACTCCGTGCAGTCGCACAATCTCTCTCATGTACATCTCTGCTAATACCTCTGTAGATTGCCCAACTCTGAAGGGTAAAAAGTGGGCGGACTTGGTGAGTCTATCTATGATTACCCATACTGCATTGCGACCACTAGGACTCCTCGGAAAGCCCATAACAAAGTCCATAGTGATGTGCTCCCATTTTTATTTCGGTATTGGAAGAGGTTGAAGTAGTCCTGCAGATCTCTGATGCTCAGGCTTGACTTGCTGACACACCAAGCACTTCGCTACAAAGCGTGCTATCTCTCTCTTCATTCCATGCCACCAGTAGTACTGTCTCAAGTCTCTGTACATCTTCGTGCCTCCTGGATGAATAGAGTAGGTCGAACTGTGTGCCTCTGTCATAAACTCCTACCGAATTTCTCTATTTGGAACATAGAGTCGATCTCCACATCTCAAAGTCCCGTCTTCATGTATACGCAGTCATGTCTATATTCCAGCCTTTGTCCTCTGTCGAAGTCTCTGAAATCTGGCGTCTGTCGGCAAAGCAGCCTTGATTCTCTCCACTAATGTTGATTGCAACTGAAGACTTGACAACTGTCCATCTACTCTGGGCATAATGACCTCTATACCCATCTGCTTTAGATCTCTCAACAGATATTGTTGGGTAGTCAAGAAGAATGCCATAGGTCTTCTGTTCAACGCGTTAGCTACTACGTTGGCCTTTCCCGGATGGTACTATAGCTCAATCTCGAAATCTGTCATCATCTCGAGCCAACGTCTCTGTCTCTGGTTCAGGTCCTTCTGAGTGTAGACGTACTTTAGGCTTTTGTGATCAGTGAATATCTCTACTCTTTCTCTATATAGGTAGTGCCTCCAAAGCTTTAAAATAAAGATCACTACTGCAAGCTCTGAGTCGTGGGTGGGATAGTTCTATTCATGTGTCCTCAACTGCCTAGAGGCATAAGCCACAACCTTTCTATGCTGCATCAAGACACATCCTAATCCTTTCCCGGATCCATCGCTATAGATCACGAATCCTCCGGGTCCAGAAGGTATGGTCAAGATGGGTGCTATAGTCAGGCGCTTCTTCAGCTCATCGAACGTTGTCTGACACTCCTCTGTCCAAGTGAACTCCTGCTCCTTACGGGTCAAGCGGGTCATCGGCTCTGCGATCTTCGCTAAGTTCTCTATGAACCTCCGATAATATTCGGCAAGTCCTAGGAAACTTCTCACTTCTGAAACATTGGTAGGGGTTGGCCATGTCTCTACTGATGAAATCTTTGCTGGATCTACTGAAATACCATCTCCTGAGATGACATGTCCAAGGAAAGCTACACAATCTAGGAGAAACTCATACTTGCTCAGCTTGGCATAAAGTCTCTCTCTCCTCAGCATCTCTAACACTAGTCTTAAGTGCTCTTTGTGCTCCTCGTGGCTCTTTGAATACACCAATATATCGTCGATGAAGACTACCACGAACCGGTCTAAGTATTGGTGGAATACTCTGTTCATCAAGTTCATAAATACAGCAGGTGCATTCGTCAGTCCAAAAGGTATCACTAAGAACTCGTAGTGACCATAACGAGTCCTGAAGGCTGTCTTTTGAATGTCTTCTCTTCGCACCTTTACTTGATGATAACCCGATCTCAAGTCGATTTTTGTGAACACCACTGCTCCTGTCAACTGGTCGAATAAATCGTCAATCCGCGGCAGGGGGTACTTGTTCTTGATGGTCAAAGCATTAAGGGCTCTGTAATCAATGCACATGCATACTATTCCATCCTTCTTAGGTACAAACAACACTGGTGCTCCCCAGGGTGATACACTAGGACGGATGAATCCCTTGTTCTGTAACTTCTCTAATTATAGCTTCAGCTCATCTAGTTCCTTCTTCGCCAATCGGTACACATTAGAAGATACCGGTGCTGCTCCGGGTACTAGCTCAATAGTGAACTCTACGTATCTATCTGGGGGTAAGCCTGGCAATTTTTCGGGAAAATATCCTCAAATTCTGCAACTATGGGTGGGGGTGCCATTTCCATAGCCATATAAGTTCCAGCTGTCTGTCCTACTCCTTGCTCGACAGTCCCTCGCATGTACTCGAACTCCGGTTGATCTGGGGGTCTAAAAGTGACGCTACCCTTCTGACAATTCAGTACGATGTTATACTGGCTTAACTAGTCTATGCCTAGCATAACGTCAAAGTATGGCATAGGTAATACCAAGAATCGTGCTCTCATCTCTCTACCATATACGACTACCGAACACGTTCTGATAGTGCTGGTAACCGGCACGATACCTCCTCTGGTAAGAATCTTCCAACTCTTAGGTAAGGGAGAAGTAGCTACTCTATGCATTGCTACAAATCTACTAGATATAAATGATAATGTAGCACCAGAATCAAATAATACAGTCGCAGGTAATGATGCAACTAAAATGGTACCTGTGATTGCTTCCCCATATGTTTCCTCCTCAGTAGCTGCTAATGCAAAGGCCTGTCCATGCCTCTGTCCTCCTGTTTGCTGTTGAGCTTGATCAAACTGTGCCTGCTGTGGGGCCCAAGGTGGTCCCCTTTGAAATCCTCCTGGTGCTGGTGGACGCTGACCTCCTGGTGGGGGTAGTATCCTCGGAACTGGTGCTGCTGGCTTCTGTCCGGTCTGCGGTGTTGTCTCTCTACGCTGTGGGCAGTCTCGGGCAAGGTGTCGACTCGCTCCACATATCATGCATAGTCCTAGCTTCTTTTGGCAATCTCTAATGACGTGTCCCTTCTTGCCATAATAGTGACAAGTCAGAAGCTCTTGTTGTGGGTATGGTGCTGCCCTCTGCTGTGTCTGTGCTCCGGGACGACGAATCGGTCCTCCTGCTCCAGGCTGGGCTCTGGCTGGTGTAGTCGTGCTGGAACGTCTAGCTCCTCTGACGATGGCCTCCTGGATCCTCGCCTCTGCAAGAACCTCCTCATAAGAAATTCTTGCCTGTGTGGTGGTATACCTCTGTAGCTCGAAAGTGAGGTCATGATAGAATCTCTGGGCTTTCTCGAGATCATTGGGTATCAGGACGACACCAAATCTGCTAAGGCGGCTGAACTCCGTATCGTATGTGTCAACAGTCATATTCCCTTGTTCTAGATGTAGGAACTGGGAGTATAGGGTATTCCTGACTGTGGCTGGAAAATACTTCGCATTGAAGTATTCTAAGAACTGCTCCCAAGTCTGGTTCTTGCCTACACTGCGCTCAGTGGAATCCCACCAGTGATGGGCGTTGCCTTTTAGTTGGGCCCTCATTGCGGTCATCCAAAGGTCTGGATGCAGTTGTGAAGCCTCTAGTAACATCTCCGTGTTGGCAACCCAATCGGAGATCTTCTCTGCAGTCTCGTTACCTGAGAAAGTACCTGGTCCTATTTGTCGGAACCATCTAACAGTACCACCTGTCTGAGCTGGTGGAGGTGCTGGTGCTGGTGCTGTAACAGGTATCCTCTCTAGTACTTCCATCAAACTCTGCCTCAACGTCTCTATCTGATGCCACTGTGCTTGCATCATAGTCTGGAAGAACTGAAGCATCTGTGGCTGTCCTTCTGATTGTGGCATCTGGGGTGGATAAGGTGGAGGTGGGGGTAAAGGGACATCTGGTTGTGCAGTAGGCGTCTCCTCAGATGTCAGCCTCTCGGTTTGCGGCATCGGCGTAGCCTCTGAAGTCTGTCCCTTAAAATGCTGCATGGGGATCGTCTGGGAAGTCTGTCCCTCGGGCTGCGGTGTAGGATCGCCCTGAGAAGTCTCGTGCCAATGTATCAGCGGGGTCTGTAGCGGTGGTTGCCCTTGGGGTTCCTCCTCTCTTTGAGTGGTATTGCTTGGCACCGCGGCACTGGGTGCTCCTCATCCACTGCGCAAGTTCATCTTGCTGCAAGAGACAGGATTTCATTAAAAAGAGGACAGGGTCAAACAAACAGGATGCAAATATTTAGAAGTAACACGAAGGAAGTTCAAAAACGTAATCAGAGTAGATGAGACCTAGTAATTTCTATCCTATTGCAGGCTCGCTGGGCATGCTATCATACCATAAGCGATAAAGTTGACCTGCATGGGCCACCATTAAAACTATGTCATGCCCTAGTTCCAAAATATATGGAACTAGGCCACGTGGCAATAGCCAGCTGTCACTTCTCTGCGAATATCCTAATTTAATGGATCCAACGAAGAGTTCTACGCTATCCTAAATACTAACATATCCCATATAAATCAACAACAGGTAATCTAATCTCATCCATAATATAAACAGTAAGAAATATACTAATAATAACTGCTGGAAGATAAACACCAGTCTCAAAATATAATAGTACAACCAAGAATGTCTGGTGGGGACAAACCCACTACTATGACAAAATAAAATACTGAAATGATAGATAAAAGGTAATAACTAGGGCATCGGATGACTAGATAATGATGCTCCAATCCTAGGCAGAAGGCCTACCAAGTGATCTTGGTAACTCTGACGGTAGCACCTCTAGCTCCTCTGCGATAGCGTACCTCGTCTCCTGTCCTGGGCCGTACACTGTGGGGTATTATGCCTCGTCCAAATCTGGAAAGGTACCAGGTCCTCAGAGGGACGTAACAAGATACATAGAAGCATGCCATATATAAAATACTGAATAAAATAAATACAATAAAGGGTGTGCTAACCATCTAAGTGAATGCAATGTGAAGACAACTGTGGTACGTATGGGGAGGCGTAGGCATAACGTACAACACTCCAAAGATCGTAATATCTGTAACATCCATCATTCCGAAGAATGAGGTATCTGCAATGTATATACGGCCATATCACTCCGAAGAGTGCGGTGTCTGCAATAAAGGAAGTCATTGGACCCATGGCTCCTCCGGATACTACAGAATCCAATGTGTGTATCCCATACGCCTACTGGTTGTCTTCCCCGCCCAATGTAGATATACTAGCCGAATACTCGATGTGCATACCACGTATCTATATGCCAGTCTCTACAAATAAAATATCCTGAGTTACGTACTAGCCGTGATACATGTCACACGCACCGATAGCTAGTCGAGTACGCGGACCCGTATCCCAATATAAGTTTGTCACTGTGAACGTGTAGAAGTGTCAGGTCTTCGGAAGATACCAGAGTATCCTCCCAATGGGGTGAGTCTGCTAGCAACTAGGTCAAGTACACTAATCATCGACGCATCCATCGACTGCACCCGAGTCAATCTCGGACGCGCACAGTCATATAAAATAAAGCAGCAGAATCATATAACATATGCATAATTTAAATTATACAGTAAATATAGCAAGGTATCTTGCCTGTGTCCTCAAGCTATGAATGCCAATAGCCTGCTCCTGCGGTGTCTCCTGGCTGATCCAATGATCCTAATACACAATATAATATAGAAATCTAATATCAGACACTAGGGTATTACATGCTTAATTATGATGCTGTTCTAGGTACTGTCATGAGATCATGGTAGGTCGACTACAGAGCCGCATGTGCACATAGCTAGGGTGTACACGTGTTCTGTCCTCGGCTACCATGTACCTCGAGACAATAATCTTCTACGTTCTGGTTTTACGGCACTCTTTATGTTTTTGCATAGATACATGTCCTTCTTCCTCATGTTTAAGTGCACTAGGTCTAAGCCTACATTTTTATTGGTGAAATATATAAGTCTTTAATCATAGGTCATTCGTTAAGGTAATTGCTATTAATTAATTACTATCTAATTTAGTAATTACTCATACATAACCATATAGGGTTTCTCATTGCATAACTTGTGTCCAACCCTATGATACACGACACGACGACACAATGGAAGGATGATAGGTCACAAAGCAAGAGGCGTTGGTGGACGAGTACCTGATCGATAAGGCAAGGGAAATCTTCTTCGTTGACATGCCCGCTCACCGTCGATCGGCGGAGCTCCGGTCGGCAGTCCACGTCAACAGCGGTAGCAGCGGCAGCGGCTTTGGTAGCGGCGGGGCGGCTGAGAACGGTGCGGGGATGGTCGGCGTAGGCCTAAGATTGGTGGTGGGCGGTGATCGACACAGTGGGGTCGCTCGGGGGCAGCGACTTTGGAGTCGGGTTGATGGGGAAGTTGATGATGTTGAAGGAGATAGCGACGGCGGTGGATGGAGGTGCTGCGCTGGCGATGGGGGTGATGGTCCGGTGGCGAAGGGATGGTCCGGTGGTTGGGTGGCAGCCTGAGGACGGTGACTGGTCGAAAGTGGGGGGTAGCTCGGGATGCAAGGGAACGGCTAGGGTTTTGAGGGTGGTGATGGATTTTAGGGTTTCAAATGAAGGAATTGCATATTTATATATGTAGGGAGTTTGTGGGCTGACCTCGGCTTGGGCCTGTCTGGTCTCATTGGAGTGGGGTTGGTCCACGTAGAAGGGTGCATGTGGGCTTGGTTAAGTTCGGCTTGAGGTAAAATTGGCCTTAATTAAGTTTGATTAATAATTAATGCGCGAGGCAAAAATTAGTGAACATTGCGTAGCTAAGGTGAGACGCAATGACGAGCATCTAAGGTCGCACAAGGGTCAGGGGTAGTCTGGCATGTCTAAAAGATGTTCGTGGTCTTGGGTGAAAGATGACTACTGGTGTGGTACTCCAACCTCGAAGCAACGACAGGGTATATTAAGACGTATAATTGGCGCACTTAAATTCTAATTGTGCCCAAATTAATCCTAGTCTCTTGATTAAATTCTAATTAACCCTGAATTGGTCGAGGGGGTTTATAGGAAATCTACGTAAAAGTCCATAATTTGCTCTTAGAACTCATCATCCAAGATAAAAGGAAGAAGAGATCTGACCAATAAGTCATCGCCTTTATTTAGGGAGATCACTACGTGTTGTATGAGTGATTTTATTGTAATATCTATCTTTTCTTCTTGAGTGTGGTGAGGGAGGTTGAACCTATTATGACAAATGGTTCAAAATTAGTTTTTATCAATCTTGTAATTTTACCTGAGTTATATAGAATGAGATTTTTCCAGTGACGTAGTCACCGACCATATACGTTATCTTTATCTGTGCTTGGTGTTCGTTAGACGGGGGTTCATTATCTCATGTGGGTTGGCCTAAGTTCCTACTGCGATCAGTTTCAAGCACGGTATTAGAGTGCTTGTAGAGTGTGTCTGGTCCCAACATCTGGTATCATAGCATCTGGCTTGAGTGTCTGATTTCCCAATAACTGGTATCAGAGCTCTCAAGTTCACGAAAGAAAAGGTACAACTATGTGTACGGAGCAGATAAACACATTTATAATCACCATCACAAGGGAGAACTGGACAATTTGGAAGACAATGGTGGAGGATCTACTCTGGTATAAGGACATGCATGGTCCGTTAGAGGGCGACAATGCCAAGCCATTGAATAAAACTGCTAAAGACTGAAAACGACTGGACCGGAAGGCTGTTGGATTCATCCACAAATGGCTAAACGATTCGTTGTTTCATCACGTATCCGTGGAGAGTTCGTCAAATGCAATATGGGAGAAGCTGCATTTATTGTACGAAAGGAAGACGGCTGGCAATAAGGCGTTTCTTATTGGCCAACTTCTTAACTCGAAGTACACAAAGGGTGCCCCGGTGGAATAAAATCTGAATGAGGTTCAGGATATCATCAATCAGTATCTGCGATGAAGTTGGTGATTGATGATGAGCTTCAGGTCCTTCTACTTTTGAGTTCTTTGTCGGAAAGCTGAGAGATATTTGCGGTATCGGTAAAAATCTCCATTCTGAATGGAGTTATCATGATAGAGGCAGTCAAAAATAGTTTGTTGAATAAGGAGGTCCAGCGTAAGCAAATTGAATCGCCGCAAGAGTCCGCTCTGGTTTTTTCCTACGGGATGGGAAGACCCAAGTCACAGGCGAGGATATAGAGGAATTCTTGGGATCTTGCTACTGTGGATCGCAAGGAGGGCTTCTATCATCATGGCAAAATGGGTCATATCATGAGGAACTATATGAAGCTCAAAGCCGAGAAGGCCAAAGGCAAGGATGATTAGGAGGATCTCACGTCTGTGGGAGATATCATCATCGCAACAACCGACTTAAAGGAACCTTATAGCACGTATCAAGACGGTAATTGGGTCATGGACACGGCGACGTCTTATCACGCCACTCTGTATAGGAGGATCTTTACGTCATACCGAGGTGGTAAGTTTGCACGTGTGAAGATGGGCAACAAGGGGACGGCTGCAATTATGGACATCGGTGATATGCACTTGATAACGGAGCTTGATGAGAAGCCCGTTCTCAAGGATGTGCGACATATACCGAGTTTGTGCTATAACTTGGTTTCGGTAAAGAGGTGGACGGATGATGGCTGTCACAACGTGTTTGGGGACAAAGATTCACTACTAGAATAAGCGGGATTAGCGACGTATTTTAGCGACTCCTAGTAAAAACGTCGCTAACTTAGCGACTCCGTAAATATCGTCGCTAGACGTCGCTAAATGGCGACATTTAGCGACGTTTAGCGACTTTTATTAAGATTTTAAATTAATCGTCGCTATAAGTTCAATTAAGGTCGCTAAATATCGCTAATATATCTTATTTAGCGTCGTAATTAGCGACGTATCTTTCAAAAATATTTAGCAACGTATTTAGCGACGACTTTGGAGTCGCTATTTTTTTATTTTAGCGACGTTTTTACCTTGACGTCGCTAAACGTCGCTAAATTTTGATTAATTAGGGCTCAGTTTTCTTTTCTCCATCTGTCAAAAATTTCGAAACGCTTCAATTTCCCTCGCCCCCCCTCTCCGGCGACCGGGTCTCCGACCGCTGCGGCTACTCCGGCATCTCCCTCCTCCTCCTCGAGCTTTAGGTAATCTCTCTCTCTCTCTCTCTCTCTCTCTCTCATGTGACACTGACACAAGACACACGCACACAGACACGACACACGCACACAGACACTGAGGAGTGGTACACGAGACACACGACACACACACACAGACGCAGATACACACACACGACACACATACACGACACACACACAGACACACAGACGCAGACACACACACGACACACACACACACACGCAGACACACACACACACACAGACGCATATTAGGGTTAGGGTTAGGTTTAGGGTTAGGGTTAGGGTTAGGTTTTTTGACCTGGGTTAGGGTTAGGGTTAGGGTTAGATTTATGGTTAGGGTTAGGGTTAGGTTTTTTGACCTGGGGTTAGGGTTAGGGTTAGGTTTAGGGTTAGGGTCAGATTCATCTTCTCAAAAGCAAGTGGTACACGAGACACACGACACACACACACAGACGCAGACACACGACACACATACACGACACACACACAGACACACAGACGCAGACACACACACGACACACACACACACACGCAGACACACACACACACAGACGCATATTAGGGTTAGGGTTAGGTTTAGGGTTAGGGTTAGGTTTTTTGACCTGGGGTTAGCGACTTCATTAGCCGTCGCTGTTACGTCGCTATATAAGTCGCTAATTAGCGACGTTTAGCGACTTTATAGAACGTCGCTATTTAGTGACGCGGCGCCGCTAAACGTCGCTACATTTAGCGACTCATGGAAGTCGCTAAAAAATGTCGGTATAGCGACGTTTAGCGACGTATTTCGGTTCAGCGACTTGGTTTCTTCCGACTACTTTAAAACGTCGCTAATTACGTCGCTAAACGATTTTAGCGACGTATTTTTGTCATTTAGCGACGTTTTTGGGCGTCGCTAATTTGACTTTTTTTGGTAGTGATTGGATGCTTACGAAGGATTTTCAATATCTGGCTCGAGGTGATTTATGTTGTGGCATGTACAAGATCAAGCCGCTACATTGTAAAGGCATGGCACATACATCGGATGGAAGCTCGAGGAGTGTTCAATAGGAGTTAGTGGATCGTCAAGAACTATCACTATCGCTTTTTCGGATAGGGGTATTTCTGTCTTTTCCTATTATTGGTAATATTGTTAATATTGATATTTCAAAAATTATTATATTAAATGGTATTTTATTATTATTTAATTTTGGTGCATGTTATATATTTATTATTATTATTATTATTATTATTATTATTATTATTAGCATGTTACATTATATTTTGGACTTGTCTTAGTGGACCTAACTAGTTTAGAATTGACTATTGGACCAATATTTATTTTAGTTAGACTTGAGCCTAATATTCTAGCCTAATCCATTAAGTTAATAATTTAATTAGTCAAACCATTAGGAGTAGAAACTTTCTTCCTTAATGACTTTCTTCATGACAAGCCCCAAGGGGTATAATAGACATAGCACATTGCTTGGAGGCCAAGTAATGGCCGGCCACTATTATAGAGAAGGCTTCTCTCTCCTCTCCTCTCCTCTCCTCTCATTTCTTTCCATTTAGATCTAGAATTTGTTCATCCCCAAAATTTCTCTTCCCACCACAAAACCTACACCAAATCTCTACCAAATTCCTTCCTAATGTATCCCTACTTCACCATTGGAGACTCTAGAAGCATGGAGGAGGCAAGGATCTATAATTTGGTGGAAGAAGCATAAGTTGAAGGCTCTTGACATCCATTTGGAGGCTTGCATTGGGAATCTATCTCTCAATAGGTACATTTCAGAATTTCTCTCATATTTAGGCTCTAAATCTGTAGTTTAATCATTAGAAATCTTCTCATGTACTAGGGCTACCTATAGGAAGAAGATTTGACTACTAGAGACCCATATTTTGGAACTTCTTGTATGTTTTGTGCAAAATTTGGGGAAAATTCAAGATTAGGTATCAGTTGTACCCCACTGCAGGACTTGGTTCAGTCTAGGTTTGTTTGTTGATGATATAAAGCATGAGTATCAGCTGTACCCTACTGCAAGACTTAAATTGGTACTCGGCAAGCTTGGGGTAAATTACAAACAGAGGGTAGTTGCATCCATGTAGGGAAAGTTATATCTGTACTGAGATTAAGTATAGGTACTGCACTTGACAGTGCAAACTTTTTACTTGACAGCAGAGATCAGGTACTACTACTAAAGGCAGGCAGTGCACTTTTGTGTACTGCATATTGGAGGCGGAAGTTTGGTTTTTGCTCAGTTAGAAAGGGATTGGTGGTTGTCAATGGGGAGTATGAAGGTTTGGTTGCAGCTGTGTGTATCAGAGATTTTGAACTGGTAATGGTGTGGGAGTAACCATGTATCAATAAGATACACGTGTATCCTAGTAGGTGAGTTAGTATTATGGTTAGGGTAATGTGGGTGTCTATGAATGTTAAGGTATTAGTGTTAGTAGGTAAGTATATCAGTTAGTATATATATTATATGGTATTAGTTTCAGTTATCAATGTATGTTAGTAGTGTATATGATAGTGTATGAGTATCAATTGAATTATAGATGTTAAGTTATGTTAAGTTTGGGTATCTACTAGTAGTTAAGTATATGTTATTAGTTAGTTGTGATATCAGTTAGTGTAAAGTCAAGAATTGTGTATGAAATTTATCAGTTAAATTAGTGTACTATTTTTTGTTAGAATTTAAGTTAATATAGTGTCAATAGTATACATTAGTTAGCAATTAGCATGATGTCAGTTAAGTGTATACAAGATAGTAGTGAGTATTAGTATCAGTAAAGTATTATAGTAAGTTAACATTAGTAATACTAATATCAGTTCGCATTGAGAGGTTAGTTGAGATTAGTAGTTAGTGGTTAGATATTACCTAGCTAATATTATGAGTTAGTGTATTAAGTATTGGTTAGTATTAGGATTGATATTAGATACTAGTATTACCTTAAGATAGGTAATGTTAAGGTATTGGTCATAACATTAGATGTTGGTGGGTATCAAGAGGGTAGTTAGATATTGATACCAAGATGGCCCAAAGCCAAGGTATTCAATACTAAGTTAGTATTAGCTAATGGATAACTAGTGGTATATATATATATATATATATATATATATATATATATATATATATATATATATATATAGTGATACTTAGTAGTTATGATACTCTAGTATCTTATATTAGCCAAGTATAGCCTAGATAAGCAAGGTATGGACCCAATAACTTGTATATATGCTCATACAACATAAAAATAGTTAGTTTGACTTAGAGATGGCTTAAAGACCTAAAATATGACTGTAGAAGCATGAAAAATACGCTAAAGAATTATATGCAGTATGCATAAAATCTGCATAAAGCAGAGTTTTTAGTGCTGTATGGCGTAAGACATGACTTCAGAGCTATCGGCGTACAACAGAGCTTCATCGCTAGTACAGCGTAAAACATAGCTCCTGAATAACCCACGTAATACAGTATTTCAGACTACTTCAGCGTAAAAAGGTTGCTATCTCGCCTTTATGGCGTAAAATCCATCTGCTTTTAATGCAGCGGGAAGGTGTACGAGGAACTCTTCGTATTCCTCGAATGAACCTGTCAGATCATGCAGTAAACCTGACTCCTGACAAAGAGTACTGCACGACTACCCAGACGACGGCTATAATGATGGTTCGGCACAAAGACCCAGACCGTCGTTTAGTGACATTTTCTTGATACAAATTGCTTTTACGCATTCAAGGAAATATGCTGTCTAGTTTTATACAGGCAGATGTGAGCTTTTACGCTCAGCAGAAGACGAAACGAACCGCCACGTCAAAAGATGCTCTTCGTACAGAGCTCGATGCACGTCTTTGCAGTTAATGCGCGTGATGGGGGCAGATCTCTGCATTTAATGCACGAGATTTGGTTCTACTTCCAAAGACTGGGTGAACCATAATTATGACTAATACATCCACATCATCACCTCTGCATATTACGCCATCGGGCATTTTCATCTATAGGAGCACGTTGTACGCTATCTCCTCGGAATACGCCAACTCAGGCTATATTTGCATTGGTGAGTGATAAGGCTATTTGGTCTAGAATACGCTCAAAACCTCAGTCAAGGAAGGAGGATCGGCTATCTTTTACGCTAGCTACCTCTCCATGCAGCATCAGGCTTCTACGCCTACTTGGCTTCTACGCCAACCTGATAGCTACTGGGCTTCTACGCCTACCTGGCTTCTATGCCAGTTTGACAACTATTTGGCTTCTACACCATGGTGACAGTCATTGGCTTCTACGCCAACCTTTTCTACGCGAGGGGCAGTTACCTACGTGGCTTGCATGCCGTGATCTTCGCAGCAGTTATATGCGTTATCTCATAATGGGACACGCGTCACACGCAGATTCAGAAGATCATTTATACGTGGGCTATTACTGGCCTACTATGATCACAGATGCAATAAAATATGCAAGACAATACAAAGCCTGTCAGGTTCATGCAGATTTTATACATCAACCTTCTGAACATCTATATACTACGGTTGCATCCTGGCTTTTTGAAGCATGGGGTATGGATATCATTGGTCCTATTCATCCGTCTTCTTCTAGAGGTCATCGGTTCATATTGGCCATCACGGATTATTTTTCTAAATGGGCGAAGATAATCCCCCTTGCCGAGGTAAAGATATCCAATGTGATCAGCTTTATCAAGCACCATATCATTTATCGCTTTGGGATACCCCGAAGGATAATTCATGACAACGGGCCTCAATTCATCAGCCAAGCATTTCACCGATTTTGCGATAAAAATTGGATACAAAATATAGCCTCTACGACATATAATCCTGCTGCTAATGGTTTGGCAGAAGCCTTCAACAAAACCATTATCAAACTCTTGACAAAGTTCGTCTCTTCGAACAAAAGATATTAGAATAAAAAGCTCGGAGAATGCCTCTGGGCATACCGTACAATGGTACGAACACCGATAGGTTGTACCCCATTCTCATTGGTTTACGAGAATGAAGCAGTTCTCCCCATTGAAATCCAAATACCATCACTCAGAATAGCAGTGGCTAATGAGTTAACTCAGGAAAAGAATAACCTATTACGGCTTCAAGAGCTGGAAGGATTAGACGAGAAATGCCTCCTAGCTCAACAACGCATTACGCTCTACCAGGCACGTATTTCCAAAGCTTTTAATCAAAAAGTGAAGGAAAGGGTTTTCAAAGTTGGCGAGCTTGTTTTAGCTGTAAAAAGGATGGGAAGGCCCTTATGTGATTGAGACAACGTTCTCAAACGGCACTTACAGATTAGCCAAATGGAGACTTGTTAATGGCTCCTATCAACGGCAAATTCCTGAAAAGGTACTATGCTTAATCTCCTTTGCTCAGTGGAGTATGGTGAAGATCTCATTCTAACAACTCTACGTCCAAAGAACTAGTGGGATCATATTCTATCATGTCCATATAACCTCTGAATATATATGTTTAACTAATTTGGAACTCCAAAACATATCACGTCCATATTACCTCTGATAGTGTTTTGTATACAAATTTAGTTAGATCATATTCTATCATGTCCATATAACCTCTGAATAGATAGATCCAGCTGAAGCTTACCGAAAGTATATCACGTCCATATTACCTCTGATATCACTTTCACCCTAGCCTGTCATTTATATTCAAAAATGATGGGTCCACCAAAGTTAGATAAAGTCTCTTTATTATCTCCAAAAAGAGCAAATTATATATAAAAGTAAAAGGTACATCATTTGGGAGGAGTAGTCAAATCACGGATCTGCTGCGCCAGAGAGGCCATCTTCTCATTCCTGGAGCTCAAAACTGTAGCGTGAGCCCGCTCCAACCTTGCCTCCTCATTGTTCAAGGAAGATATTTCAGACCGAGCACGTACAGAATCTGCGTGGATGACACCCACACGTGTCAGGTTTTGCTGAGACGCTTTCAGTCGGTTTTGCAACACATCTCTACCTGCCTATGAAGCGAGAACCCTCTCCTCTGCCTGAGCGAGTTCATCTTTCAATTTGCGGACCCTCGCTGCCTCTTCCTCATATTCGGCCTCGCACTTAGCCAGCTGGGGAACGACATACTCCAATACAGTATGCTCTTCATTCATCTCTTGCTGTTGAGCTTTGATGGATTTGTTCAGAGTTTCCATCTCCCCAACAAGCCTCGCAGTCAAAGAATCATATTCAGCCTGAATTAGGTCATCAATGCTGCCTTGGGATAGTTGCAAATAATTGTTAATGGGTTGTTCTAAACCATTAACTATTTGCTCCAGCGCATCAGCTCTCCCAGTGTCATTGAAATCTCTGATCGGCGCTATCGCAAACTGGGAGGACCTCCTCAGAGCCTCGAAGCCTAGATTCTTCTCCAACACCATTGATATCAGCGTTTTCAAAGTGGTATAGAAAATACTAGTATACTGTTCAATTAGCATGGCGAGATCCGAATGGACGCTGGGAGTGGCTTCAATATCGGCGAATCTTCTTCCAGGAACAACTGCAGAGGGTGTCGTCACAGTCGTTGCTTCAGCAGATGGCGCGACAAAAGTAGAAGCACCAACAATGGTCGAAGCGGCTGATGTACTCAAAAGAGGCATAGTTGCGATGACAGGCTCATCCTCCTCTGGAGATATCGGGACTGAAAAGAAGACAAGAGAAAGTTAATATCAACCTGATGTTAATTTTTCTAAAAAGAGGCATAAAGACGACATTTACCCATAGCCGATGGTGTATATGTCGCGTCTGCAGCCAGTACAGCTAAATTATTTCTTAATGATATTAAGCAAGTTGTCATACCTGGAGAGGAGGGTGCACCGAATGAAGACTGAGGGTAGTCATCCAAGTCTTCACCCAGATCCAATCGAGGTTCATCAGGTAGAATCTCGCTGGGGATACTTACAGATGAAGAATGAGCTGGACCCATTCTTGGTTTGGATAAAGATATTCTTATTTTGCTCGGCCTTGAAGGCAATCCCATAGCACTACCTGAAGTGGTAGCAGCGGCAGCAGTCTCGAGCAAAGAAACTCCGGCACTGTCGGCCGGAACTGTGGAGGTTCCCTCTCTAATAGGCGAAGGACCTCTAGTCAAAAAATTATCCTCGCCTGGGGAAACAACAGGCTCACTCCTAGGAGCCTCATGGCCGGAAGTCCTGACAGGACCACTAACAGTCTTCTTCTTCTTGCGAGGGGAAGTCTCCTTCAGAATAGGAGCCCTTCGCTTACTAGGGATAACAAGGGGCTCTGTAGGTGGAGGTATCACGCCTCTCGGTACTGTCAACAAAAACTTATCTGTACCAACAGAGTCTTCACCTTCGTCATAGGAAACCGATGGGACTTCCTCTCTTCCAGTGGACTTATGAGGCGGCATCCTAAAACTTCCACGCATATCAAAATCGTGATGGAAGGTATTGATGGCCACATAAAACTGGGCGTACGAATGGAGGATGCACAACTCCATGGAGAGTGAAGTTGCGGGCACAGTAAAGGTTGCTCCAGTACAACCCATTATGAAGTACTGCCATCCTCTCGCGCCATCAATAAGTCCACCTCTGGACTTGAAGCTGGTGATGGCATTTCCCATATGCAATTGGTCATACCCAAACTGCCTGGCGAACCGACTAGGCAGATATGGCTCCAAGAAGCAGTGGTCTTTACTTCTGTATAACAAATGGGAAGGTCTAATGCAGACCAACCAATAAAAAGCTTCAGGAGAAAGAACGGTCTTCCTTTCACCTGAATCCTGAAGTCTCGTCCCCTGTTGATCGATATGTACAGTGGGGACAATACAGAAGAGCTTTCAGCTATGAGCAAAATTTAATGCTCGTCGACAGTCTACGACGGTGGTCACGTTCCAAGTAGAATTCTTGTAATTCAACAAGAAATTATTCCCTAAACTACTGGCAGAGCCGAGAGACATCACCTGGGGTTATGAAGAATTAACCATCCCATCAGATACAAGAACGGTAATTCTACCCTGGAAAAGCTGTCACGCCATGTTTCGTCGGCAAGCAGCCCATCAGTAATGGCCCTCAGGCCAGCTTGTATCCGGCATACCAGGGCAGGGAGCAGGCCCAGTCTTGCCCCAAATACCAAACGTACTGCAGGCCATAAGGTGTTACGATAAATACGATCCGAAGATGCAATGCCAGTTACTACCAATCGGCGTAGCCATACAGAGAGAAAGCCAGCCAGTTGAGCTTCCTTTAACAGAGGCCTGCGGCAATGCCTCATATAACTGTAGGCTTTAGTGCCTGCAGGATAATTCCCTATCCCCTCATCAAGAACCTGATCTGAAGCCCCTGCGTCTTCAATAAATCATCGACTACTTGAGCATTAAGCACGCTCAGAAGGCTCAAAGGCTTATCCCTGCTATCCACAACCTTGTCTGGCTTAGCATCTCTGGCATGATAAAAGAAGAGATAGGACGCCCATTTGTTGGTATGAGCCAAATCAGAGGGCTCATTATAGAAGGTGGTGCACGCTAGATAATGGCTCATTAGCTCCTGGTACACTGCCACTACCCGAGGGTTTGTATCCCCCAGCTCCCTGTTTGTGGGAATATACTCTTTATAAGGAGTATCCCCCATTGGCAGTCTTGAAATCTCTGCCATCTCATGAAGGACCAATCCCAACTCCCCTAGCGGAGTGGCAAAAGTTCCAGTGAGCGAGATATACCGCTCCATCAAAGCCAAAAATAGGTTGGGGTTGGGAGGCAGTCCAACACTGGTAGCACTCACAGCCGCGAACAGACCAATGCTCTCCAGCTCCGTTTAAAAATGCTTCAGGGCCCAGGCAGATAAATGAGCCCATCGAAGATTTGAACGGGTAAGCCACACATTGGTCCGAGGATTAACCTTGGGGTATACTCCTCCAAGCCCCATGAAATCATTACAAAAAGTTGGTAATTGGACTGGTTGGAGCAGTGAAGTATCTTCACTTGGGACACTGCCCGGAAATAATCCCCTGAAAGGCATTACAGGGCCTGAAGGGCGGCTCACAAATAATTCTTGGTCTGATCCTTTCTGATAAAATATCTTCCCCGGCTGGCCGTGAAGATTAGGGGTCAGGGTCCACGACATCCTCCTGGGATGCGTGGCATGGAAGAATGCCGAGATAGGATAATCTTTCGGCATCCTGGGCAGGTACATGACCATGCCCCCAGCAGTAAAAACCCAGTTTTCCTTCTTGGGCTTCGTCTGGGATTGTTTATCAATCATATCCTCGAATAGGAAAGCTGGTTTTATATATTTGGCCCCATCTATATACGTCAGGGGCTCCCCGTTGATCATACTCAACAGCATCCGTTATCCTTGAGACGATATCAAAATTCTCCTTCCTTCAGGATACTGGGTTCCAGAAATAGGAAATGTCACATGGGACAAATCCTCCAGGTAATTGGAGTTCAGCATCCCAGCAGCGGAACCCATCACCTCAGCCAACGGAGGTATTTGCAAGTTAACTACAAAATGCAAAAAGAATATGTCAGTTTCTATACTAGACATTACAGTCTTGCAGCTTATGTCAAAGATCAATAGTCTGTGCTTTTACGTCAAGACTGTAAAAATTGAGTTTTTACGCTAGAACCTATTTCCTAGGCGTAAAATTCAAGATTGGCAGTATACACAAAAAATCCGACAGTCTGTGTGTTACGCCAGACTGCCAAAATTTGAGGATTTTATGCCAGAATTTTCATCCATAGCGTAACACCCAAAATTTGTAGTATACGCCAAATTTTGACAGTCAAAGCTTTTACGTCAGACTGTAAAAATATGGAGTTTTTACGCTGACACATTAGGAATATGGGCGTAAATGATAAAACATCTCTGTGCATCATCTTCCTCGAAGAGGCTCTCAGCACAGAAGATGACCTAGCGTGTTCACGTGCAACGTGTGCGAAGGGTTTTTCATTTTTGTCGTCCCAAAAGCTTTACCTATAACGTCCGGTGCACAGCTTGACGGTGGGATACTTCGTTCAGAGTGAGGTTCATTCAGCCCAATGGGAGTCGCTCGTGCTTGAGCAGAGGAGCGAGAAGAGGAGGCATATTTCTTTCCCTTAGTGGTGGAAGGTTATTTTGGTGCCATTGCTAAAACTCAGAGTGCTCAGAGAAAGAAACGAAGAAGAGTTCTCAAAGAGACGAAAGTTTTTGCTAAAGACCGATGAAGAGTTTCTTCTCTGAAGGCCTTGGAGTATTTATAGAGTTCAGATAAACTCTTCGAATCCCTAACCAAATCCGATATTTAATATTCGGTTACGATTGGGGACTACGTCAGCCTATCATTTAGGGAAGACGGACAGTCAGCGAATTCAAAAAGTTTTTCGTGCAGAGCAGATTCATAATTTTACGCTAAGGAGCCTTTACACTCAAGAGGCTACAAATCTACGATTTTACGCTCAGAGGCTATAAGTCTATAGTTTTACGCCCGGATGCTTTTACGCTCGGTAGCTTTTATGCTCGAGAGGCTACAAACCTACGACTTCATGCTCAGAGGCTACAAATATATGATTTCACGCTCAGAAGTTTTTTATGCTCAGAGGCTACAAATCTGCGACTTCACGCTCGAAAGTTTTTTTTTAGAGGCTATAAATCTACGGTTTTACGCCCGGATGCTCTTATGCTCAGCAGCTTTTACGCTCGAGAGGCTACAAACCTATGATTTTATGCTCATCTATATTACGGATCTATGACTTTCCGCATATCTCAAAATATGCAGGCCAGAGTATGCGTATATCTGAATAATTCTCAAAACGGCCAATTACAAGGGTTTACGCAGAAGATGCTCCTTCTTGGCTTCAAAACATCCCGAGTACCCAAAACATACAGAGTTCAGCATCGAAAAGGACTCTTCTTCTTGGGTCGATTGGAAGTTCATCCAAAATCCAGTCAGAATCTTTTCTCTACAGTTCAAGCATGGTCAGTTTTGACAACCATTTCTTGCCCTACTTCAAGGGATTTTCGGGAAATTATTCTTGAAGATGATGGTCTGAACAAGAATTCTTCTTACCAGAGAAGTGACAGTTCAGAACTCTATGTGACTCATCTTTTAAAATAGCATGACAGTTCGGATATTCGACTTAAATGCTAGGCAGCTTTTTACGCATCTTCAGTTATGCATAAAAGATGGGACGAGACCAGATACTCTTTTTATCAGAGTCAGCGTAAAGTCATTCAGACGTGTCAAAGCTGCACATATTCAGACTTCATCATAGAAAAATATGGCAAATCATCAGATGCGTAAAAGAAGACAATTTTATTAATCATGATTACATATGATAGAAATCCAATCTACAAAGGGTTTTTCATCTTCATGATTGCACATGATGGAAATCCTTGTTCTACCAAGGGTTTCTCATTTTCACTTAGGATCACGCCAAGAGTCTGTTCTGCCAGGTTCTCGTATTGGTGGAGATCTTTTTCGTCTTCTTCAGCAGTTAGTCGGTTTTTACGGTCGATTAACAAGAAAATGATTAATGGTGGGAGGATACAAAATTGGGCCTGTATAAATTATTCAAGAGCCCACCCTCCGTACGCCATGATAGATTGAGTTGGGATTCAAACCCAACTCAATACAGGAAGACAGGATCAGTTTGTCTGCCCTCGTCCACCGTCATGATGGAAGAAAATACAGCTTGCAAGCTGTGTGGTCTAATACGACCTTCCTCTATCCCGAATGAATCGCCATATGAAATTGCTGATCATCCCGAGCAAAGAAAGCTATGATATCCTTCCATGATCCATCATGGCAGAGGATATTTGCTCGAAGACGCCTTCTTTTTTGGCTCCTTATGAACGGGAAGAACATAATTTTCTTCTTCTTCCTCAAGTCAGCATGACAGAACTCGGCAACCATTTCTATGTGGTAAAGGAAGTATGGGAAAAATAGGTTAACTCAATCGCCTTTTTATAGGCAGAGGAGAACACACCAAATCCTAACAAATCCTTAAATATTTGTCGAGAAATCAGCCTCGAAGAACGAGTCAAACTTGACTGTTTCATGCTTCATTCAAAGTGTTTCAAATTACGAGGAATTTAAAAACTTTGAAGGGGGTCTTGTAGAAGCATAAAAAATACGCTACAGAATTATACGTAGTATGCATAAAATTTGCGTAAAGCAGAGTTTTCAGTGTTGTATGGCGTAAGACATGACTTCAGAGCTATCGGCGTATAGCAGAGCTTCATTGCTAGTACAACATAAAACATAGCTCCTGAACAACCCGCGTAATACAGTATTTTAGACTGCTTCAGCGTAAAAAGGTTGATATCTTGCCTTTATGGCGTAAAACCCATCTGCCTTTAATGCAGCGGGATGGTGTACGTAGAACTCTTCGTATTCCTCGAATGAACCTGTCAGATCATGCAGTGAACCTGACTCCTGACAAAGAGTACTGCACGACTACCCAGATGACGGCTGTAATGATGGTTCAGCACAAAGACCCAGACCGTCGTTTAGTGACATTTCCTTGATACAAATTGCTTTTACGCATTCAAGGGAATACGCTGTCTAGTTTTATACAGGCAGACGTGAGCTTTTACGCTCAGCAGAAGATGAAACGAACCGCCACGTCAAAAGCTGCTCTTCGTACAGAGCTCGAGGCACGTCTCTGCAGTTAATGCGCGTAATGGGGGCAGATCTCTGCATTTAATGCACGAGATTTGGTTCTACTTCCAAATACTGGATGAACCATAATTATGACTAATACGTCCACATCATCACCTCTGCATATTACGCCATCGGGCTATTTTTAGCTATAGGAGCACGTTGTACGCTATCTCCTCGGAATACGCCAACTCAGGCTATATTTGCATTGGTGAGTGATAAGGCTATTTGGTCTAGAATACGCTCAAAACCTCAGTCAAGGAAGGAGGATCGGCTATCTTTTACGTTAGCTACCTCTCCATGCAGCATCAGGCTTCTACGCCTACTTGGCTTCTACGCCAACCTGATAGCTACTGGGTTTCTACGCCTACTTGGCTTCTACGCCAGTTTGATAACTATTTGGCTTCAACGCCATGGTGACAGTCATTGGCTTCTACGCCAACCTTTTCTACGTGAGGGGCAGTTACCTACGTGGCTTGCATGCCGTGATCTTCGCAGCAGTTATACGCGTCACCTCATAATGGGACATACGTCACACACAGATTCAGAAGATCATTTATATGTGGGTGGCAGTTATTATAATCGCCGAATAAAAAGTGCCACACTCTCCACTATCTGGCTTCTACGCCAACTGGACGGTTACTGTCACTAAACTCTATAAATAGAGACCTCCGTCCACGGAGGTCCAAGGTCGAAAACTTGGAGAACAGAAGTCAGAAGGTCGAAAGGTCAGAAATTTATTCTTGAGAGAGAAGAGCACAGACAGAGAGTAGTGAGCGACGATCTTGGCATCAAACATCCACTCCTTCTTGCAATCTTTGAAGCTATTCCTTCTTCTACAGCACTTCTTCATCATCGTGTGGTCCAAGGGACAAAGTGATCGACCGCAGATCAGACTCCTATAGCAATATTTACCCAGATTAAATTTTGTACTTAACATCCTCGTATAGGATTAATAGTACTTCTTGTTTGTAAACCTAAGAAAGGGTTTCATATAAACCTAGTTTTATTTCTTTCGTTTATTATCAAACAATGACTAGTTTAACTTGTATTCATTTCAAAACCTTATATTGATGTAATATTCCATATATAGGTTGTGAGCACCAGTTCGGACACTGTTTGACATCCATTGCTCTGGACCACAAGCGAGTACATCTCTCTGTTAGTTTTTATTTTATGATAGTGTATATATCACTTACTCTAGAACTGTTTACTTGATTCCAACACAGTGGCTATACGGACTGGTACTAAATGGATCCTGTCATGGGATAATATCCCCTACCGTATTCAGCGAATACTCCTTCACATATACTTTATCGTGTGTATCGAATATTGATTATTATGTACTTTGTGTACACACACTGCTCGTGTTTAGTGTACTCATATTTGTGTACACACACTGCTCATATTCAGTGTGTCCATATTCGTGTTCGTAATATGTCGTGATTGGATCCATAAGTATTGGTTGGGGATGGGGGAGTAGGAGTTGGTTGTGTGATCAAGTCCAAGTGTATTCGTGTACATGTCCATTACATATCACATGTGTAATCGAGTTACCATATTGTATTCGTGTTCAACCCAAACCGATCACATATGAACTTGTACCATATGGCATATTAGCTAGTATATCTACTTTTATCACTTGCAGCTATTCATATTGTCTATTCTTTACTTTCCAGTACATTTCCTATTTACTCCAGTTCATTATCATTTCCTATTGCTGGTTATCTTGTATTCTTTTCTATTATTTATTATATATGCTCTATTATATTTCTGAAACTGCTTTCAGAGGTATGTACTTCGCTCCTTTCCTGGTTGGATAATATTTTTCAGCGATTGTTGTGCTCTCCATTCCGAAATTTTATAGTGATGTTATAGACAGGACTGCTCTTACCCTGTGGATTTGAGGTAACTATTGTAGAGATTAGTTAGTGTTCATTTTTCATACCTTGTCTAGTTTTTTTTGTAGAATGTTATTGATTATCCTTCTTGTTCGTTCTTCTTTTAGATTATTGTGATTGAGTACATGGTAGTACTGGTTGTACTAGTATGATAGATAAATAGATAGATATATAGATAATGATAACCTAGACAGCGTTCTACTACCGATGTTGCGGCAGGCTGGACGTACCTACGTACTCGTGCCCCGATCATGCGGGTGCAGGTTGTAACACATTTTTATGGTCGCTCATGTAGGTCAGGCTTCACAAGTTGTGCAATATTATTATCGTACAACGGTTTAGTTGTATTGTTGTGAGCCTGTGATAGGATATATGATATAGGATATTAGGATAAGAATACTCAATCATAAATTTAGGATTTCTTAAGCAATTTCTGGGATGACCCTTGAGAATCTTATTATAAATTCTAATTCAAATATGTTTCTCTTATTTTAATTTATTCTCACTTGTTGTTGTTAAATTTAATTTTTGATAATTTGTTGATGATTTTGATTTTTATATCAAGATGAATTTTATGGACTGAATTATGGTATCTTCTGATGACATATGTTGATGAGGACAGTGAGAAAGGTAAAACGTCTGCTTTGGTTATGGAGACTAGAGTTTATCACAACCATATTAACTAGCGTGGAAGAAATATAGGAACCTGACTTCGGATGTACATTTCTTAGTTATGAAATTTAGGATCTCTTGCAACCATACCGGTTGACGTGGTAAAGATTCTAGATGACATGATTATGGAGTTGCATACCTTAGTTATGAAATTTATAGTTAATCGTAGCTATGCTTACTAGCATGGCAAGGATTCTGAGTATCATAATTTCGGACAGACGTATATGATTATCAGATTGTATCTTAAACTGGTTCTTAATGTATCATCTCTATCTTTTCCCACTTCTATTATTATAGGATTCTATCCATCACCACTATTAACTTAGGAGTAGAGATACTTCCAGTTTCTTATAGAGCTTCATTTCATGAGAGTTCTTTGATACTATAATTGTTGGTGATTTACAATTAGTTCTGGGTCGTGAGTATCAGTATTGGCTATTGAGAATATAGCTTGTGAGTCTGTAGGTTATTCTTGGTTGAGCATGAGAGCAATAGACATCAACCTAGAGATAACCCATAGCGTAGTACCTTGTAACAATACTTCTATGGTAGGTGTCAGTATAGTTACTAGTGGTACCAATGGTATGAGAGTAGAGAGTATCAGTGGTGATTCTAGGAGTTTTCTAGATATATATAAATTCCTATAGTTGAGTGACCCATGTAACGATTAAGTATCACAAAATTCGGTTGGAAATTAATGGAGCATGATATTCTATAGAGTGGTTAATACTTGAGGAGTAGAGGAATGTATATCCAGGAGAAGTGCTGGTAAGTGTGCCATAATAGAAAGGTGCCCAAAAGTGTATAGGTGAGTGTAACAATATAAGAGTGTATTGTGCTAAAGTAGTAGGACTTGTGTTACATGTGAAAGTAGAGTATTGATGTGAATAGCTAGGAGTGCATCGATATATGACTAATGATGAGTATATTACTTGATTTTAAGGCTGTTGATGTGTCAGGTAGTGAGGTATGATAGAATAATGAAGTGTAGTATCCAGAATGATAGTAGTATGGGGATGAGCTGTTATAAGTAATAAGAAGTTAGTACCCTAGAATATTAAGAACAAATAATGTGTATAGTTATGAGCATGTATTTTTGTATCTATAGTGCCTAGAGAGAGTAGCAGTATTCAGAGTACAACAAAGTTTAGTTGAGTGATGTGCTAGCATCAGTAAATATCTTGTATGATCATATTAGATTGGTATATCAGTTAATATGGATAGAAAAATATCTGGAAGTAAGAGTACAAGTGATCCAGGCAGTAAAGGAGAGAGGCAATCTATATAGAGGTAAGTTTAGTAGGTATAGTACCTTGCTAATTTTGAGCATATAAGTTGTATATATTAGGGAATAGAACGAGGGGTATAAGGATACCAGTGAGATATCATGGTGTCGTAATGGCTAGAAGGTATTTGTGTATATATAGATGAGAACCTTAGAGTGATTAATAGGTGTTAGAGTATAAGTTTGCACCAAGTATCAAGATAAGAGGAGTACCCTAGTGGCAAGAGCCAGAGTATCTCAAGTATTATGGAAGTATAGGCGAACATTTTAGTGACTAGTATATTAAGTATAGGGGAGAGACGAGAGTAACCTGATATGAGAATGTCATCTAAAGCACCATATAAGAGTTAGTATCGTATGTAAACAATATTAAAGATAAAAGTAGGCATCCTATTGAGGTCATTCAAGATGGACAAGGGGAGTATCAATAGAGCACATGATTGATGTCGTATACAAGTGTTCCTTGCAAGAGAATGATTAAGAAATTTGGGTAATTTCAAGAACTAAAAAAGATAAAGGAGGTAGTGCCAGTAAGTTAAGTATGTCCATGACATAGAACTATAGTATACTACCAGTATTTGGCAACCCTCGATATTAAAATATCTTGGCTGGGTGATGGTTAGTGAATGTTTAATGTAAGAGAAACTAGGCCACCGATGGCATAGCAGATTATCCCACACCAGCAGAGGGATACACCCCATCGGAGAGGGCTTTCTGAAATGAGGGTCAAAGGGACTAAAGCTACAGGTGTTGGGTTAGCAAGTTATATTCCTTTATATCCAGTTGATCAGTGTAATACCAAGTAGATTATAGTTGCCTTAGTGATTTGTGCTATAGTTAGTGGAAACCTTGATAGAGACTAAAATTCATGATATATATATATAAAGACTATATCAAAGTATGGTTGTTTTTTCAGTAAAATGGTAGGATTGTTTGTTAAAGATAGGACTGTCTTAGACTATGGCTGTTGGGGGTTCGAACATAGTAGAGTTGTTATGAATAGGTTATGACTAGCCCAAGAGAGAGGGGTGAGAGTTTTAAATTTTGATGACAAAATTCTGCTAAGGGGGTAAACTTGTCACTATCGCTTTTTCGGAGAGGGTTATTTTTATCTTTTTCTATTATTGGTAATATTGTTAATATTGGTATTTCAAAAATTATTATATTGAATGGTATTTCATAATTATTTATTTATGGTGCATGTTATATATTTATTATTATTATTATTATTTATTGTTATCATGTTATATTATTTTTGGACTTGTATTATTGGACCAAACTAGTTTAGAATTGACTCTTGGGCCAACATTTATTTTAGTTAGACTTGAGCCCAATATTCTAGCCCAATTCATTAAGTTAATAATTTAATTAGTCAAACCATTAGGAGTATAAGCTTCCTTCCTTAATGAATTTCTTCATAACAAGCCCAAGAGGTATATTAGACAAAATATATTGCTTGGAGGCCAAGTAGGGGCCGGCCACTATTAGAGGTAAGGTTTCTCTCTCCTCTCCTCTCATTTCTTTCTATTTAGATCTAGAATTTGTTCATCCCCAAATTATCTCTTCCCTCCACCAAACATACACCAAATATCTACCAATTTTTTTCCTAATTTATCTCTACTTCACCATTAGAGACTTTAGAAGCAAGAAGGAGGCAATGATCTATAATTTGGTAGAATGAGCACAAGTTGAAGGCTCCTGACATCCATTTGGAGCCTTACATTAGGAATCCATCTCCCAATAGGTACATTTCAGAATTTCTCTCCTATTTAGGCTTTAAATCTGTAGTTTAATCATTAGGAACCCTCTCATATAGTAGGGATACCTATAGGAAGATGATTTGACAACTAGGGACCCCTATTTTGGAAGTTCTTGTGTATTTTATGTCTAATTTGGGAAAATTCCGAGATTGGTACACCAAGTATTTGTCAATTGAAAAATTGGACTAAATTAATGTTAGATTGGTTGTGTGTGGCTAGATGCGTATCCACAACTGGATACGAGTAGGCCGTATCATAATACATTGTGATACGGGGTTGAAAATTGGTATTTTCTTCATAGTATTGGTTCCTTTTGTCCATATACTCATAGATCTATTATAATTAGTATATATTACTTAATTCTAGTCCTAATTTATATATTATAGATTCTCATGATATTTTAGTTAAGTTTGGAGAAGTAGAGAGTGTGTATCAAGTGGGTATCGGTAAATTTTGGTGAGATACGCACTTATGCACACAAAGTGTTTGATGAATTGATAGTGTGTATATGTGCTCACTTAGAAGTGACAGTAAGGTTAGCTTTAATGTCTAAATGAATGCCAATATATATATATATATATATATATATATATATATATATATATATATATATATATATATATATGTATGGATGGATGTATTATAGGTTGTGTGGGTATGTGTAGTTATTTGTATGTAACAGTGATTGGTGTTTATGTGCACAATTGTGATTGTGTTCAGGTGTGGGAGTATTCAGAACATAAGTGTTAGTGGGAAAGGGCATAAGGTCTGAACTGAGGCCATGTATTAGTGAATGATACATGAGCAAGGGGGCTCGGGTAGACTACTGTGACTGTGTTGAACTTATTGTGTGTGATGTGGTATCTGATGCTCTTAAAATTGGGTCAAGGTGTGCAGCAGACTGATAGCAGTATGGAGACGTATTCAATGTGCAAGTGTTGTGTGTGTATGGGATTAATTGATGATGCTTGGAAGAGGTCATCGGATTGGGGCATGAGAAGGTCAAGGGAACAACTACAATTTCCATTGCAGACTTGGTTCAGTCCAGGATTGTTTGTTGATGATATAAAGCATGGGTATCAGCTCTACCTGCAGGGCTTAAATTGGTACTCGGCAAGTTTGGGGTAAAGCCAAATAATGGGTGCAGTGCATTGAGTTATAATTCTTAAGAATTTATAGCACAAACATGTGTGAGTGCAGAAGTTATGGAGAGTATCAAGTACAGGCAGAGGGTAGTTGCATCCAGGTAGAAAAGTTATATTTGTGCTGAGATTAAGTACAGGTACTGCACTTGATAGTGCAAACTTTTCACTTGACAGCAGAGCTTGGGTACTACAACTAAAGGCAGGCAGTGCAAACCTTTGTGCACTGCATATTGGAGGTTGGAGTTTGGTTTTTGCTCAGTTAGAAAGGGATAGGTGGTTGTCAGTGGGGAGTATGAAGGTTTGGTTGCAGCTGTGTGTATTAGAGATTTTGAACTGGTGATGGTGTGGGAGTAACCATTTACCAATGCGATACATGTGTATCCTAGTAGGTGAGTAAGTATTATGGTTAGGGTAATATGTGTATCTATGAATGTTAAGGTATTAGTGTTAGTAGGTAAGTATATCAGTTAGTATATATTTTGTATGGTGTTAGTTTCAGTTATCAATGTAAGTTAGTAGTGTATATGATAATATATGAGTATCAATTGAATTATAGATGTTAAGTTATGTTAAGTTTGGGTATCTACTAGTTGTTAAGTATATGTTATTAGTTAGTTGTGATATCAGTTAGTGTAAAGTCAAGAATTGTGTATGAAATTTATCAGTTAAATTATGATAATTTTTTGAGTTAGAGTTTAAGTTAATATAGTGGCACTAGTATACATTAGTTAGCAACTAGCATGATGTAAGTTAAGTATGTACAAGCTAGTAGTGAGTGTTAGTATCAGTAAAGTATTATGTATCATTAGTAAATACTAATATCAGTTCATATTGAGAGGTTAGATGAGATTAGTAGTTAGTGGTTAGATATTATCTAGCTAATGTTATGAGTTAGTGTATCAAGTATTGGTTAGTATTAGGATTGATATTAGATACTAGTATTACCTTGAGATAGGTAATGTTAAGGTATTGGTCATAACTTTAGATGTTGGTGGGTATCAAGAGGGTAGTTAGATATCGATACCAAGATGGCTCAAAGCCAAGGTATTCAATACGAATTTAGTATTAGCTAATGGATAACTAGTGTTATATTTATATAGTGCTATGTAGTGATACTTAGTAGTTATGATACTCTAGTATCTTATATTAGCCAAGTATAGCCTAGATAAGCAATGTATGGACCCAATAACTTGTATATAGGCTCATACAACATAAAAATAGTTAGTTTGACTTAGAGACGGCTTAAAGACCTAAAATATGACTAGTTTAACTTGTATTCATTTCAAAACCTTTTATTGATGTAATATTCTATATATAGGTTGTGAGACACTAGTTCAGACACTGTTTGACATCCATTGCTCTGGATCACAGGAGAGTACATCGCTATGTTAGTTTTTTTTGCATGATAGGGTATATATCACTTATTTTAGAACTGTTTACTTGATTCCAACACAGTGGCTACACGGACTAGTACTAAATAAATCCTGTCAAGGGATATTATCCTCTACCATGTTCAGCGTGTACTCTTTCACATGTATTTTATCGTGTGTATCAGATATTGATTATCGTGTACTTCGTGTACATATACTGCTCGTGTTTAGTGTGCTCATATTTGTGTACACATACTGCTCGTGTTTAGTGTGCCCATATTCGTGTTCGTAACGTGTCGTGTCGTGATTGGATCCATAAGTTTTGGTTGGGGATGGGGGAGTAGAAGTTGGTTATGTGATCAAGCCTAAGTGTATTCGTATACTTGTCGATTACATATCACACGTGTAATTGAGTTACCATATTGTATTCATGTTCAACCCAAACCGATAACATAATAAACTTGTACCCTATGGCACATTAGCTAGTATATCTACTTTCATCACTTGCAGCTATTCATATTGTCTATGCTTTACTTTCCAGTATATTAAATATTCACTACAGTTCATTGCCATTTTCTATTGATGGTTATCTTGTATTATTTTCTATTATTTGTTATATATGCTCTATTATATTTCTGGAACTGCTTTCAGAGGTATATACTTTGCTCCTTTCCAGATTGGATAATATTTTTCAGCGATTGGTGTGCTCTCTATTCCAGGATTTTAGAGTGATGCTATAGACATGACTGCTCTTACCTGTGGACTTGAGGTGACTATTGTAGAGATTAGTTAGTGTTCATTTTTCATAACTTATCTAGTTTTCTTCTTGCAGAATGTTATTGATTATCCTTCTTGTTCATTTTTCTTTTAGATTATTGTGATTGAGTACATGGTATTACTGGTTGTACTAGTATGATAGATAGATAATGATAACCTAGACATCGTTTTACCCTCGATGTTGTGGCGTAGGCTAGACGTACCCACGTACTCGTGCCCCAATCATGCGGGTGCGAGTCGGGACAAGAAATTGTTGAGAAGGGTCTTCAAGATATTTTGAGGGATATGGAAAATTTGGTTTGTCGAGACAAAGTGACAAATGGTGATAAGCCAAAGATTGAGGGTCAGTCCCATGACAGCTAGTCGGTCTCCAAGTGGGGGTTGTTCTACGGATCCAATTTTGGTGACGGATGGTTTGTCAAAGCTTCACGGAGAGACATTGGTTTTAGCATTTCAAAACCAGGGAGTAGATCAAGGTGTCAGAAAACTCAATCAGAGGGGGGTGCATCTATATTTGAACAGTTCTGGAATAGTTGTGGGTCATCGACGATATGCACAGTGCATAATATTTTGCTCGATGATGAATGTGTACGGGAGAGCTTTAGTGTCGAACACGAAGGTGGGCAGGTTCATGAGTTTGAATCTTGGTAGAACCGCACCGCCCGCTTGGTTAGGCCATCCAAGGGTGAAGAAGCTCATCGAAACGATAGCACATTCTGGTGGAAAACGAAAGTCGGGGACAGGCAACCAAGACTTATGGTGAGGTTGGTCGTAAAGGACTTCGGTCTTGGCCGTGTTATTAATATCGGTAGGATCCCAGTGGTACAGGAGGTGCTACGCATGGCAGTTAGCGTCGATGTGACGGTCGAGGAGTTCCTGACGAAGGAAGATGCATGTCAGCTCGGGGATCGAATATCGATGGATGAGGGTGCAAAAACTCTATTGCGGGGCGACGGGCATGAAGCACAGTTGAGGATCCATGGGGTCAACACCCTCTCATCAAACTGGAGGGAGAGTATGTTGGGTCACGCCAGGATTTGGTGACAGCCAATTTTGGAGCCCAAATATGGCAATGATTTGATTATAATCTCTATCTTTTCTTCTTTAGTGTGGTGAGGGGGTTGAACCTACTAGGGCAAAGGGTTCAACATTAGTTTTTGTCAATCTTGTAATTTTACCTGAGTTATATTGATTGGGATTTGTCCAGGTGACATAGTCACCGACCATAGACATAGACATAGACATTGTCTTTATTTATGCTTAGTGTTCGTTAGACGGGGGTTGGTTATCTTAGGTGGGTTGGCCAAAGTATTCGCTGCGGTCAGTGTCAGACACGGTGTTAGAGCACTTGTAGGACATGTATGATCCTAACGTCTAGTATTAGAGCATCTGCTCTGGTGTATGATTTCCCAATAACATATATTAAGATAAAATAACATATTTTGTTAAGCCATCTTATTCTAAGTCTCCAGTTTCTTTGCTCTCGATAACAATAGTATGTAACAATACTGAGTTTATGTAACTAGAATGTTCTGTTGATATAGAAATTGCAAATACAAAATAATGTTATGATATTCATAATAAACGTTCAAAAAATGAGTTTATGTTATAATGTTATGCATCAATACTGAGTTTGCAACTGATTTTTTATTGAACAAGGGAGAAGCAAAAAATGAATATTCTGTTTGTGGTCATTTACTTATGATGGCTGTTTTGCCTACTAAATATTTACTCTATGCTTGAGGTCATTTAGTTATGTTGGTTGTGTGCTTCATGGTGGGATCATGTTCTGATTGTGCCACTGAAAGATGATTGGCGTAACCTCATGAATGAAAACTTAGTCCTATCTTCTTAATTTGCTGAAGAAAACTTTAATTTTTGAAGAAAAAAATTATTAGAAAATAATTGTTTTGGTGTAGTGGTATTTCAATGTTGTCTTGAATTTATTAGCACTAGCAACTGTGCACGTACTTTGCACGTGTACTAGGTAATAAATGATTGTATAATATTTTTTAGGAAATATTGCATAATAAATTATTTATAATTAATTAAAATATATTTTATATATAGTAACTTTTAATATGCTATATTTTTCAAAGTAAAATATTTACAATAAAATATATTTTTACAAATTTATTTAAATAAAATAAGATATTTGTAAATAATTGGTGTTTGTACCATAATAATTTTATAAAGTAAAAAATAATAATAATTATACGTGCATTCGTTAGCATCAATAACATGTTGTATGCTAATAAAGAAATTGACCGGGGACTCATGGGTTTATGAATGGTGCAAATTGAGATTTTCTTAAATTAGCATTCATTACCATACTGCATGCATTCATTAGCATCTTAATTAAATTTGTTATTTTATTAATGCATCATTATCACTATTAGCATGTTACATGCTAATTTAGGAAGATTATAAGACACTATATGTATGTTCTTAGACATGTATTCATTAGTATTTTAATTAAATATGCTATTTTAGAAATGCATGATAGATTTTTTTTTTGAACAGTGCATTATTTACGATACAAATTGAGATTTTTCTAAAATATGATTCATTAACATGTTGTAAGCATTCATTAGTATCTTAATTAAAATTTTATTTTAGGAATAAATCATTAACACCATTAGTATTCTACATTCATTAGCATCTTAATTAAATGTACTATTTTAGGAATGTCTCATGGAATTTTTGAACGGTACATCATTAGCACCATTAGTATGTTGCATGCTGATTTATAAATACTAAAAGACACTATACGTGTAAGTACCTAAACTACCCCTAGCAAAATAGTTTTTTTTATTAGAATAGATAGATATGCGATGGTATTTATGGAATAAAATTTTTTACGGTGTAGCCTAAGTTTTGTCATTATACAGTAGAATAGATTTCAATGATAGATATGATCTTGATTTGATTAATTTCTATTATATTTCTTGAATTTGAGACTTCTTTTTGGCTTTATTATTTTTATTATTCATTATTAGAAGTTTGGAAAATGTAACTTTTCAATGGAAAATGTTACTTTTTCATGGCAACAAATTGCGATCAAACAACAAAATATTAATTTTCATGAAAAATAACTATTTTTCATGAAAAAAAAAAATCAAACAACCAAATTAATTTTTTAACGAAAATTTATTTGATTTTTCACCAAAAAAATAATTGAATCAAATAACGTCCTTGTGAAATTTTTTAAAATTCTATAATTTTTTTCTAATAAAATAATTTCGTAGAATTAATGTGAGTCAGTAAGCCCAAGTGGCAGTGGGCCCAAGTGACATACAACTCAGAGGGACTTCCAACTCATCTATTTGTTCTCTAAAACAGTTTCCCTTCTCACCTCAATAAACCCCGTAGCTCCTTGTTTTATGTTTTCTTTCAAAATCTTGTTCACAGAATAATATTCAACTAAAAATTGGAAAAGGAATAAAGTCATCAAGCCTAAATCAAGACACACTTTAGTTAGTAATAAAGATAACAAATTTCCTTTGTGGACTTGCATCAATCAAACATTCCAAACGCCCAACCAAAACTTTCTAGGCCTATTGTTTAGAAGTTTTGCTGGATTTGGAAGCCTAACCAAACTTTTTCTGGACTTGAAGGCCCAGCCCAAGCCCCAAAAGATGGCTTTATTATAATAATTCGATCGGGTCTTTTAAACTCATTAGATCCACAATTAGACCCGTTTAAAACCAGGTAGGATCGAAATGGTTCAAAAGTTATCCAGGACGAAATTAGCTACCGAGTCATTGGTTTTTTCATTCGACCACAATTATTTATTTAACAAATATGAGTATATTTAATTATAGCGTTAATTTTTGTAGAATATTTTGGAGTTCTATATATATATATATATATATATATATATATATATATATATATATAACCTTACAACCCTCCATCTTACATAAAATCTCCTAATATATTCTAATATACCAATGGGCGAAAGATATTCACTAAGTCCATCTAGTCACATCCTATAATCATATCTATAGCGCTAAGTCCCTTGGTCAGACTGTCTGCTACCAGATCCTTGGTTGGAACGTGGCCTAGCTCCAGTAGTCCACTGTCCAATTTCTCCTTGATGAAGAACCTATCGATCTCGATATGTTTGGTTATGTCATATTATAGTAGATTATTGGCAATACTGATGGCTGACTGGTTGTCACACCACAACTTTATCTTGGCTCTGTGATCCAGCTTTAGCTCCACCAGCAAACTCTTTAGCCATAGCAGCTCTGCAACTCCCAAGGTCATAGCTCTGCACTCTACTTCAGATGTCGATCTGGCCACCACTGACTTCTTCTTACTCCTCCAAGGGACCAAGTTGCCACCTACAAATATGTAATAGCCCGAGGTAGACATCCTGTCATCAACACAGCTAGCCCAGTCAGAGTCATAGTAGCCCTCGATGCTTACATGATCATTCTACCTGAATATCAACCCCTTTCCTGGGGCACCCTTCAAGTATCTCAGAATCTGGTACACTACGTCCATATGACCCTTCCTTGGGTCATGCATGTAGCGGCTCACCACACTCACTGCAAAGCAGATATCAGGACATGTGTGGCTTAAATAGATCAGCTTGTCCACCAGTCTCTGGTATCTGTCTCGGTCAACTGGTTATCCAGCTTCAGCACCCAGTTTGAACCTCTGATTGATTGGCATCACTGCAGGTTTGCATCTTAATACCCTGTCTTTGTGAGAAGGTCTAGCACATACTTCCTATGAGAAAGAACAATCTTCTCTGCTTCTCGAGCAATCTCAATCCCGAGGAAGTACAGAATAAAGCCATGGTCCTTCACCTCAAACTCCTTACCAAGCTTACCCTTGATTCAGGAAATCTCCTGCTTATCATCTCCTGTGATAATCATATCGTCCATATACACCGCAAGCATGGTGATGTGGCCTCCAATCCGACGAAAAAATATAATATGATCAGCGTTGATCTGCCGATATTTTATCCCTATCATCGCCCTCTTGTATCTGTCAAACCACGATCGAGGAGACTGCTTCAGTCCATAGAGGGACTTCAACCTGCAGACATTGTCCACTGTCTTATCAGTACAGAATCTTGGTGGTATCTCTATGTACACCTCCTCCACTAGATCCCCATGAAGAAATGCATTCTTCACATCCAGTTGGTATAGCTTCCATCCACCATTCGCTGCCAAGAAATCAGGGTCCTGACGGTGCTCATCTTTGCCACTGGTACAAAAATCTTATCGTAGTCAATGACGTACGCCAGACTGTATCATTTTGCCACCAGTAGAGCCTTGTAGAGCTCAACCTATCCATCTGGGTTTTGCTTTTACAATAAAGACCCACTTGCATCCGACTGCCCTCTTTCCCTCTGGCACTTTTACTAGTTTCCAAGTGTGATTCTTCTCAAGAGCACCTAACTCCTCGTGCATCACCGCTTTCCACTTTGGATCATTCTTGGCAACCTTCTAATTGTTAGGTACAGTAATACTATCCAAAGATACAATAAATGCTCTATGAGAAAAAGAGATATTATCATATAAAACAAACTGAGCAAGGTCACAACCATATCTATCAGGAGGATTTCTCATATTATTGCGAGTAGTCCTCCATACTAATAATGGTGTGGGAGGGGTAGGAAGAATGATATCACGTGAAGAAAAATCTATTGGTGGTTGTAGGTGTCTCAGGAGTCGAGACTGACGCAGGCAAGGGACTTGGCACTGGCACTATAGGTACTGGTCCTGCAGTTTACTTCTTATTCATGTTGTAGGTAAGTAACTCCCCTTGAGCCGTGGGCCTAACACCTCTCATCTACTTCCCTTGTTCCTCTTCACTCTCCTTCTCAATCGTTCCTCCATGCCATACTCTTAAATCGGTCACCAAACTCTCACCAATATTTCTCTCTCGTCTCATACTCTCAGTGTCAGGTGAGTTATCCATGGATGAGGTTCCCTCCTGATGGTAGTATGGCTCAAGCTTCCTGAAGTGAACATCCATGCTTACAAAACTCTTCTTTTCTACTGGGCTCCAGCACACGTACCCCTTCTGAGTTGCCAAATAGCCCACGAAGACACACTTGACTGCTCTAGGGTCAAGTTTTCCAACAGACGGTCTGTTGTTCTTCACACGACATACGCAGTCAAAAACCTTCATCGGGAGTATCCTATTATTATTTTCTTGCAAAATCTCATATGAAGACTTTCATCCCAGTACTTTTGAGGGCATCCTATTGATCAGTTGAGCTGTTGTCAACTCTGCATACCCCACAGACTGTGTGGGACATTCATGGCGATTATCATGTTCCTTGCCACCTCCAGAAGGTATATGTTCTTCATTTCTGCCACTCCATTCTGTGCTGGTGTGTATGCACAGATAGTTTGATGCTGTATCACTTGGGCTGACAGATATTTCTTAAGTGCTTTGTTAGTATACTATGTCCCATTGTCAGACCTCAGTACCTTCACCACTGCTCTGTACTAAGTCTGGATATGTTTATGAAAGTCCTAAAAACAGACAAAGATATCACTCTTATTCTTCCTAAAATACAACCAGGTGACATGAGAAGAACAATCAATAAAAGAAACAAAATACTTGTAACCATTCATAGTAGTTGTGGACCATGGCCCCAAAATATCAGAATGTATAATATAAAAAACAGAAGAGCTCCTATGGCCCGCACTAACATATGAGCTCCTAGTAAGTTTTTCTAAATCACATACATCACATACTAGTTTTTTCTTATTTGCTTTCTCATAAATAGATGGATATAACCTACTCAAAATACCAAAAGATGAGTGCCCCATGTCACGCCCCAGTCCCAAAATACGTAGGACTAGGAACACGTAAGCATGCCAGCCGCATGGATATGGCAACTCCAATATATGGAAACTATAACCCATACGTACGCTGTAATATGAATATAAACTCACATGTGGTATAAATAATATCACAAGTCACAGATATGCTAATCTCATCCACACAACAAGTCATAGAAAAGAAATACTAAGCTAGAATAAGGAGTCTGAAATATCCAGAAAATAATAGTCGGGTGGAGACAAATCCACTACCAAAGACTATATCCAAACTAAAATGAGAGAGGGGTATAAAGTCTCCAATATAAAATAATATGAAGACAGAAGTGTATCAGCTAAAAGAATCCATCGCCAGATAATCAACGATGCTCAGAAGGTAAGACCTCCTCGACAGAAAGGAATGCGTCAGGTCCAGGCCCATACTCCTGCAAATACTCAAGAGCAGATACACCTGGCAGAGGACCAGGTCCTCAGAGGGACGTAACAAGATACAGAAAATACGAGCCAACTTGAATACAGTAAACATGCATATAATTTGAAAATAAATAAGTACGCTGTATAAGACAATCTATATGAATGCAAATGAGGACAACTTTTTAATGTATGGGCAAGGGTAGGCTACTCGATCTACCTCACAACTCACACACACGTCTAGAACATCAGAAATCGACATACCTCTGGGGTAGCGACCAGCACGACTCTACAGAAATCGACATACCTCTGGGGTAGCGACCAGCGCGACACACGCCCGTAGTGCGAGCTATATACTACGGTTTACCAGAGTGGTTAAAAGCCCATACGCCTAATAATTGTCCTCTATGATACTAAGTGCCATGTGTGTGTCAACATATCTAATACATAGTAATGACTGAAAGAAAACTACACATGCAAGAACTATACAGAATGAAATAAATAAATATAAATATAAATAGCATGCAAAGCACTGTAAATAATTTGGCAAGGTATCTTGCCTGGCAAGAAGCTGCAAAATGTAGTGTCCCAATGTCAACACCAAGAGTCAGAAGCTACGGCCTCAGAATGAACGTCTCCGGATGCTGAAATAAACATCACCAACGTTCCCAGAATGAGCAAAATAGCTAAAAAGCACATCCCTTTCGTCCAATTTGGACACAGGGGCAAAACGGTAATTTCGGGAAAAGTGGGGTCCACATGTGGCTCACTTTGCACCGAAAAGCGTGCCAAGGGTAACAGTCCCTAAATGGGACAAACTATAGGTCAAACAACTCTAAATGTCAATACGAACTCAACGGTATGTCCAAATTTGGATTCCGATGAGCCGAACAAAATTTGGTCCAAAAAGTCAACTGTGGGCCCGCCAATTGGCGATCTGGTCAACCGTCTCAGAATTGCGTGAAAATTGGGTCACAGGACCAGCTCGTTACCACGAGTCCAGTGGCGTAAGTTTCGTCACAATCTGACAAGCGTGCACAAAATACGTGCGAGTTCCACAAAATATTGCGACACAGTGTGTGTCCGCGGATACGACCTGATTTCGGCGCGCACACGCGTCCGAATCAGTCCCCACAAATTTTCACGTGTCCCGTTATGCTGCGTGTACCATTCGGTACACTTGGCACACGGCGGGGCGGTCCCGTTTGGCGGGGCGCGCTCCGATCTCCAACTTTTGGAAAACCGGAAAAAGTGGGTGCGCAGTTTTCTGACGAATATATTTCTGTCCACAGCGACTAATAGCACAAAGTTATTATACAGAAAATAAACTAGGTCATGTAATCTACAGGTATCAAAAAGAATCACCGAATTCGGATCTCTGTGGTGGGAGATACGAACTCGGCAATATGGGTGATCAATCTGGAATTCTGCGATTGCAGAATTCTGTCTGCTCGCCCGACTTGGGCGCTGTTTTTCACCTAGGGGCACACGTTTTCCGAGGTAGGCTATAAAATAATTATTGGAGAGGGTTGAGGGAAGATCATACCTATGAAAACGGAATAGCGTTTGGATGAGCGAGTCAACGGGAAAACATGCCAGAGCGAAGGTGCTTCGAGTGGGAGACTGCAGTTCGCGATGTCGGCGTCGACGGGATGGTTGGATGGCTTGGGGAGGCTTCTCTGGCTGCGGTGACGGCTATAGATGGGAAGAGGAAGTCTGGAGTTTCTAGGTTAGGGTTTTAGAGAGCTATTATATATATATATATATATTATATATTAGGGGAGAGAGGGGAAGTTGGATCGCGGGTCATGGGTTTTTTTTTTTTTTTCCGCGGGTGAAAGGGCTATAGGGCGGCTTCTCTTTGCTGCAATGAATGGGCGGCTGGAGGGTCTGGTACTCAGCAACTTGCTGCCAAGTTGGAAGGCTAAGGGGTTAATACTAAGGATTGGTAGATGTTGGTTACTAATATTAGTATTATTATTATACTTATTATTGTTATTATTATTATATTCTAATTAGTATTATTTAATTCTATTCTTTTCTTTTCCTTTCTTTCTTTAAATATATATATGTACATATATATATTTGTATATATATATATATATATATATATATATATATATATATATATATATATATTCACACATAAGAAAATTTATATAATAGGGTATTGCACATCGTTAGGCTAGCAACAGCTCAAGGGGTCTCCTACATGGAATAAATTCCGAAAAATTCCTAATGGCCCCATAAATCCTCTAAGTGCCCGAACACCTAAAATAAAAATTATTAAAAATCTATTTCTCCTATTTAGCACATAATTACCATAATTAAATTATTAATTAATAAAAATAATAAATACAATTTTTTTTTTAAAAATAGGGGTTTTACACCCCAACCACCTGTGGTAGAGTATCAGTGTATCCTCGGCACTCATCTTCGTTCCTCCCATTCCTGCCCTCTCTGCTACAGACACCAGCGCCAAATCTAGCCCTTTCCGGTCCAGGTACCACAGTCCATAAGGCAAAGTGTCAGTCCCAAGTCTTCGTCCCGTCTCCTTCTCCTGGAAGATCACCTTAGGAATATCAAAAAAGATAATGCGTTTTAGATGGAGGATTATAGAATTAATGGAAAAAAGACTGACTGGAAAAAAAGGAGCATGCAAAATATTGAGTAATTTTACTGAACCTGTACAATCGACAGTACCCTTACCGACCACCGACTGAAAAGTACCATTGGCTGTTTGAATATTATCTGTCGATGCTAGGTGAGTATAGGAAGAGAACTCACTAGCATCCCCTGTCACGTATCGAGACGCACCAGAATCGACAATCCAGTCTGACGATCTAAGGGAAGACATAGATGCAAGGGTGAGTGAGTCGTTAGTACCTTCCGATGGATTGGCATATATGGCGGCGTTACGTCTGGCAAAGACTGAGGTGGACACCTCCTCAGTCCCACTCCTCCGGTCTCCATTGCTTGACGCTCTTTGCTTTCTCCTGAGTACCTCCAACATGCCCACAGTGCCAGATCCTTCTCAATATAGGCAACATCAGTTCTCTCCTCGCCTTCTGCTTCCTGCATGTTTGTCCAATAACCTCTTCGACCACCCCGTCGATCCCCATGACCACGGCCACATCCTCCAAACTGTCCATGTCTACCACCTGAATCTTTCTCCTTCGGTGGTTTGGTGCAAGCATACCTCAGATAGCCTACCTCTCCGCAATTGTAGCACTGCCGGGCGTCTCCCTTAGGTCCTATACTTCCTGAATTGGCAACCGCCAGTACTTACTGCAGTTCAGGAGGACCTTATGTCCCTGCCTGCAGCTTGATGCGAGTCTCCTCCTAGATCATAGTCGATATAACCTCCTCAAGTGTAGGGATCTTCGGTTGGGCTAGAAGTAGTGCTGTCCTCTGAGAAAACATTATGGCCAGCCCCTTAAAAAATGTCATCGTCCTCTCCTACAGACATACCTGTCTCTCCTTACACTTTGTTTCCTCGTAGCTGGCCTGATCTGAGGAGTGATCGTAATCCAACCACAGACACTCCAACTCCGTGGCATACTCCTGTACCGTCTTCTCTTCCTGTACGGTGTCGTTGATCTCCCCCTTGATATGAAAAACCCTTAAGTTATTCTCCACACCATCGTAGGTCCACATCAACTTCTCCCATATGTCATTTACCATCTCAAGGCCATCCACTGTTGTAGCGATCGACTGGACTAAAGAGTTAAGGAGCCAAATGTATATCACCATATGAGTGGACTTTCACTCATCGCGTCCTGTCGAGCCCTTATCCTACTCTGTCTTCTCTCCTGACAAGAAACCCTCCAGGTTCTTCCCTGCGAGGGTTTTCCTCACCCGTCATGACCAACTCAGGTAGGTGGCCAGCCTATCAAGCTTCAGATCAATGGAGGAAAGCTCCAACTTTGTCGGTGTTCATGTCGCGCTCTCACCAGCCGACAGTTTCAACAACTTCATCAACGTTGCGACCTTCGTAGGGTCCAACTTCTTGATGATCTCTTCCATCGATCCTCCTCTTCTCTGATCATCTTACACCCATCCCACGATTCACGTTCGTCCTCTCCTCGACCCGATCATTACTCTCCCCTATCGGATCTAGGCCTCCAATGTGAACGTCCGGAATGACCCGCGGAAGACATCGAAAACCGTGACAGAAGGCTTCTGCGTGCTCCGCAGGAGTCGTGGCTTCGCAGTGGTGGCATAAGTGTGGTGGCGACGGCTACGACGGTGGTGGTGGGCGACGGTGGTGTGGTGCAGCAGCGGTGGCGGCCACAAGGGTTTGTGGCGGCTAGAATTTGTGCTATGATACCATGTAGAATATTTTGGAGTTCTATATAATACTTTATAAATAATCTCTTGAATATATATATATATATATATATATATATATATATATATATATATATATATATATATAATCCTTTATCTGATATAAAAATACCCTAATCTATTCTAATATACCAACAATTTTTCTAATATTTTTTGCCTTTCGAAATTAGATCAGTTTTCCATGTTAGATTAGAATTTAATCAGTCAGTTCCTAGGTAATTACTACACATTAACTATAATAATAAAATAACTAAGTCTTTTTTTAGATAATTTATTGACGTGATTCATGTTTGAGTCAAGTACGATTTATTGATGTATACTATGATTCACGTTTGAGTCAAGACAAGTACTCTATTGTGTAACTCTCTTTAGTTTTTTTTTTCAAATTATACTATATGATGTAGTTACAAATCGACATAATAGAATGTTGTTGTAGAATAATTTAAAATCACATAGATATTTTTTGTAAGTTTTTTTATTATTAAAAAATTAGATAAAATTTTAAATTATATTAAAATAGTTTAAATATGATTTGAATGTATTTTAATTAAAATTTACTATAGCTATATTTTTAGAACTTTAGATATATGTTTAGAAATACCATACAATTAGTTTAAATAAGATTTGAATATTTAATATATGTTAATGTAAATTTATTATAGTTATGTCTATAGATTTTTTGGCTTACATTCAATTAGTTAGAAGAATTTAAAAAAAAATTAGGTGAGCGATATAATACAGTGGTAGCTAGAATAATTTTATAATTTTTTTAATTACGTGAGGATATACATACCGTATGACGGCTTTTGAGCCCTTTATATGACTCTTTATAATAGTAACGTGCACGTGTATTGCACCTGCATAAAAAAAATTATTAAAAATAATATATATAAAATTATTATAAATATTGTCGTTTCTAGGAATTAAACTCAAGCAACCAAGAAAGAAGCCTCTCACCTTAACCAGTTGAGTTATAATTGTTTAGTTGTATATAAATAATATTAGATAGTTAAATAATTAGTTATTTTTTTAAAATTAATTAGTGGAGAATTTACAAACTGTTTAGACGGATCAATTTTGAGCCATTCTTAAGCATCATTATAAGAGTATAGATAGTCACATGCACGTGTGTTGTAGATAAGAAATTTTCTCTGATTAATTTAAAATAAATAAATTAGAACTTGTTATAAATATGATTTAAATATATTTTAATTATGATTTATTATAGATGTATTTATACTTTAATTACAATTTGTTATAGTTATGTTTGTATTTTATTTTAATTTTTTATAGATATACGTTTATATCAGTTAGATAATATCATATAATCAAACTATTAGTTAGAATTTTTTTAATTACATAAGAATAAACATACCGCTTAGATGGCTCATTTTGAGCCATTTTCAAACCCCTTTTTTATATAATAGTAAATTCACTTACATTGGGCGTAATATTTTTTCTAAAATTGTTAAAATATAATTTAAATATATGTAAATTAAGATTTTTTTTATATATATATCTTTATTGAAAAATTAAATAAAAAACAAATCTCGAATATTATTAAAAAAATAATAAAAATTCAAATTATATTAAAATAGTTTAAATATGATTTTAATATATTTTAATTAAAATTTGTTATATATAAATATATTTGTAGAACTTTGGATATTTTTTAGATATTAAAATTTTTGTTTGAATATAATTTGAATATTAAATATATTTTTATTTGGATTTTATATATATATGTTTATATGAATTTTGATATATGTTCAGGTAATTATAATAATTTTATGATGTTTCTACATGAGAAAAAAACATACACGATTAGTTAAAAAAATTTGGAATTTTTTATTTTTTAATTACGTAAGGATTTACAAAGGGCTTAAACGAGAGTAGTTAAAAGAACTAGTAAATTCACGTGTGTTGCATATTAACTAATTTTTTCTGATATTACTATAAAATGTTTTAAGTATTTAAATATATTAGAATTAAAATTATATATATATATATATATATATATATATATATATATATATATATATATATATATATATATATATATATATATATATATATATATATATATATATATATATATATATTAGGATTTATTTTAGATTTGATTATATTTAATTATATTTTTTTATGAATATATCTCTACTATTTATAACGAGTCTTGAAAATGGCTAACCGAACGTATATATTCATGTAATTAAAAATAAAGTAAGTAAAATATTTTAACTAATTTTTTAATTACATCATATTATATAATTAGAAAATATCTCTTTTAACTCATGTGGTTAAGGTGTGAGACATTCTTCTTAGTTGGTCAGGTTCGATTTTCCCTGATGTTATTTATAACAAATTTTAAAAAAATAACATTTTTACGTAATATTTTTTTTAATAAATGGTTGAGAATTTACAAACGGTTTAGATGACTCAATTTTGAGCTGTTTTCAAACCTCATTATATTAGTAGAGATTTTAGAATTTTGTTAATTATTAATTACGTGAGAATTTATAAACAACTTAGACTGCTCAATTTTGAGCCTTTTTCAAGCATCCTTATAAGAGAGAGAGAGAGAGAGAGAGAGAGAGAGAGAGAGTGTGTGTATATATATATATATATATATATATATATATATATATATATATATATATATATATATATATATATATATATATATATATATATATATATATTTTGAAGAAAAGGTACTTTATTAATATAAGGGTTAATGCATACAGAATTACAATCCTGGGGGTACTCATTCTCCCCCGCTTAGGCTCACCCTCCATACATTTAAGATCCTTATATATTTTGTTAATTACCCCCAACAGTGTGGTAGCTTTTCCTTCAAATATCCTGCGATTTCTTTCCATCCAAATATGCCAAACAGATGATTGTAGTCTAAGTCATGCACGTCGGTATGTTTGTCCTCCTTTACTTTTCATGGCTTTAACCACCTCGCAAGCAGTTTGTAATCCACTTCTGGCCTAATTGGCCATACATAATTGTTGCCCATATCTTTGGCCAAATTTCTTCGGAGAATGGGCATTGAAACATCAAGTGGTCTCGGGTTTCCTTCTCCCAATCACAGAGTACACAGCGATCGTTGATGATATGAATTCCAAACTTGATTAATCTGTCTTTAGTAAGCAACCGATCTCTGACGGCCTTGAACATACATAGATCTATCTTTTTTGTTACTCCTTTCAACCAAACCCATTCTGCCCAAGCCACTTGAGGATACTTCGATCGAACATGCTCATATGCTAGTTTGTGATTAAACTTGCCATTACTCGAGCCTTCCCACCTCCAATAGTCGGAGTTGCCTTCCTTCTCTATCGGCACGAGGAGTATTTCCTCTAGGAACCATTGCCGGATATGCATGTCTGGAATATGCCACGTTCCTTCTCTGATAAATTCCTTCAGATTGCCTGGATTACATATTAGCTCACATGTCGGCCAGCCTACCCTCTCAAATAAACTTTTCCTGTTTAACCATGGGTCAAACCAATTGTTCGTCACATGTCCTGTTTAATTTCCATCACCCAAAAATTATTCATTTAACATACCTGCTTGCTATCCACTATGCCCACAAAGAGTGGCCTTCAAGGAATCTCCAGGATAGCTTTAATAGAGCAACTTCCCTTATCACTTTTAGTGATGTCAACCCTATGCCACCCTCCTCTTTAGCCTTGCAAAGTTCCTCCCAGGCTAGATTATGTACGCCCCCTTTTCCATATGAAGTTCGCACAAAGGCACTCTATTGTTTGAACTGTGCTCATTGGGATAATGATCGCCTGAAACTAGTATGCCATGATCGCCAAGATAGTAGATCTAACAAGCTCTATTCGCCCTCCGAATGAGTAGAGTTGGGCTTGCCATCCCTCAATTCTACTCTGTACATAATGGACTAGTCATGTGCAAACCGAGTCCCTCACATAGGTGATAGATAGCGGTAACCCAAGATATCAGACTAGTAGTTGGCCCTGCTCAATCCCTACCATTGTCGACCACAAATCTTGAGATGGGCATGGATTATTAAAAAATACCTGGGATTTCTCCCTATTTAATTATAACCCCGAGAAAGTCCCAAACTCCTCCAATATTTGATTAAGAGCAGCTATCCCCCTCTCCGAAGGTTCAAAGAAATTGAGAAGATCATCGACATAAATGAGATGGGATACACTAGGCGAGACATATTTGAAAAGGGGGGTTAACTGCTTTCTGTGGACGGCTAAGTCCATCATACAAGTAAATTATTCCATTACTAGGGTGAACAAGTATGGGGATATCGAGTCACCTTGGCGTAGTCCACAATTGCTCCCGAAGTAGCCATGTGGTTGCCCATATATTAGAATGGAGAATGCCAGTGTGGAAATGCACTCCTTCACATGGTCAACCCACCAGCTGTCAAAACCCATACTCCATATGACCTCGCAGATAAATTTTTTGTTCACCATGTCATACGCCTTCCTCAGGTCAAGCTTGATGCAACCTTTCCTCCCGCTCGGCTTCATGAAATCTCTAACCAGCTCGTGCGCAAGTAGACAATTTTCAATAATAGAACTTCCTTTGATGAAAGAAGATTGATTCAGAGAAATAAGACCCTTCATGACATCCTACATTCGTGTGCACATAAGGTGAGTAATAATTTTGTATATAAAATTACAGTAAGTAATCGGTCTGAAATATCGCAATTCCACAGCTCCCTCCTTTTTCGGAATTAAGGTAAGAAACGTGTGATTCACTTCTTTGAGTAGTCTCCCTGTCACAAAAGAATCATCTACTACTTGGTAGACTTGCCATTTCAGTTGGTCCCAATGCTTTTTGTAGAACATCGCGTTAAAACCATCTGGCCCTGGAGCTTTATTAGTATATGCACTTCGGACAATCTCGAATTCGGTACAAAGAATTGGATGTGCATATCAAACCACTTAGTAAAATACTTCCAAACCTTTTCCATTGCGTACCTCTGTTAATTTTTGTCGATTTGATATATGGTTTGCTATATTTTTCTTTCGTTTACCCTTACGTACGAACGTTGTTTGACAAGTGCGCAGACGGTATCTTTGCGGTATGTGTTGTGTAGCACTAAAAGTTCACGCATCGTAAATAAGTAAGTGCCTACAATTTTTCTTGATTTTAAGATTTCTAACTTAGGGTACAACTAAATACTTCACTCCTCTAGTTATAAACCATAATAAAAATATGGAAAAACTAATTTAAATGATGATGAACACAAGTTTTGTGCACAAATTCAGTTCTGTCCACTTCTGTTTGCACACTCGTTTACACATGTTAAACATATAGTTTATACATGAAACCTTCTGAATTAATTTCAAAAGTTACCCCCTAGCATAATCTATAATTATTTCGTGTTAAAAGTATGTTTACCTATGTGGAAACCATGTAATATGTCACATTTTAATTAAATTCCAGAATAGTGACACAATTTTGTGCGCCTGTTCGAAACCTTCACAAATAGAACCTTAATTTCAACCCTAGAATGCAAAAAAATTTATTTGTATTAATTTCATACTAAAATAGGGTGGAACCATATTTTTGTCACAAAAATTGCTAAATTTCAGAACTGGAATTCAGTGTTAGAACGTGACAAACGCTATCATTTTATGTACGCATTTTTTTCGGAATGACACAAAACTTTAGGAACATATTTAAAACTTAGAATCCATGTTAGATAATATTTTATATCATGATTTTTGTTCCCCTAAATAGGTGTTCTTTACAGTTTAATTCAGCATGTACGTTGATACATGAAACCGTCAAAATTATCGGAGAACGTATGGCATGACATGTATTAGTTTATATTCTAATTTGGACCCTTTAGTAAATTTTTTTTAACATGTTTTAATAATTTACAAATATTTAGTAACCTATATAGGAGTAAACACATAGGGTTGGTTCTACCAAAATGAGATGTGTAGACGTTGTCGCTCACTAGAACATATTTAGTCAACTTGACAAGTTGTAGAAATAAACCTAACCAAATCTATATATGTTTTGTTTGTCATTGAAGTGAGTTTGGAAAACCTTCATTTAATAACAAATAAAAATAGTACAAAGAAATCCTAGACAAAAAATTTAAGTACAATATTTTTGATCTGGGTAATGTGACAATGTAGATCGAGTACTAAAACGACTCTTTTACTCTGTTGATGGTCCGATGAGGGAATATGGATGATCTTTTCTCTCTTCTCTCTCCTAAGCTTGTGTGCACGTACGTAGCTCGCCTGGAGGGGGTATGGTCACTGAAACAGAAAAACCAGCCATTGGAACGTCCAAGTTTATCCTATTTATAGCCATCATGCTGATGGGCTATAGGTATCGCATATGCTTCTGTTTGGTGAAAGTAGGGACCTCCTTCAACAGAATATGGTTGCAACTATAGATGCATACTATGGACAGACTGCCACATGTACATCCTTAATAGGATGTAGTTGAGTCCAGGTCGAGCTACCACGTGGGCATTTGTTGTAATTTATTGTTGCTGAAGATCTGGGTGGTTCTCGTCTTTTGTTTGTGTGACTTGGTCTGCTTGAAATGTGGTCCACATTTAACTGGAGAGAATCACTTCAGTCGTAACAGAAATAGTTTATCTCAGGAAACCCTGCCATATTGGACGCATGGAGTCTGGGACCATAGGACGAATAGAACACATGGAGTCTGAAATACATGGGGCCAGAGATGCATGGATGGCATAGAGTCTGGAACGCATGGGGCAGAGATGCATGGAATACATAGGGTCTGGGACGCATGTGGCCTCGTACACGTGGTGATGCATGACTATCAGGAGTAAAGTTCATACTGATATGAGATTCTTTCGTTTAGCGTGCTCACATCTTTTGAGGCGTTCAGAAAGTCCTTTAATCAGGATTCTGTGTCAGATATAATCTTTGTTTCGGGCCTTTATGTGGCCAGAATTGGGGCGCCTGGATGCTTGTGGGAGTAGTGGTGCATGTCACTGCTGGCGTATGAGGAAACTAGTTACTTAGTGGTATATGACACTGTTGGCGCATGGGAACACCAGTTACATAGTGGTCGACGCATAATAGCTGCTTTTCTGGGTCGCATAGTCTTTATGCGACCTGATTTCTTCTGAGCCGGTCTTAGGGCATGTAGAAGCATAAAAAATACGCTGGGGAATTATACGCGTAAAATCTCCAACATACAGGAAGACAGCATAAAACAGAGCTCCAGCACTGGGTAGCGTAAAACATGACTTCAGAGCCATTGGCATACAACAGAGCTTCAACGCTATTCAGCGTAAAACAGAGCTCCAGAACAACCTGCGTAAAGCAGTACTTCCAGACTGCTTCGACGTAAAAATGTTGTTACATCGTCACTTCGGCATAAAAACCTGTCTGCTTTTAATGCAGCAAGAAATTGTACGAGGAACTCTTCGTATTCCTCGAATGAACCTGTCAGACGAAGTAGTGAACCTGACTCCTGACAAAAAGTACTACACGACGATCGAGAGGACGGTTGTAATAATAATTCTGTACAGAGCCCCAAACTATCATCTAGTGACATAATCCTTGACATAAGATGTCGTTTACGCATTAAAGGAATACGCTGCCTATTTTACACAGGCAGAGATGAGATTTTACGCTTAGGATAAGACGAAACCAGATACCACGTCAAAAGCTGTTTTCGTACAGAACTCGAGGCACGTCTCTGCAATTAATGCGCGAGATGGAGGCAGATCTCTGCATTTAATGTACGAGATTTGGTTCTACTTTTAATGACTGGGAGAGCTATAATTAGGGCTAAGACGCTCACACCACCATCCCTGCATATTACGCCAAAATAGGCTATTTTCGGCTATAGGAGCACGCCATGTGCTATCTCCTCGAAATACGCCAACCTGGCTATATTCAACTATAGGAGTATACCGTATGCTATCTCCTCGAAATACGCCAACTCAGGCTATATTTGCAAAGATGCGTGATAAGGCTATTGGGTCCAGAATACGCTCAAGACCTCAGTCAAAGAAGGATAGATGGATATCTTTACGCTGGTTACCTATCCATGCAGCATTAAACTTTACACAGAATTTGGCTTCTACACTAACAAAACAGCTATGTGGCTTCTATGCCAACAAAATAGCTACTTGGCTTCTACGCCTACTTGGCTTCTACGCCAACAAGATAACTATTTGGCTTTTAAGCCAACGTGACAGTTATTTGGCTTTTATGCCAACCTTCTCTACGCGGATGGGGCAGTTACCTACGTGGCTTGCGTGCCATGATCATCGATGAGCGATTATATGCGTTACCTCATAATGGGACACACATCACACGCAGATTCTGGAGATCATTCATACGTGGGTAGCAGTTATTATAACCGCCGCGTAAAAGGTGCAGCTTTCTCCGCTGTTCGGTTTCTACGCCGACTGTGACCAAATCCTATAAATATAGACCTCCGGCCACGGAGGTCCAGGGTGGTCGAAAAGGGGTCGAAGTGGTCGAAGAGAGGCAGAATAAAAATTCGAGGAGAGAATTCAAGAGCTACAGACAGAGGTCAAGGCCAAGTGGGTACACGTAGAGAGCTTTGACAACGAGAGTTCAACCTTTCCTGCAGTCTTTGAAGCTTCTTCTTCGTCTTCTACAGTACTTCTTCGTCATCGTGTGGTTCAAGGGACAAAGTGATCGACCGCAGATCAGACTCCTATAGCAATATTTCTCCAGAATAAAATTTTTGTACTTAACATCCTCGTATAGGATTAATTGTACTTCTTTTTCTTATTTGTAAACAAAGAAAGGGTTTCGTATAAACCTAGTTTTAATTTCTTTCTTTATTATCAAACACAAGATGGCGACTCTGCTGGGGACTACTTTCTCATATGACGAGAAAGCTATTGCTCAACACGATGCTGTATCCGTCGGATCAACGAAGAAGACTCTGGTCTTCCAATTCGACCAATCTGCTTATGAAGACATGCTTCGCACAGGGGGTGGCTCTTGTTCCCTTACTGTCCAGGACAACAGGAAGCTGCGTAAAGTATGGATGCCCCGGACATCCTCTACTCTTCCTGCAGGCTCTCTTTCTCCGACCAACAAGGTTGTAAAATCGCAACCTGTACGCCCCGCACGTAAAACTTTGTCTACTATCTGTGACGTGGCAGACAAAGCTTCTGGCAATGCCTTAGTGCCAACCCAGAAGTCTACTCTGTACCTTGCGTGTAAAACTCTGTCTCCCATCTGTGACGTGGCAGACAAAGCTTTTGGCAATACCTTAGTGCCAACCCAGAAGTCGACTCCACGCTCTGCGCATAAAATTTTGTCTCCCGTCTGTGACGTAGCAGACAAAGCTTTTGGCACCGCCTCAGTGCCAATCCAGAAGTTTATCCCGTGCCCCGCACGTAAAAATACATCTCCCGCCTATAAGGAGGCAGATGATCCCTGCAGTCACCGCAAAGGAAAACAAGTAGCGGATTTCCCGACCTCTCGGATTTTACGCCATCAAGAGAAGAATTTGCCCTCTCTTCAGATTACGCGGAATGCTGACGGCCGATTGAGGACTTTCTCAGTTTTACGCCAACCTGTGCAAAGCTCCATATTACGCCAAGACAAGCCCCTCAGCGTAAAGAAGACCCGGTTCACAGGAATGTACGCTCCTCAGACGGATGACGGATCGTACGCTACTCACATGGGTGAACTGCTGTATTCCTATGGCAGGGAGAGGGTTCTGGTCCCTAATCTCCGCATTCCCACTGATGTAAAAAGGCAAAATAAGCCTTCTTCCTCTTATGCTCCTGTTAATCCCCCTGATTTACGTGATTTCTTGATCCAGAAACACAAAGACAGGGGTCAAAAGCAAGATTTAGCGCCCCTAACTACCAAGCGTGGGGAGATCATATGGGAGGTAGCATCAACATCCAATGTCGTCCTGACATATGGGCCACATGAAGAATCTATCTTTATTGTTCCACCTGCTCGCGACGATCAGCATCTGATAGCCTCTGGTCAAATGCGGAATAGACCGATCATACAAGAAGATTCTTACGAGCCTGAAGTTGGAAAAATCCTAGTCCACCGATATAGCCCACATGCTTTAAAGATTATGCAAAACATGGGTTATGATTTGAAGTTGAAGCCAGGCCTCAACTATGGAAAAGGTAGACGAATACCGTTGCATGGTGATCCTTACTGTCAATAAACTCGTTATGGGTTATGGTATACCGCATCTCTTACAAACTCCAAACCTCCAGAGTCTGATCCTGTAATACCAGAGGCAAGTCCTTCTAAATCTGCTTCTGTGGACAAAGGCAAACAAAAATAAGAAGAAGAACCAGACGACGACGTGTCTGGGGGTGGTCTCCCTCAACAAAACAGAGCAGCATCCAAAGCTAGGGGTAGAAATTCCTCTGTGTCCGAAGATGATGCAACTAAGACCATCTTTCCTGAAGACCGTACGACTCAGGTATCGGGAGCTCAAAAGCCAAAGGGGACTTTCTCCTTCAACGAGGGTGACACCATTGAAATCTTCAATATACTGATGAAGGAAAACAAACTTCGGCTACCCAGCATCAGATACCCTGAAAGGGCTGGCAAGGTCGATGACCCAGAATATTGTCTCTTTCATCGGTACATTCATCATCCTACAAAGACGTGCTATGTACTAAAAAGGAGAATCCAAGAGTTGATCGACGCCAAAGTCATCATCTTGCATTTATGGACAAGATGACGGTCACAGCAAATTTATATCACTCCAACGTGTCAATTTGCCCCTCAAGAGGTACCGGATAATGAGTCCCTAAAAATTTCCCCAGAGGAACAACCTTTAGGACTATCCTCACTCAGTAAATCACTCTCCAGTGAATTTTTCGGATATCGGTTCATGTCCATATTACCTCTGGATTGTTGTCCAAATATTTTTCTTTTTCCCCAGCTGAGCATGCCATGTCCAAGTGACCTCTGAGCAAACCTTCCAGGTTGTTGCTATCGATAAGTTCACGTCCATATTACCTCTGAACTGTGTCTCTCCACTTTCTCCGGCAGAGTAAATCTTTCACCACGAAAATGGTCACTCCCATGTTACTTCTGCCCTATTTTTTTTTATCTTCACAAAGTCATATCTTACCACGTCCTCATTACCTCTGAGTAAGATATTTTCAGAACTTTTTCATGTCCACATTACCTCTGAGTGAATTTCTTCTCTTCGACTTTCTACTATCAAGCTCGCATAACCCCTGGTAGTGCTAGTTACTTCAGCTTATTATCTCTACTTAAGGTATGTCATGGGTAATAAGTCCACAACCTAAATGTACAAATCAACTTTTGATTCTTCATCCCCAACGAGTGCCTATGTGCGACATTTTCTCCTTCGCTACAAATTCTTGTAAAAAGCCATCATCCGTATCCAAGAGTCCCGGATACGCAATAGATGACGGATCCTCAAAATCTTACCAGCGGAGCAATCTTTAGGTCTACATGCACACCCCTGCAGTGACTATTCAAACCAATCTTATTTGACGCTAGCCATGTTCATATTACCTCTGAGCTATCGTCCCATCAAATCTCTCCAGCGTAATGATCCTTTGGTCTATACTCATATTCGAATAGACCATACTCAACAAATCATTCCTCAAGGAAATTTTCAGATATCGGTTCATGTTCATATTACCTCTGAACTGCTATCATAATATATTTCTCCCAGGCTGAGTTTGTCATGTTCATATTACCTCTGAGCAAACCTTCCGAATTAGGCTATCGATTATCATGTCCATATTACCTCTGATATCGGTCATCATCTCAACTTAGCACTTGTACTTAACTATAAGTATGCCAGTGGTGTTAGGTCCACAAAAACTGCCACGTCCATATTACCTCTGGCAGGGCTTATCCTAGACTTATTACTTGCACTCTCATGCACAAAGAAGTAATAGGTCCACAAAAAATTCTCCTGTGGAATGCCCGCATTGGAAACAGATTGTTCATGTTCATATTACCTCTGAACTATCCTCATTTTTCCCAGCAAAGAAAGAGTCAGTCCATGTTCATCCTCACAGAGTCATATTTTACCGCAGTTATATTATCTCTGGCAGGACTTGTCTCAAACCTATTACTTGTACTCTCGTGCACAAAAAAGTAATGGGTCCAAAAAAAAAAAACCCCAGCGGGATATCTTTACTATCCACAATACCTATCATGTCCATATTACCTCTGATAGGGCTTGTTTCGAACTTATTATTTGCACTCAACGTGCGCCACAAATAATAAGTCCACCAAAGATCCCCCAGTGGGATGTCCTCAACAAACACGGTATGGTGCTACGTCCATGTTACCTCTGGTACGATATCTGAAGTTCACCCGAACAATCATAAAAAAATGGAGGGCCCTTATATAATTGAAAATGACGCTTATAGATTAGCCAAACCTAATAGAAATTTGGTAATGGCTCCTATTAACGGCAAATTTTTGAAGAAGTACTATACTTTGATCTCCTTTACCTAAACGGAGTATGATGAAGATCTTATTCTGACGATACCACGCACAAAGGTTAGCTGGATTACATTCTATCAGATTCATATGACCTCTTAATGGATATGCTTAACTAATTTATAAACCTATCATGTTCATATTATCTCTGATAGTGTTTAGTATACAAATTTAGTTGGATTATATTCTATCAGGTTCATATTACCTCTGAATAGATTTACATTCAGTAAAACCTTAACGAAAGTATGTCATGTTAATGATACCTCTGATATCACTTTTATCTTAGCCTATCATATTCTAAAGTGATGGGTCCACAAAGTCAGAAAATGTATCTTTATTATCTCTGAGAAATTATAGGAGAAATAAAAAGGTACATCATTAGGGAGGAGCAGTCAAATCACGAATCTGTTGCGCCAAAGCGGCCATCCTCTCATTCCGGGAGTCCAAAATGTTAGCGCGAGCCCGCTCTAGTCGTGCCTCGTCATCACTCAGGAGGGATAGCTCGGTCCGAGCATGAATAAAATCTACGCGGATGGCACCCGCACGTGCCAAGTTCTGCTGAGCTGAATCCATTCGGCCCTTCAACACATCTCGAGCTGTCGATGACTTGAGAGCCCACTCCTTTGCTTGAGCGAGTTTAGCTTCCAATTTTCGGACCCTTAAGTCATTTCCCTTACATTCGGCCTTGCACTTGGTTAGCTGAGGAATAACTTCCGCCAAGACAGCCTGCTCTTCATCTATCTCTCGTTGCTGTGTCTGAATGGATTTGTTCAGAGATTCCATCTGCTCAGCAAGCTTCGCAGTCAAGGAGTCATACTCAGCCTGAATCATATCATCGACGCTACCTCGAGATAGTTGCAAATATTTATTAATGGGTTGTTCTAAACCATTAACTATTTGCTCTAGAGCATTAGCTCTTCCAGCGTCGTTGAAATTTTTGATCGACGCTATCGCAAGCTGGAAGGACATCAGCAGATTATCAAAACTCAGGTTCTTCTCCAGCACCATGGATATCAACTCCTTTAAACTGTGGTAGAATAGGCTGGTATATTGTTCAATTAGCATATCGAAGACCGAATGAACGCTGGGAGTGGCTGTGATACCGGGAAATCTCCTTTCAGGAATGACCGCGGAGGACGTTGCCACAGCCATCGATTCAACAGATGGCGCGACAAAAGAAAGAATACCAGCAATGGTTGAAGTTGCTGGCACACTCAATGAAGGAGGCACAGTCGTGATGATGGGCTCATCCTCCTCTGATGATATCTGGACTGCTATGGGCGAGACGACACCCAAAAATGTTGCAAACGAAGGATCAGCAGCTTCAAAGCATGCCTCTTCGGTATCAAACATGCCCTCTCCAGGGATGTATTCACCTGAAAAAGACAAGAGAAAGTTAATATCAATTTGATGTTAATCTTCCTAAAAGGAGACGTAAAGACAATATTTACCCATGGCCGATGGTATGTATGTTGCGTCCGCAGCCTATACAGATAAATCATTTCTTAATGATGCTAAGCGAGCTGTCATACCTGGAGAAGATGGTGCACCAACTGGCATTGGAGGGGAGTCTTCCCAGTCGTCACCAAGATCCACTCGAGGTTTATCGGGTGGAATCTCGCTGAAAATACTTACAGACGAAGAAGGGGTGATTCTCATTATTTGTCTGGACAAAGGTATCCTTAATATGCTCGGCCTCGAAGGCGATCTCGTAGCACTACCAGAAGTAGTAGTAGCAGCAGCGATCTCGAGCAAAGAATCTCTGGCACTGTCAGTCGGAACTATAGAGGTTCCCTCTCTAAAAGGCGAAGGACCTCTGATCAAAGAATCATCCCCAACAGGGGAAACAACAGGATCGCTCCTAGAAGCACCCCTGGTGGAAGCCCTTTTCGGACCTCTGGCAGTCTTCTTCTTGCGAGGGGAAGGCTCTTTCAGAGTGGAAGCCTTCTGTTTATTGGGGATAATGAGAGGCTCTGCTGGCGGAGCTATTACGCCTCTTGGTATTATTAACAAAAATTCGTCTGCCCCGGTGGTGTCTTCATTCTCATCCGAGGAAACAGACGAAATCTCCTCCCTTCCAGTGGATCTATGGGAGGGTATCCTAAAACTTCCATGCACATCAAAATCTCGATAGAAGGTATTGATGGACGCATAGAACTGCGCGTACGAGTGTAGAATAAGTAACTCCATAGAGAGAGAAGTTACGGGCACAGTAAAAGTTGCACCAGTACAGCCAGTGATGAAGTACCGCCATCCTCTGGCTCTATCAATAAGTCCACCTTTGGACTTGAAACTGGTAATGGGATTCCCCACATGCAATTGGTCATACCCAAACTGCCTGGCGAACCGACTGGCCAGATACGGCTCCAAGTAGCAGTGGTCTTCACTTCTGTACAACAAATGGGAAGGTCTAATGTAGACCAACCAGTAGAAGGCTTCAGGAGAAAGAATGGTCCTCCCTTGACCCCCATCCTTAAGCTTTGTCCCTTGTTGATTTATATGTACGGAGGGGATGATACAAAAAAGCTTCCAGCTGTGGGCAACGTTTAATGCCCGCCGACAATCTATGACGGTCGTCACATTCTAAGGAGAATTATTGTAATTCAACAAGAAGTTATTTTCCGAACTGCTGGCAGAGCCGGGAGACATCACCTTAGTGTTTTGAAGGATCAACCATCCCATCAGATATAAGAAGGGTAATTCCACTATGGGAAATCCTTCACGCTGTGTCTCATCTGCGAGCAACCCATCGGTAAGGGCCCTCAGGCCTGCTTGTATTCTACATACCATAGCAGAAAGCAGGCCCAATCTTGCTCCAAACACCAAGCACACTGCGGGCCATAAGGTGTTACGGTGTATGTGATTCGTAGACGCAATGCCAGGTACTACCCAGCGGCGTATCCAGACAGAAAGGAAGCCAGCCAATTGAGCTTCCCTTGACAGGGGCTTGCGACAATGCCTCATGTAACTGAAGGCTTTTGTGCCTGTGGATAACCCCATGTCTCCTCATCAAGAATATAATCAGGAGCCCCTGCGTCTTCAATAAGGTCATCAACCGTGTTGGTATTGAGCATGCTCAGGAGGTTCAAGGGCCTATCTCTGCTATCCACAACTTTGTCCGGCTTAGCATTTTTGGCCTGGTGGAAGAAGAGGTAGGTTACCCACTTGTTGACGTGAGCCAAATCAGACGGCTCCTTGTAGAAAGTGGTGCAGGCAAGATAGTGGCACATCAGCTCCTGGTACACTGCCACTGCCCGAGGGTTTGTATCCTTAAACTCCCTATTCGTGGGGACGTACTCTTCATACGGAGTATCCCCTATTAGCAGCCTTAAAATTTCTGCCATCTCATGAAGGGCCAGGCCCAACTCCCTTAGCGGAGTGGCAAAAGTCCCGGTGAGCGAGTTATATCATTCTATCAAGGCTAAGAATAAGTTGGGGTTGACAGGCAGCCCAACACTTGTGGCGCTCACAGCCGCGAACAAGCCAATATTTTACAGCTCCACCTGGAAATACTTCAGGGCCCAGGCAGTTAAACTGGCCCATCGAAGATTCCCCGGGCTCAGCCATCCACTGGTCCGAGGGTTGACCTTAGGGTACATTCCTCCCTGCCCCATAAAGTTATTACAGAAGGTCGATATCCTTACCGGCTGGATCAGCGAATTATCCTCACTCGGGACGCTACCCGGCAGTAATTCCCTAAAGGGTATAACAGGGCCTGAAGGACTGCTCATATAGGCCCCCCGGGCGTATCCCTTGTTGTATATGATCTTCCCCGATCGGCCGTAAAGATCGGGAGTTAAAGTCTACATCATCTTCCTGGGATGGGTGGCATGGAAGAATGCTGAGATAGGGTAATCCTTGGGTATCCTGGGCAGATACATCACCGTGCCCTCTGCAGTAAATACCCAATCCTCCTTCTTGGGCTTGGTCTGGGATTGTTTGTCGATAGCATCCCCGAATAAGAAACCCGGTTTCTTATACTCCGTCCCGTCTATGTATGTCAGGGGCTCCCTACTGATCATACTCAGCAGCATGCGTTCTCCTTGGGACGAGATCAGGGTACCCCTTTCTTCAGGATAGTTGGCTCCAAAAATGGGAAATGTCACATGGGACAAGTCCTCCGAATAATTTGAGTTCAGCATCCCGGCAGCAGAGCCCATCACCTCAGCCAAAAGAGGGATCTGCAAGTCCACTGCAAAAAGCAAGAAAAATAAGTCAGTTTCTACACTAGACGCTACATTCTTGCCGTTTACGCCAAAGATTATCAGTTTGAGCTTTAACGCCAAGACTATAAAAACTTGAGCTTTTACGCTGGAACCTATTTTCGAGGCATAAAATTCAAGGTTGGCAGTATACGCCAAAATCTATCAATCTGAGTTTTTATGCCAGACTGCCAAAATTGGAGTTTTTTACGCCAGAATTTTTATTCAGCGTGTAAAACCCGAAGTTGGAGGTATATGCCAAATTTTGACAGTCTGAGTTTTTACGCCAGACTGTGAAAAGATGGAGTTTTTACGCTGACACATTAGAAATGTGGGCGTATTGGTTCGCATACACGTATAACGTGTGCGGAGGGTTTTCTTCTTGCAATCTCTACCTATAATGTCCGGAGCACAGCTCGAGGGTGGAGCCGGCGTTCCGATCGAGGCTCGCTCAGCCTAATGGGAGTTACTCGTGCTTGAGCAGGGGAGCAAGATGAGGAAGCAACCTTTTTTCCCCTAGCAGTGGAAGCCTGTTTAGGTGCCATGGCGATTCTGAGTTCTCAAGAAAGAGACGAAGAAGAAGGGTTTTTGGAAAGCAAGGGTTTTGTGAAGACAGATAAAGAGTTTCTCTCTCAAGACCTTGGGCTATTTATAGAGTTTGGATAACTCTTCGAATCCCTAACCAAATCCGATATTTAATATTCAGATATGATTTGGGACCACATCAGCCTATCATTTGAAAAAAGAAGACGGACAGTCAGTGGATCCAGATTTTACTCGCAGAACATATCTATGATTTTACGCTCAGGAGCTTTTACGCTCAGAGGCTATAAATCTACAATTTAACGCGCAGATAAGATTTATGATTTTATACTAAGGAGCTTTTACGCTCAGAGGCTATAAATCTACGGTTTTACGCGCAGATAAGATTTATGATTTTATACAAAGGAGCTTTTACGCTCAGAGGCTATAAATCTACGGTTTTACGCTCAGAGGCTATAAATCTACGGTTTTACGCTCAGATGCTTTTACGCTCAGGAGCTTTTACGCTCAGGAGCTTTTACGCTCAGAGGCTACAAACCTACGGTTTTACGTTCAGAAGCTACAAATCTATGATTTCATGCTCGAAAGTAATTTATGCTCAGAGGCTACAAATCTACGATTCTACGCTCAAAAGCTACAGATGCCCAATTATAAGGGTTTACGCAGAAAAATGCTCCTTCTTGGCTATAAAATATTCCAAGTGCCAGAAACAGGCAGAGTTTAACATTGGAGATGACTCTTCTTCTTGGGCCATTGGAAATTCATCCAAAGTCCAGTCAGAATCTTTTACAAAAGTTTAAGTATGGCCTGTTTGACGGCCATTTCTCGCCCTATTTTAAGGGATTTTTGGGAAACCACTCTTGAAGATGATGGTATGAACAGAAAATTCTTCGTATCAGAGAAGTGACAGTTCAAAAATTCTACACGACTCCTCATCCAAAACAACATGACAGTTTGGATCTTCAACTTGATGCTAAGGAGCTTTCTACGCATCTTCTATTTCGCGTAAAAGACAGGATGTGATCAGATACTCTTTTATCAAAGTCGGCGTAAAAATTATTCAGACATGCCGAAGCTGCACATATTCAGACTTCCTCACAGCAAACATGGCAAATCATCAGAAGCGTAAAAGAAGACAAGTCTATTAATCCTGATTTTATATGATGGAAATCCAATTTACAAAGGGGTTTTCATCTTCATGATTACATATGATGGAAATTCTTTTTCCACAAAGGGTTTCTCATTTTTATTTAAGATTACACCAAGAATCTACTGTGCCAGGTTCTCATATTAGTGTAGATCTTTTTCGTCTTCTACAGCAGTTAATCGGCTTCCGCGACCGATTAACAAGAAAATGATAAATGGCGGGAGGATACAGAATTGGACATGTATCAATTACGCAAGCCCATCCTCCATACGCCATGGCAGGCATGCCCTAGAAATTGTGTTAGGGGTTCAGACCCAACACAATACTGAAAGACAGGGCCAAACTGCCTATCCTCGTCCAGCGCCATGATGGAAGAAAATATAGCTAGCAAGCTGTGTGGTCTAATACGACCCTTTCTCTCTCATGGACAAATCGTCATATAAAATTACTGATCATCCCGAGCAAAGAAAGCTATGATATCCTTCCATAATCCATCATTGCAGAGAATATTTGCTCGAAGATGTCTCTTTTTACGGCTCCTTACATGTTGGAAGAACATGATCTTCTTCTTTCTCAAGTCAGTCCGACGAATATTGGCAACCATCTCTTTGTGGTAAAGGAAGTATGGGGAAAACAGGTTCACTCACTTGCCTTTATATAGGCAGAAGAGAACATACCAAATCCCAACAAATTCCTAAAAATCCGCCGAGAAATCAGCCCCGCGGAACGAGTCAAACTTGACCGTTTCATGCTTCATTCAAAGTATTTCAAATTACGAGAAATTTAAAAACTTTGAAGGGGGTCTTGTAGAAGCATAAAAAATATGCTGGTGAATTATACGCGTAAAATCCCCAACATGCAGGAAGACAGCGTAAAACAGAGCTCCAACACTAGGTAGCGTAAAACATGACTTCAGAGCCATTGGCGTACAGCAGAGCTTCAACGTTATTCAGCATAAAACAGAGCTCCAGAACAACCCACGTAAAGCCGTACTTCCAGACTGCTTCGGCGTAAAAAGGTTGTTACATCGCCACTTCGACGTAAAAACTGTCACTACCACAATTTCTAGGAAAGGATATTTTAAGTCTTTTTCCTATTTAATTAAATATTGTGCATGGTAAATAATTATTTATTGTATTATTTAATTATTGTTAGATATTATTTAATTATTTTGGACTTGTATTAGTGGACCCAACTAGTTTAGTTTGGATCCATGGACCAACATGAATTAATTAGTTAGACTTGGCCCATTTAGAAAGCCCATTGTTAAGGAGATGAATTAAATTAATTAAATCATTAGACTAGAAGCTTCCTTCCTTAATTATTTCTTCATGAGAGGCCCCAAGGGGTACTTTGGACATTTCATAATTGCTTGAGGAAGGGGTAGGGGCCGGCCTATTAAAAGAGGGGGGGAAATTCTCTCTCCTCTCATTTTCATTCCAAATCTAGATCTAGAATTTCCCACTACCAAATTCCTTTCATTCCCATTCCATTTTTCTACCAAATTTATTCCAATTCCTTCCCAATTCACCATTAGAAAGTTGAGAAGCAAGGATCTAGAAGGAGAAAGCAAGGATCTACAAAGAGGAGCAAGGATCTACAATTTGGAAGCAATTTTATCTCAATTGGAGGTTTCATTGGGAATCCATCTCCCAATAGGTATAATTCAGTTTTTTCCCTTAAAATAGCTTCTAAATCTGAGATTTAATCATGTAAAATCAACCCATATGTATGTACTACCCATAGGACTTGGTTTTGTGTTCATAGGAGACCCATGGAGAAAGTTATGGTGCTTTTTGTATCAATTTTGGGAGAATTCCGAATTGACATTTTGTTGTGTGTGTCAATTGATCCTATAGATCAATTGGGCATGTGCTTATGTGTTTGGGGCTAGTGTCGTATCCAAAATTGGGTACGTGTAGGTCGTATTCCAACAATTTGGTGATACGTGTTGTTTTGGGGGTTTTTCCTCCGACACGGGACTTTGTACATATCGTATTTTGACACGGACACATAGATCTACATTTGACACTTTGATTTGTTCATAAATAATATTTGTGACTTGCTTGTGTCCTTCGGGGTGCAATTGGTTGTGTGTTGGACTCGTGTCGCATGCGTATCCTAGATCTAGTGGGATACGGTGTGATACTCTCCATTTGTGTGTGTTTATGTGTAGATCTAATTATTTATGCTTTAATTCTTGAATTATAATTAGTATATATATATAGATGTTATATATTTATTTTAGTGTATTTATTATGGTATTTTTGGTAGCATAGAAATATGTATTGTAGGTATACTAATATAATGTATAAATATATATGTAGCTTTCTTTTACATACATTTTTATATGTTGCAAATTATGTTAGTATTATAAATAATATGTAAATGTTTTATAAAATATATTTATGTATTTAAATGAGTAATTATATTATTTATAATTATTATATAATTAATTGTATATAAATGAATGTATTTTTATGTGTGCATTTAACCATGTTAAAATATGTACATTAGTACATAGAATGTATTTTATAGCTATTAGTATTTATTTATTTATATGTGTAGGATTATGTATATATAGATGTATATATTTATTTATTTGTTTTATATATATATATTGATTTATATATTTATATATATATATTTATATATATTTTTTATCTTTGGCGACAGCGGCATTTAATGACAGATACTGTCATTAAAGCAGCAGCCGCTTTAGCATTATTAGGGCATTTAATGACAGTTCTGTCATTAATGCAGCGGGCGGAAATAAAGCGACAACAGCAGCGACGGTCATTCTGTGATAGTTGAACTGTCACCAATTAAGTGACATCAGTGCATTTACACAGCAGAATTGGCGACGGCGTTTTCAGTGACAGTTGGATCTGTCACTGAAAGCCTGTTTATTGAAAATCAATGTTTTCTACACAGTTTTTCAGTGACAGTTAGGCAGTTTTAGTTTATATTTTATATATTATATTTATATATATATATGTATATATATATGTATTTATTGTGAGATATAATACTAGTATTGTTATATTCTTAATTGTATAATATTAGTTTATATATATTATATTATGTATAAGGGTAAATACTATATCTATGTATCTTGAGCATTACTTTGTGTGGATACCAAGTTGGTTCAAAACCATGGTTCCTAATTGTTGTAAATTGATATTCTATATTATTATACTTTATTATTGATATAGGTATTGTGAGGTTTACCTTGGATTCACGTATCCGAAGATACGGTATCCTAATATTTTTAGGTTGTGGTTCCTATGACTTAGATTTTAGTATTTTGATCCAAGATTTTGGTGCTAGACTTGTGCAACTTAGAAATAGATAGTTGACCTTGGTTTGACCATAGTTGACTTTAGAGTTGACCATAGTTGACTTTTGACCTAGAAGTTGACTAGTTTAACTCATTCTCTTTTCGGGACCTTGTATTGATGTTGTATTCCATATTTAGGTCTTCGAGGCACCGAGTCAGACATCTGTGAGACTGTTCATTGGACTTCAGGCGAGTACATTCTCTGATAGTTCCTCATTTATGATATCCTCTATGTTTATTGTATCTAGTGTAGATATCCATGTTCTCTTGACACTATGGTTACACGGATTGGTATATCCGGATCTCGTCATGAGATGTTATTCCTTGGTATATGGTGTATATGGTACAAGTATTGTTTCATTGGTTATCTTGTACATGTACAGACGCCGATTCTCGGGAAGACTAGCTATCTTCTTGGAGAATCTCGTGCCATAACATACCGTGGTTGGATCTATTATACCAGTCGGGGGTGGGGAGTATTAGTATTGATATGTGATTAATATTCCTATTGAATAAAGTACAGATTACAGAATAGTATTGATCATGCACCGCACGTATGATTAGCCAGGCCACATTACATCTTGCCCAAGCTGATCACATGTTAAGCTAGTACTCACACACTTAGTTATTAGCATTATTGTTTCATTGGCATATTGTTCATTACTGTATTTATTTCCAGTATTTTCTTATTGTACATATATCTCTTATATCTATTGTGCATCTTGTTTATCCACAGCTATTTACTGTTACATAGTTTTTATCATTAATTAGAACTGCTGTTAGAGATGTACTCTGCTCCTTTCCTAACTGGATATATTTTTCCAAATGACACTAAGGAGTGGTACCCTACCTATTATGGACCCCAGGATATTGTGGGTTTAGATTCTGAGACCCTGGCTCAAGAGGGACTTATCCCAACTGAGACAGTTGACCCTAGAGTTGTAGCCTCGTAGTATTCTTTTGTACTGGATTTATCTCCAGCTTATTTTTGTATTTCTTTAGACTCATTGATGTATTATTTTAGACTCATGAGTTATATTATGACTATTCTATTCTTTATCTGATTCGTGCTCATTCTATCTTAGTTCTGTGATTGAGTATACTATCATTATTGGTGGTTCATTATATTGTTAGATAGATTATCTACACACGTTCTACCACCGATTCTGCGGTGTAGGCTGGGCGTTATTTCCGACTAGTACCCTTACACCGGGTGCGGGTCGTGACATGTTTTTGGTGGTGGCCCACGCAGGTCTAGCTTCACAAGTATGTGATATCGTGGTAGTGTGACAACTTAGTTGTACTACTGCGAGCCTGCGATAGGATATAGGATATAGGCTGAGATACTCAATCACATCTAGGAAAATTCTTTTGATTCAACTATTCTCCTTTGATATTGATACTTGATCCCTTAAACTGTCTTTTCCTTGATGTCTTACATCTTGTGCCATATTAATTTTTTCTTTCGCTTTGTCTCAAGATGCCGCCTAAGATTAAATCATAGCAGGGGAGAGCAGTTTCTGAGAGGTCTGCGACATCCCGAGGGCCTGCACCAGTCACTTCTCCGGTGATTGGAGTGTCAGCTGCTTTCGGAGGTCTACCACCTACTCAGAGGACTGTACCAGCTGTATCTGAGGGGCTTCCACCTCCACCTCCTGTTCCAGCAGAGGCGTCACAGATGTTTATACTGTTTCGTAAAATGCTCGAGGCACAGAGGGCTCAGTCAGAGGCACATCAGAGGCAGACCGACGTTCTACGACAGGGCATCGAGAGTGCTCATCAGCTTGCTCGTACTGTAGTTGAGAGAGGAGTTCTGGTCCAACAGCAGATTGTTCCTCAGGTTGCTCAACTTCGGCCAGGCAACATTCAGGACTTCAAGAAACTGGAGCCTAGGATTTTTAAAGGGACGGAGGGCATCGTCTATGCTGATGATTGGCTCGAGGATATTGAGCGTCTTATGAGGGTGTCCCATCTTTCTGAAGATCTGAAGGTTGAAGCAGTAGGACTTCAACTGTTCGACGTCGCTCGCACTTGGTTCAGGAATGAGCCAGTACTGGTTGACGTAGGACAATCTTGGGAGGTATTCAAGGACCTTTTCAAAAAGAAGTTTTTTGCCCGGATAGACAGGCTTGACTTGGGGAGACAATTTGAGAGTCTCATTCAGGGGAACATGTCTGTGGAGGAATACGCTGCGGAGTTCGGCAGGTTGAGCCAATTTGCAGAGTATTTGGTGAGGGAGCCGGAGGTTCGAGCTATTCGTTTCCGTGAGGGTCTAAACTGGGAAGTGAAGATTCTCATTCTTTTTTTTATGAGACATACTCGGAGATACTTGCAGAGGCACACAAGGTTGAGCAGGATTTGGATTTGAAGACCAAGAGAGACCGTGATTCTTTTCTGGGGGCCAACGGCAGTGCAGTATCTGCCAAACGTTCTTATTTCTAGTCCAGACCTTTCCAGCAGCCATAGCAGAACCAGACTCTAGCTAGAGCGCCTTTTCACCAGGCACCTTAGCAGCAGAGGCAGTTACAGCAAGCTCCATGCAACTACTGCAAGAAGCTTGACCATATCTGGAAAGTTTACAGAAGGAGGCTAGGAGTTTGTTTGTATTATGGTACTGAAGGGCATCAATCGAGGGAGTGTCCTCGTCGTGCAGTTCAGGGAGCAGCTCCAGCTCCGAGGGCACAAACAAGACCACCTGTAGCACAGCCGAGGGGACCGCTTCCGATACAGCTGCAGCGTTTTGTCCAGAATCAGTAGCAGGGTGGTGCTCGGTAGGGACGAGCGTTTGCTATGACCGTCGAAGAGGAGGAACCCACCGGAGATGTCATCGCAGGTTCTATTCTTCTTGATTCTATTCCAGCTTTAGCTTTGTTTGATAGTGGTGCTTTCCATAGTTTTGTATCTGTTTCTTTTGCTCTAAAGCATGGTTTGGTAGCTGAGTCTTTGTTTAGGACTTGCAAGATCATGACCGGGGGAGGCATTATCCTGGTTAATGATATTTGCAAGGACCGGAGAGTTACTCTAGGAGGCCGGAAGTTGGTGCATGTCTACTTGTAATGCCACTTCCGAGCTACGATATTGTACTCGGGATGGATTGGTTGAATAGGCACCATGCTAGCATAGATTGTAGAGGAGGTAGAGTTTTGTTTGGTCCGCCAGGAGAGCCAGAGTTCGAGTTTGCTAGAGGAGCTGTGGAGCAAGGCGAATGCATTATTTATGGAGCTATGGTGGAAGACAAGGAGTTGCCACATCCGTTGATAGAAGAATTCTTGGATGTGTTTCCTGAGGAATTGCCAGGATTGCCGCCAGATCGAGATATTGAATTTTCTATAGACTTGGTGCCAGGTGCAGAACCAATTTTACAGCATGTCTATAGAGTAAACAACAGCGAGCTGGTCGAGTTGAAGAAGCAGGTGGACGAATTGGAGGATAAGGGGTTTATCAGATCGAGTTCTTCACCATGGGGAGCCCCGGTATTGTTTGTACCGAAGAAGGATAGATCGGTGCACATGTGCATTGATTACAGGGCTTTGAATAATCTCACTATCAAGAATAAGTATCCTTTGCCACGGATTGATGATCTGTTCGATCAGTTGAATGGAGCCAAGGTATTTTCTAAGATAGATTTGAGATCAGGCTACCATCAGGTGAAGGTGAAGCCGGAGGACATACCGAAGACTGCTTTTAGAACTCGGTATGGTCAGTACGAGTTTATGGTAATGCCGTTTGGTTTGACTAATGCATCGGCGGTATTTATGAACTTGATGAACAAGGTGTTCCACCAGTACCTTGACAAGTTCGTGGTGGTGTTCATCGACGACATACTCATATACTCGAGGACACCGGAGGAGCATGAGGAGCATTTGAGGATTGTGTTGGATGTGCTGAGGAAGGAGAAGCTCTATGGGAAGTTGTCCAAGTGTGAGTTTTTCTTGGACAAGGTGGAGTTCTTGGGGCATGTTGTGACTGGTGATGGTATTTTAGTGAATCCGAAGAAGATTTCAGCAGTGGAATCTTGGAAGACTACGAGTTCAGTAGCAGAGATCAGGAGTTTCTTGGGATTGGCAGGCTACTACAGGAAGTTTGTACAAGATTTTTTGAGGATTGCCGAGCCGATGACCAGACTCACAAGGAAGGATATGGAGTTTGTTTGGACGGAGGATTGCCAGGTTGCTTTTGAGGAGTTGAAGAAGAGGTTGACGTCTGCTCCTATTTTGACATTGCCATCAGGGTCTGGAGGTTTCACTATTTATAGTGATGCATCAGGGAAGGGTTTGGGTTGTGTTCTTCAGCAGCATAAAAAAGTGATTGCCTATGCATCCAGGCAATTGTATCATCATGAAAAAAATATCCTACCCATGATTTGGAATTGGCAGCCGTCATCTTCGCTCTGAAGTTGTGGAAACATTATTTGTACGGAGAGCGTGTGGAGATCTTCACAGACCACAAAAGCTTGAAGTACGTTTTCACGCAGAAGGAGTTGAACATGAGGCAGCGTCGGTGGTTGGAACTGATGAAGAATTTTGATATCTCTTTGCAATATCATCCTGGAAAAGCCAATATAGTTGTCGATGCTTTGAGCAGGTATCCGGTAGCTATGTTCTTGACACATGATCAATATTTGTTGGAAGACTTGGAGAGCTTGGGCATTGAGGTGATTGTTCCTGGGTGTGCTATGCAGATGTGGGGATTGCAGATACACTCAGATTTGATGGACAGGATCAAGGCAGCACAGTATGATGATGTATCTCTGAGGAGTATCAGAGCTCAGGTGAGAGCAGGATTGGAGGATGATTTCACTATTGCAGAGGTTGGATCTTTGAGGCATGGAGTTAGATTGTGTGTGCCTAGTGGGGAGCTGCGAGAGGAAGTATTGTAGGAAGTGCATCGCTCTCATGATTCCATATATCCAGGTGCAAACAAGATGTATCGAGATATGTGAGAGAGTGTGTGGTGGTATGGCATGAAGTGGGAAGTGGCACAGTTTGTATCCAGATGCTTAGTGTGCCAGCAGGTGAAAGCCGAGAGGCAGAGGCCAGGAGGTTTACTTCAGCCATTACCCATTCCAGAGTGGAAGTGAGAACACATTACTATGGATTTTGTGTCCGGACTTCCACGATCTCCAGGAGGAAAAGACGCAATTTGGGTCATTGTTGATAGGTTGACCAAGTCGGCCCACTTTTTGCCTTTCAAGGTGGGTTTGTCTACGGAGAAGCTGGCAGAGATGTATGTGAGGCAGATCATTAGGATACATGGAGTTTCCGTCAGCATAGTCTCAGATCGAGATAGTCGTTTCACTTCTCATTTCTGGAGGAGTTTGCAGGAGAGTTTGGGCACTCAGCTCAAGTTCAGTACTGCATATCATCCCCAGACAGATGGGCAGTCAGAGAGGACTATCCAGACTCTCGAGGATATGTTGCACACTTGTGTACTAGATTTCGGGGGTTCTTGGGAGAACCATCTCCATTTGGTAGAGTTTGCTTATAACAACAGTTACCAGTCCAGTATAAAGATGTCACCTTTTGAAGCTCTATATGGTCAGAGGTGGTGTTTGTTAGTTTATATATATTATATTATGTATAAGGGTAAATACTATATCTATGTATCTTGAGCATTACTTTGTGTTGATACCAAGTTGGTTCAAAACTATGGTTCCTAATTATTGTAAATTGATATTCTATATTATTATACTTTATTATTGATATAGGTATTGTGAGGTTTACCTTGGATTCACGTATCCGAAGATACGGTATCCTAATATTTTTAGGTTGTGGTTCCTATGACTTAGATTTTAGTATTTTGATCCAAGATTTTGATGCTAGACTTGTGCAACTTAGAAATAGATAGTTGACCTTGGTTTGACCATAGTTGACTTTAGAGTTGACCATTGTTGACTTTTGACCTATAAGTTGACTAGTTTAACTCATTCTCTTTTCGAGACATTGTATTGATGTTGTATTCCATATCTAGGTCTTCAAGGCACCGAGTCAGACATCTGTGAGACTGTTCATTGGACTTCAGGCGAGTACATTCTCTGATAGTTTTTTATTTATGATATCCTCTATGTTCATTGTATCTAGTGTAGATATCCATGTTCTCTTGATACTATGGTTACACGGATTGGTATATCCGGATCTCGTCATGAGATGTTATTCCTTGGTATATGGTGTATATGGTGCAAGTATTATTTCATTGGTTATCTTGTACATGTACAGACATCGATTCTTGGGAAGACTAGCTATCTTCTTGGGGAATCTCGTGCCATAACATACCGTGGTTGGATCGATTATACCAGTCGGGGGTGGGGATGTCACGACCCGCACCCGGTATAAGGGCACGAGAGCGTGGATACGTCCAGCCTACGCCGCAGCATCGGCGGTAGAACGCTGTCTAGGTCAAGTACTATCTAACAATCTCATGCTAGTATCCAACTCCATAAGGAGATTCGGATAATACTATAAAAATATTCACAACATACTCAATCACAACTACAGCACGATAGGAATTTGAAGAACAAAAGAGTACAACACAAGACTAATGATAAAACAATCATACCTGTAATCAGTAACAACCGATCTCCAAGTGTCAGAAACAAGTCCACTAAGGTCACAGTCTGGAAAAATATTTTCCAGTCAGGAAGGAGCAAAGTACATCTCTAAATAGCAGTTCTATATAAATGACATAAACTATGTAGCAGTTCTAGATGGAAACATACCAGATGCATGTATAGGTACGAGAAATGTACAAGAAAAGAAATATACTGGAAATACTGTAAGTAATTGCAGGAAGAAAACAATATGTCCATGAGCAAGAAATACTATGACTAAGTGTGTGAGTACTAGCTTTAATATGTGATCGGCTTGGGAGCTTGATCAGGCTAGTTACATGTGATTAGCTATGATTCATGGAAGGTCAGGCTAACCGTTGGTTAGCTATGATGCAGGGAGAGGTCAGGCTAATCACACGTAACAGCTATGAGGCATGGAGATGGTCAGGCCGCACCCGACGTGAGATGTGGGGTGAGCTATGATGCATGGATAGTTGGGTATGATCACATATCTACACTAAAATACTCCCCAATCCCCCGACTGGTATAGTAGATCCAATCATGGTATGCTATGGCACGGGATTCCCTAAGAAGGTAGCAAATCTCCCCGGGAATCAGTGTCTGTACATGCACAAGATAACAAGAAAAGCAAGTCTTGTACAAGCTACACCATGAATAAGGAATAACATCTCATGACGAGATCCGTGTATACCAATCCGTGTAACCAACGTGTCAAGAACATGTATATTTACACTAGATACAGTGAACATAGGAGATATCATAAATTAGAAACTAATCAGAGAATGTACTTGCCTTGGGTCCTTAGCTGGTAAAACTAATGTCCTGTTCCAGAGTATCCCCTGGGTAAACCAACAGTCCTATAAACATAACACAAGCAAACCACATTTGCATCAGATGCTACACTAACACAGTCAAAAATACTGGTCTCAGGGCCATGTCAGGCAGGGCACTAGTCAACTAGGGTCATCTAGTAGGGACACGTATATAATATACATTACACTTATAATACTTACAATATTTATACATGCACCAATTTAAATGTATTTACAATATATATATATATATCTTTTAAATACATATTTGATTTATACTAGTTGAACATTATATATGTATACTCATACATATGCTAAAATACCTTTTTAAAATATATATATATATAAATACTAAATTGATTACATCTACTAGAAATACGTATTTACGTATATAAATCATTTCGAGATTATTTGAACAATAATTGTTAAACTCCCCTTTTTAACAAATTTACAATTTAAAGGTTTATTTATAAAAATCTAGGATTTACGTAAAAGCCAATATATATTTTCATTTATGGTAAAATCGGTCACCGATCTAAATAACTAATTTTGAACTCATTTTATTATTGAAATTATAATTTTTTTAATTAATTATAAAACCCCAAAATTATTATATGTTTGCATAATCAAAACCCTTTTAGATATTACATAACTAAATTTATACACATAATAAATAACTAAATTATAAACAATAAAACTAATATATATATATATATTACCAAACTTATTATAGGAAATTACTAAACTACTTATATGCAATTAACAACTAATTATATGAAATTAATAATTAATTATGTGGAATTAATAACTAACTATATGAAAATACTAAACAAGTAAATAACAATTACTAACTGATATAAATTATTTAACTAATCTAATTATATTTATTTACTGACTAATTATATGAATTTACTAGACTAATACATATTAATAAAATCAAATTATTTAAAATAACCAAATTACATATTAATATAGACTAATTATATTAATATAACCAAATTTACATAAACTAATTACATTAGTTAAACTAATTATATAAAATAACTAATTATATATACTTAACTGATTTTAGAATTTAATTAAACTAATTGATTACTAATTAACCACTAATTAATAATTAACTAAACTAATTTAATTAATTAATTAACTAACTAATATAATAATTAACTCAACTAATTAATCTAATTAACTAAACAAATTAATTAGTTTACTAATTAATTAACTCACTACTAATTATACTTAACGAATTATCCTAATGATCTAGGTCTCTGCAAACGAAAATGGAAAGAGGGAAAAAGGAACGGAGAGGCTCACAGAGGGGATTTCAGTCGTCGTCGGGCCGGGGCTCGCCGGGGTGGTCTCCGGCGTCGGCGTGGTGGACGGCGGGGTCGGCGCGGAGCTCGAGGCAGCGGGCTCGGCGCTCGAGGGGATCCGGGGCGGCGGCAGATCTAGGTTCCGAGGAGGCGGCGGCAGCGGTCTCGACGACGGGTCGTCGTCGTCGTCTCGGGCGGCGGCGGGCCTTCGACTCAGCGGCGGTGGGAAGTCGACTCGGCGGAGGCTGGATCTGCAGCGGCGGCGACGCTCGGCGATGGCGGCTTCGACTCGGCGGCGGCGGCTTCGTGGCGGCCGTCGGCGGATCTCTCGTCCCGAGGAGGCGGCGGCGCTGGGTTCGAGAGCAGCGGCGTTTCGAGGCGGCTGCGGTGGTTTCGTTCCAGCGGCGGAGGTCTCGGCGGGCTGGGCGGCCACGGCGATCGCCGGAGTTAGGTTAGGGTTAGGGTTTCAGGGGGTCGTGTCCTGGGCAGGACACAGAAATCGGATGTACTGTGGGCGTGTCCGGGTGTGTCGGACACGGAAAAGATGGTTGTAAACTGTAAATCTGGACACAGGAAATAAAATGGATATGGTGGGACACCCGGGGTCGGACCCGAGGCCATCACGGCTGACACGGTGATGATGGACACACGGACACGAGCACACAAAAAATGGTGGCTTTGGCTTGAGGGAATTTGTGGAGGCTAGCCAATGAATTGAAGATTAGGGTTTCTAGGGAAATGTGAGAATGAGAACCTAAATAGGGAGAGATGGTGAGAGATAAAGGGTTGCGGGTTGGCCCAATAATGAGTGGCCCAGAATTAATACATGAATAAGTTCTTCATGTGGGAAAGGGTGTGGGCTAGTTAATGGAAATGGCGACTTGTAAAATAAAAACAAAGGTTATAATTTTAGAAAAATATATATTTTTTTTTTTTTTTTTTTAGGAAAGCTAGCAAATTTTAAATTAGCTACTAATTAATACATTTTGCAAAACCCTAGAAAATATGTAATTTGTTTATTTACTATTCCAAAATGGATATGAAATCTTATTATGAAAACAACTAGTCCTATAATAATTTCATCAATAAATAATTTTATTATTTCAAGCCAATAAACATTTGAAACTATAATAATATATATTATTATTTATTTATTTATTTATTTTGTAATACATCGACATTTAGAAAAATGATTTTTTTTTTTTTTTATAAAAGATTTTTAAATTACCTTCTACAACCAAACATCGTTCAAAATAAAATAAAAATTTTAAGGAGAATTATTTTATAAACTTGATATTTTAAAATAAATTAAAATCTAATTATTTTGGAAATTGGAAATCGGAGGTTACAAGTCTATCCACCTTAGAAAAATTTCGTCCTCGAAATTTTAGGGATGACTAGGATAGAAAAAATTTGTTGTTCATAATGACGAATATATCATTGAAGAAAATATTTCTATAAGGAGAATATTTACCAAACAGCAGAAAACATGAAGAAAAAGAAAAATATGGTTTAAGATAGGAGTAACTTGAAGGAATCATGGCTCGGCCTTGAATCCTCTAGAAAGTTTAGGTTTGGAAGTAGACATGATCACAAAACAGATAATTGGAATAATGCACGTTATCTTTTCAAAGTAACTAAACCAAGGAAGACCCAGTATAATTAATGATATAGACATGAAAGTTATAGCTAATTCGAAGATACGGTCGACAATTTAATTTAAGAAACTTAAATACATCCTTCAGAATGTAATCAAGAGACATCTAATCGCCTTTCTTGATTTCTAGGAAAAAAAGTCTTCACTACCATCTGAAAATAATCCTTCCTTTTTATCCTCGTTCATTTTACTTTTCTCAATCTTGTGATTCATCATTAACTAATATTTATAAAAGTTCAAATTCCACAAACTTTATTGGATTAGATCTTCGAATTTCTGAATCAAAATTTATTACATGTCCAAAATCCTTATTATCAAATTCGAGTTGTTTATCTTAACATCAACTATACCTCGATTATTTTCTTCGATTTCAAATGTTACTGTCATGGTCAAGATTTTAATTTAAATCACAACCTCAATATACCATGATCTTACCTTACGACCTTCAATTATATGATCCCATAATCAATTATATTCTAATATTCTTTACCATGAGCTTCATTACATTCCATATTTCTCTACCCGTATGTATAATGTTTCCGAATTTAAAAAATTCATCCTCTGAATTTTATTATCCCAATGTAAAATATTTACTACTGAAGTCCTCAATATTTTAATTGAATTACAGTCGTATCATAATCTCCTCAATTTTGAGTAAATAACTAAATACAAAATTTACTATCCGATCCTTTTAATTGAAATCCAATCAATGCATATTTATAAAAATCATATCCCAAAAATTTAAATTTTAAACACAATCCATCAATCACCTTACTCCTCTAACTCAATTTCAATTGATGCTTATTCCAATCTAACTCCTCATCCCAAGAATTTAATTTGACACTATTCCATTTTACGATTTTATTTCCTGCTTTTCTTTTTCCTCAATACTCAACGATGCGATGCTTCCAGTATCTTCAATGCAACATTCATACTATATAAAATTTCTATCTTGCAATCAAATAGATAAAAATGATAATCTCTCAAATTTCTCAAATTTTTAATAATCAATTCCATCAGATCAAGACCTCCTTAAAATTAATAAATCCTCAAATTTTTGGCTCTGTGAATTTATTAATTCTCCTTTCAAGTCAATATTTATCCTCGAGTTTCAATCATCCCCAATCTTCGTAGAATTAATGATCTGTCAATTCTTTTATTAACGCCTTAACTCTTTATTTAAATTAATGCTTATCCACAAATTTAATCTTCTTGTCTCTTTTGGTCAGTCATAACCTCGTCATAGATCTCTGCTATGGTCAAAACCCAATGATCAAGGTTTAAGAAAACTCTACCTACAGCCATGCAATTTAAGAAAATATAGGTCATGTGTCTTTTGTCATGGTATTTCAGTCTCTGTTAGGGGGTACTACTAGTTATATTCTAACAAGAAAATCATGCATGTGAACCACAGTACTAGGAAAATCAATCAATCCATCGAAAGGCGAAAGAAAAGGAACATTAGGAAGGAAGAAGGATCATGTTAACATATTACTTGTAGTGTCTACTATCAACCACTTAACTCTAGCACATTCACTAACAATTTCTATTCATGTACACTGGTACCCATATCAACTAATCATATATTTTAATATTCATATCTCTCATCTACCAAAAATAAATCCTCAAAATAATCGTCAAGGTTTAACTTCCCGATCAACTTAAAATAAAATGCATATACCTCCTCATAATTAGATACTTCACATCGAAAAAAAATTTAATCACTTCTAAAATCTTTGTAGCCCTAACCATGTTTATTGAATTCATATTTGAAATCTTCAAAAATTTAATGACATAATCTCAACTCCTCAATCATTCAAAAAATAAAATCTTATTTCCACCTTTTAATTTATAACTCCACAATATACATATCAGTGCTCACGGTCTCTGATGCTCAAGGTGCACTCAATGTATCTAGTGTCTGTAATTGTGTACTAAATTGTACTGCCCGAATCACTTGCACTATTACCTCCAATGATCAAAGTCATCATCAACTGTATTTTCTTTCATGATTTCAATTTATGTCAATTGGTATATCATCTAATTATCAACACACAGAGTGCTTACTGTTATTAACGTCATCCTTGACTAATCCTCGATATAGAATCATTAGCACTCTAGGTATTATATCACTAGCTGCATTAATGGATTATCTCATCAAGCTCATTAGAACTCATGATTAGCTGTACCTTTTATAACACTCATTTCTCTTATTCTCATGGGCAAGTATATGATTCCTCATCTCGATGGTTGTATATGTATTTCCTTCAATCATTTAAAGCCTATTAAACTCATCCGTGATACGCTTCACAACTTCCATTACAAATCCTGATATTTCTCTACTTATGACATCTCATTAAACCCTTTATACATATACATTTCTTTACCTTTAACATTTCCGATATCAATCATCAAATTGGACATCATGCTCCATAAATCCTTAACACAATTCCCGGATACTTAATCGTTTGCATAAATCACTCAATTACATAATCATGATTATCCAGGACGGTAATTGGCTCTGATACTAACTCTGAGAACTATCACTGATACTCTATACTCTCCTTAACTCTCAGTCTCTAATGACACTATTTCTAGAATCATTGGTACAAGGTACTATGCTAAGGGCTAACTCTAGATTAAAGCCTACTGCTCACATGCCCAACTAAGAAACACTTACAACTCACTAGCAACACAGTCAACACTAATACAAAATACAGACAAAATTACAAGCCACTAATTATCATACTTAACAAGAAATCTTCAAGGAATAGGAGCTCAAAGACTGAATTAAGGACAGAAGGTATCTTTACTGCTAGTAAAGAAAGAAGTGGTGGAACAAAGTCCTGGAATAACAGAAATAGATAAGTCCTGAGATGATATTTTAAGAACCAATTTAGGATACAACCTGATAATCATACACGTCTGTCTGAAATCATGACACTCAGAATCCTCGCCACGCCAGTAAGCATAGATGCGATAAACGATAGGTTTCGTAACTAAGGTATGCACTCTATAATCATGTCGTCTAGAATCTTCGCCACGCCAACCGGTATGGCTGCGAAAGACTCTAAGCTTCATAACTATAGTACGTACATCCAAGTCAGGTTCCTACGTTCTCGTCACCACAGCTAATATGGCTGCGATAAATTCTAGGTTTCATAACCAAAGTAGACGTTTTTACCTTTCTCACTGTCCTCATCAATATACGTCATCAGATGATACCGTAAATTTTAGTCCGTAAAATTCATCTAAATTTGAAATCAACTCAACAACGATACCAGGAATTAAAGTTAACAACTGGTCAACAAGAATCAAACTCAACAATGATACCAAGATTTTAATTTAAAACTGCTCAACAAGAATCAAGTTCAGTAATCAACAAGCGAGAGTGGACGGAAACAAGGAAAGATTTAAATTGAAGATAAGATTCTCATGGGGTCATCCCAGGAAATCTTTCAAGAATTTGTGATTGAGTATCCTCTCTCATCCTAGTATCCTATGTCCTATATTTAATAGCAGGTACGCAGTAGTATAACAAGGATGCCACACTACTACGACATCGCACATCTCGCGAAGTCAGACCTGCATGGGCCACCACTAAAAATGTGTCACGACCCGCACCCGGTATAAGGGCACGAGAGCGTGGATACGTCCAGCCTACGCCGCAGCATCGGCGGTAGAACGCTGTCTAGGTCAAGTACTATCTAACAATCTCATGCTAGTATCCAACTCCATAAGGAGATTCGGATAATACTATAAAAATATTCACAACATACTCAATCACAACTACAGCACGATAGGAATTTGAAGAACAAAAGAGTACAACACAAGACTAATGATAAAACAATCATACCTGTAATCAGTAACAACCGATCTCCAAGTGTCAGAAACAAGTCCACTAAGGTCACAGTCTGGAAAAATATTTTCCAGTCAGGAAGGAGCAAAGTACATCTCTAAATAGCAGTTCTATATAAATGACATAAACTATGTAGCAGTTCTAGATGGAAACATACCAGATGCATGTATAGGTACGAGAAATGTACAAGAAAAGAAATATACTGGAAATACTGTAAGTAATTGCAGGAAGAAAACAATATGTCCATGAGCAAGAAATACTATGACTAAGTGTGTGAGTACTAGCTTTAATATGTGATCGGCTTGGGAGCTTGATCAGGCTAGTTACATGTGATTAGCTATGATTCATGGAAGGTCAGGCTAACCGTTGGTTAGCTATGATGCAGGGAGAGGTCAGGCTAATCACACGTAACAGCTATGAGGCATGGAGATGGTCAGGCCGCACCCGACGTGAGATGTGGGGTGAGCTATGATGCATGGATAGTTGGGTATGATCACATATCTACACTAAAATACTCCCCAATCCCCCGACTGGTATAGTAGATCCAATCATGGTATGCTATGGCACGGGATTCCCTAAGAAGGTAGCAAATCTCCCCGGGAATCAGTGTCTGTACATGCACAAGATAACAAGAAAAGCAAGTCTTGTACAAGCTACACCATGAATAAGGAATAACATCTCATGACGAGATCCGTGTATACCAATCCGTGTAACCAACGTGTCAAGAACATGTATATTTACACTAGATACAGTGAACATAGGAGATATCATAAATTAGAAACTAATCAGAGAATGTACTTGCCTTGGGTCCTTAGCTGGTAAAACTAATGTCCTGTTCCAGAGTATCCCCTGGGTAAACCAACAGTCCTATAAACATAACACAAGCAAACCACATTTGCATCAGATGCTACACTAACACAGTCAAAAATACTGGTCTCAGGGCCATGTCAGGCAGGGCACTAGTCAACTAGGGTCATCTAGTAGGGACACGTATATAATATACATTACACTTATAATACTTACAATATTTATACATGCACCAATTTAAATGTATTTACAATATATATATATATATCTTTTAAATACATATTTGATTTATACTAGTTGAACATTATATATGTATACTCATACATATGCTAAAATACCTTTTTAAAATATATATATATATAAATACTAAATTGATTACATCTACTAGAAATACGTATTTACGTATATAAATCATTTCGAGATTATTTGAACAATAATTGTTAAACTCCCCTTTTTAACAAATTTACAATTTAAAGGTTTATTTATAAAAATCTAGGATTTACGTAAAAGCCAATATATATTTTCATTTATGGTAAAATCGGTCACCGATCTAAATAACTAATTTTGAACTCATTTTATTATTGAAATTATAATTTTTTTAATTAATTATAAAACCCCAAAATTATTATATGTTTGCATAATCAAAACCCTTTTAGATATTACATAACTAAATTTATACACATAATAAATAACTAAATTATAAACAATAAAACTAATATATATATATATATTACCAAACTTATTATAGGAAATTACTAAACTACTTATATGCAATTAACAACTAATTATATGAAATTAATAATTAATTATGTGGAATTAATAACTAACTATATGAAAATACTAAACAAGTAAATAACAATTACTAACTGATATAAATTATTTAACTAATCTAATTATATTTATTTACTGACTAATTATATGAATTTACTAGACTAATACATATTAATAAAATCAAATTATTTAAAATAACCAAATTACATATTAATATAGACTAATTATATTAATATAACCAAATTTACATAAACTAATTACATTAGTTAAACTAATTATATAAAATAACTAATTATATATACTTAACTGATTTTAGAATTTAATTAAACTAATTGATTACTAATTAACCACTAATTAATAATTAACTAAACTAATTTAATTAATTAATTAACTAACTAATATAATAATTAACTCAACTAATTAATCTAATTAACTAAACAAATTAATTAGTTTACTAATTAATTAACTCACTACTAATTATACTTAACGAATTATCCTAATGATCTAGGTCTCTGCAAACGAAAATGGAAAGAGGGAAAAAGGAACGGAGAGGCTCACAGAGGGGATTTCAGTCGTCGTCGGGCCGGGGCTCGCCGGGGTGGTCTCCGGCGTCGGCGTGGTGGACGGCGGGGTCGGCGCGGAGCTCGAGGCAGCGGGCTCGGCGCTCGAGGGGATCCGGGGCGGCGGCAGATCTAGGTTCCGAGGAGGCGGCGGCAGCGGTCTCGACGACGGGTCGTCGTCGTCGTCTCGGGCGGCGGCGGGCCTTCGACTCAGCGGCGGTGGGAAGTCGACTCGGCGGAGGCTGGATCTGCAGCGGCGGCGACGCTCGGCGATGGCGGCTTCGACTCGGCGGCGGCGGCTTCGTGGCGGCCGTCGGCGGATCTCTCGTCCCGAGGAGGCGGCGGCGCTGGGTTCGAGAGCAGCGGCGTTTCGAGGCGGCTGCGGTGGTTTCGTTCCAGCGGCGGAGGTCTCGGCGGGCTGGGCGGCCACGGCGATCGCCGGAGTTAGGTTAGGGTTAGGGTTTCAGGGGGTCGTGTCCGGGGCAGGACACAGAAATCGGATGTACTGTGGGCGTGTCCGGGTGTGTCGGACACGGAAAAGATGGTTGTAAACTGTAAATCTGGACACAGGAAATAAAATGGATATGGTGGGACACCCGGGGTCGGACCCGAGGCCATCACGGCTGACACGGTGATGATGGACACACGGACACGAGCACACAAAAAATGGTGGCTTTGGCTTGAGGGAATTTGTGGAGGCTAGCCAATGAATTGAAGATTAGGGTTTCTAGGGAAATGTGAGAATGAGAACCTAAATAGGGAGAGATGGTGAGAGATAAAGGGTTGCGGGTTGGCCCAATAATGAGTGGCCCAGAATTAATACATGAATAAGTTCTTCATGTGGGAAAGGGTGTGGGCTAGTTAATGGAAATGGCGACTTGTAAAATAAAAACAAAGGTTATAATTTTAGAAAAATATATTTTTTTTTTTTTTTTTTTAGGAAAGCTAGCAAATTTTAAATTAGCTACTAATTAATACATTTTGCAAAACCCTAGAAAATATGTAATTTGTTTATTTACTATTCCAAAATGGATATGAAATCTTATTATGAAAACAACTAGTCCTATAATAATTTCATCAATAAATAATTTTATTATTTCAAGCCAATAAACATTTGAAACTATAATAATATATATTATTATTTATTTATTTATTTATTTTGTAATACATCGACATTTAGAAAAATGATTTTTTTTTTTTTTATAAAAGATTTTTAAATTACCTTCTACAACCAAACATCGTTCAAAATAAAATAAAAATTTTAAGGAGAATTATTTTATAAACTTGATATTTTAAAATAAATTAAAATCTAATTATTTTGGAAATTGGAAATCGGAGGTTACAGGGGAGTATTAGTATAGATATGTGATCAATATCCCTATTGAATAAAGTACAGATTATAGAATAGTGTTGATCATGCACCGCACGTATGATTAGCCAGGCCGTATTACATCTTGCCCAAGCCGATCACATGTTAAGCTAGTACTCACACACTTAGTCATTAGCATTATTGTTTCATTGGCATATTGTTCATTACTATATTTATTTCCAGTATTTCCTTATTGTACATATATCTCTTATATCTATTGTGCATCTTATTTATCCACAGCTATTTACTGTTACATAGTTTTTATTATTAATTAGAACTGCTGTTAGAGATGTACTCTGCTCCTTTCCTAACTGGATATATTTTTCCAGATGACACAGAGGAGTGGTACCCTACCTATTATGGACCCCATGATATTGTGGGTTTAGATTCTGAGACCCTGGCTCAAGAGGGACTTATCCCAACAGAGACAGTTGACCCTGGAGTTGTAGCCTCGTAGTATTCTTTTGTACTGGATTTGTCTCCAGCTTATTTCTGTATTTCTTTAGACTCATTGATGTATTATTTTAGACTCATAAGTTGTATTGTGACTATTCTATTCTTTATCTGATTCGTTCTCATTCTATCTTAGTTCTATGATTGAGTATACTATCATTATTGGTGGTTTATTATATTGTTAGATAGATTATCTAGACAGCGTTCTACCGCCAATTCTGTAACGTAGGCTGGACGTTGTTTCCGACTAGTACCCTTACACCGGGTGCGGGTCATGACAAAAACCTATCTGCTTTTAATGCAGCGGGAAATTATACGAGGAACTCTTCATATTCCTCGAATGAACCTGTCAGACGAAGTAGTGAACCTGACTCTTGACAAAAAGTACTGCACGACGATCGAGAGGACGGCTGTAATGATGATTCTGCACAGAGCCCCATACTGTTGTCTAGTGACATAATCCTTGACATAAGATGTTGTTTACGCATTCAAGGAATACGCAGCCTATTTTACATAGGCAGAGATGAGCTTTTACGCTCAGGATAAGACGAAACCAGATGCCACGTCAAAAGCTATTTTTGTACAGAACTCGAGGCAAGTCTCTGCAGTTAATGCGCGAGATGGGAGCAGATCTTTGCATTTAATGCACGAGATTTGGTTCTACTTTTAATGACTGGAAGAGCTATTTTTAGGGCTAAGACGCTCACACCACCATCCCTGTATAATATGCCAAAACAGGCTATTTTTGGCTATAGGAGTACGCCATGTGCTATCTTCTCGAAATATGCCAACCTGGCTATTTTTAACTATAGGAGTACGCCGTATGCTATCTCCTCAAAATACGCCAACTCAGGCTATATTTGCAAAGATGCGTGATAAGGCTATTGGGTCCAGAATACGCTCAAGACCTCAGTCAAAGAAGGATAATTGGCTATCTTTACGCTGGTTACCTATCCATGCAGCATCAAGCTTTACGCAGAATTTGGCTTCTACGCCTACTTGGCTTCTACGCCAATAAGACAGCTATGTGGCTTCTACGCCAATAAAATAGCTACTTGGCTTCTACGCCTACTTGGCTTCTACGCCAACAAGATAACTATTTGGCTTTTACGCCAACGTGACAGTTATTTGGCTTTTATGCCAAACTTCTCTACACGGATGGGGCAGTTACCTACGTGGCTTGCATGCCGTGATCTTCGATGAGCGATTATACGCGTTACCTTATAATGGGACACGCATTATACGCAGATTCAGGAAATCATTCATACGTGGGTAGCAGTTATTATAACCGCCGCGTAAAAGGTGCAACTTTCTCCGTGGTTCGGTTTCTACGCCGACTGTGACCAAACCCTATAAATATAGACCTCCGGCCATGGAGGTCCAGGGTGGTCTAAAAGGGGTTGAAGAGGTCAAAGAGAGGTGGAATAAAAATCCAAGGAGGAGAGAATTCAAGAGCCACATACAGAGGTCAAGGCCAAGTGGCTGCACGTAGAGAGCTTTGACAACGAGAGTTCAACCTTTCCTGTAATCTTTGAAGCTACTTCTTCGTCTTCTATGACACTTCTTCGTCATCGTGTGGTCCAAGGGACAAAGTGATCGACCACAGATCAGACTCCTATAGCAATATTTCCCCAGAATCAAATTTTTGTACTTAACATCCTCGTATAGGATTAATTGTACTTCTTTTTTTTGTTTGTAAACAAAGAAAGGGTTTCGTATAAACCTAGTTTTAATTTCTTTCGTTTATTATTAAACAGGGTGCATGTTTGTTTGTTGGACGCATGGATTTAGATTTTTTATGCTTCTACAAGATCCCATTCAAAGTTTTTAAACTGATAAGTTTTGGAATACTTTGAAAAAGAAGCATAGAGGAGAAGACCTTGGGCCGCATTTGAGTGACATACCGCAGAGGCATGTTGCCGCATAGGTGCTTCCGCTAGGATGTCAGATCATTAAATGCCGAGATTTGGCTCAATCTCCGAGGAGATTTTTTGGGGATTCTGAGTCAATGGCAGTTCTGAGTAGATAAATGAGGATCATTCAAATCGAGGCATCAAGTTCATCATCATAACTGCCTGGTCCATCGTCTCGAGCTTCTCACGTTCCCTAGGAGCCTATAAATAGACGAACAAGAGAGGAGAGAGAACTTTTGTCTCTTAGCTTTCCCCTATTTTAGTAAAAGAAGATACCGAGGGCTGCTGTCTACCTCGCCAAGGGTTTTTTCAATAGCGGCGTCGACCAGTGGCCCATTGATGCTGGCATTCTTTTTGGAGGTAGGGGTGTGTCATGATGGCAGGAACACAGAGACACACATATACGACCTCACAGAATGGATGAGAAATCATCTAGAACATGCGCCCCCATAAAATTATGCCGTATGGATGAGCAATTATCTGCAACCTGTGCACAGAGCCTATATGTGGCTTGGTCGCATGGATGGAAACTTATCTGCAATATGCCTGTAGATCCTATCTGTAGATTGGATGCATGATAAGGAATCATCAGCAATCATGCGTGCAAAGCCTATCTGTAGCTTGGCCGCATGATAATGAATCATCTGCATTCATGTGCGCAAAGCCTATATGTGGCTTGGTCGCCTGGATAGGAACTTATCTACAACATGCACGCAGAGCCTATCTATAGCTTAGTCGAGTGGATGAGACCTCCTCTTTTTCATGCGTACGGACTTAGCTATCTCGAGATATCCCCTCCTGCGTGTGGCAGCGGCATACGGCCGCTGTACACTTTTACAATCTTTATTGAGACTGATATGTGTTCTCTTTATACATGTTTTACCATCCTTCGCTGTGCCCATGATGGAGCATAGAAGGATATCATAGAACCTGTCATTCAAAGAGAATGTCAACCTTACGTAGTAATTTTTCACCAAGAACTGATCTAGGAGACGAGGGTGAACATCCTGCATCATGCGTGGAGCTGTCCCTGTTTATGCAGCATGCTAGCTATTTTTCTCCTTTTATGCGGCTTGCTAACGACCGGGGGCCTGCGGTGTCGATGACAGGATTTAGATTAATTTTTTTCCTGTCTTCGGTCTTCCCGTATGGTTGTAGAGCGCCTGCTTCTCCCTTGTTATCTATCAGTATTGATTATTTTTTATATATTGAGGTTTGCACTGTGGAGGGATGATCCAGAAACCATTGAGCTCTGATGCTTGATCTACTTGTGTTGGTAGAAACAATAACACATGGGAGCGCTTCTAATGGAAAAGGTTCATGTCAGCAAGACTTAATGGTTTCCACTTTAAAATGGGTTCCCATCATATATACTCATGACCTTGAATACTAATAAAAAACCCTTAAAAATAGATTTCCATTATATGTACTCATGATCTTGAATATTAATCAATAAAGTCTCTCATTTTCTAGAATTTCTTTTTTGTATTTGTCATATTGCATGTTGTGGACTTTGCATATTGTACTAGAGGTAATATGGACATAGTACAATACCGTATTTTGTTAAGGATGTTACTGGACAAATTTTTTGGTGGACCTATTACTTCTTGTGTACTTTAGTGCAAGTAATAAGTTCGAGGCAAAAACCCTATCAGAGGTGATATTGACTTGATAGGTTTTGTGACCAACTTCTTGCGCACCCGAGTGCAAGTAATAGTTTTGAGATAAGCCATACTAGAGGTAATATAGACGTGGCAGGTTTTATGGACTTAACACCACAGGCGTACTTAGATTTAAGTACGGGTGATAAGTTTAGATGAAGACCGATAACAAAGGTAAAATGGATGTGATAATCGATAGTCTAGTAGGGGGTTTTCTCAGAGGTAATAAAGACATGACAAACTCTAATAGGGAGGATGTGAGAATGATAGCTCAGAGGTAACCTGGATATGAGCTAAATGATAGTTATACCGAGAGGTTAGGTATGATCATGGTATTTTTATGGAAGAAAAAAAAATGAGCCAGAGGTAATATGGACATAGATGTTTTCTTTGGATGAAAAAAATGGGAAGTTCATAGTTCAGAGGCAATATGAATGTGAACTATTTGCTTTTGTTGAGGACACCCCACTGGGAGATCTTTGGTGGTCCTATTACTTCTTGCACACTGGAGTGCAAGAAATAAGTTTGAAAACTCTATCAGAGATGATATGGGCGTAATAGATTTTGTTGACCCATTAATTCTTGCGCCCCTGAGTGCAAGTAATAGGTTCAAGACAAGCCCTGCGAGAGATGATATGGAAGTGACAGGTTTTGTGGACATAACATCGCTGGCGTACTTAGAGTTAAGTATGGGTGATAAATTTATGTGACGACCGATGTTAGAGGTATTATGGACCTGACAATCGATAGTCAAAGAGAGAGGTCTACTCAGAGTTAATATAGACATAGAAAACCCCCCTGGGGATAATCGGTTAAGACAGTAGTTTATAAGTGATGTGGATGTGAATGAATGTCCAAAAGAACTAATTATTAATGGTTTACTAGAAAGTGTGGATAGACCTGAAGATGGCTCCGCATGGGAGCTTTTGAGGATCCACTGTCTGTTGCATATTCAGGTTTCCTGAATACAAACAATGACTTTCATCAAACTTTTCTGGAAGAGAAGTGCATATTGTGCTTACCCACTTGCGGGAGACGAACAACGGGGAACATACATTATACATTTTGGTTGTCCAGCTGATAGTAAAAGGAGTACAAGTCTAGCTCAGACAGTACTTTTTGAGGAACTTTTTGTTGATCGGCATCATGAGCAAGTCGTCATTGGGCTTTGTGAGCCGGTAGGCACCTTTGGAGAATACGGACTCCACAATTAATGGATGCTACCATTTAGGTTGGAATTACCAGACTTCTTGGTCTTCTTAGTGTCATAACAAGGTCACCCACTTGGTAAGTCCACTTTTTGACCAGTCACACCCATTCCCAGATTTGGTATTCTTGAATTTATGATATTTAATTTTTTTCCTGTAGATGTATTCATGATGTATTTATATGTTTGTTCCTGTTAAATATGTTGTATTTATTTAATTATATTTTTGTTTATTGTGGGAGACTACCCGAGACCAGTAGTGAATACCTTGGCAATTGACATGGACCCGTGTTAGGACCCGTATATTGGATGGATACCAGACCCGGTTCACTCTTGGAACCACTAAGCCTATTTTAGATGGTTGAGATTTGGTTGGAGAGTGTCATGACTTAATCTTAGGGCTAACCTCATTTCTTCACTTGGTATATATATGTGTAGTTTTTTCTCTCCTCTCTCATTCTTCCTCATTTCCACTTTCCTTCTTCTTTCTTCTTCCTCCTTCCCTTAAGAGCTCCCGTTGACCGAAACCCTAAATCATATCCCTAGACTTGGTTCTAGGAAGAGGTTTGTTAGTCCACCAAGGCAAGTATATCTTGGTCAAAGTGGTAAAGACATATTTTTTAGAATTTTTATATGATTAGTAAATTAAAATGTGTTTAATTTGGAATATTCTACTTCATATCCTCATTAGTTTTAATTTTTGGAGTTTTTGGTTTTGATGAACAGTTTTGAGTATATCTGAGTTTTAAAGTTATGGTTTTTATGGGTTTCAAAAGTTTTTTCTTGATTTTGATCTATTAAAATATGGTATTTTAGAAACATAGTTTTTATGGTTGATGGGGCACTTTATTTCGAGCATTTTGGCTTTTATTTTGCTTGATTTGGACTTAAAATAAAGTTTTTATGAAGAAAATAACTTTCGAGTTTTTGGAGCTTTTTTCGTCTTGGCTGAACTTGCTATATGAAGAAGACGAAGTTCTCATACGGCCAACGTAATATGCGGACGAGACTTCCATACGGCATAATCCTTCTACGGCTGGACTCTTTGCCGCATAGCCAACCAGCATGTATCCATCTTGTTGGATGCATGACTGACCATGACACAAGTATTCTGCAGCTAATCCTTGAACACTTGTGTTTTCACTCGCTGAACGAATGAGAAATTCGCTAAGATCAAGGGACCTCTATGCGGCATCGACATCCATGCGGCACCGACCCATATGCAGCTAGCAAGGATATGCGGCAAGCAAAGCATATGACCACTTTCCTTCGGACACATGACTATGATTGTTTGGCACATCTTTTTATGGTTTTTATCTTTTTCTTTCTGAAACTTTATGGCCTGTCACATCTATCACTTCATTCATTTCACTGACACACATTTAATGCACGTCACTTCAACACTTGTTCCAAGGAGCAGACTTTACCTTAACGCTATACGGCACCGACCCCTATGAAGCACCTACCTCATGCGGCCAGCTTGTCCATGCGGCTTGGATCCATATGCGGCCTGGGGCATCATGCGGCCAGCTTGTCCATGTGGCCAGTGCTCATGCGCCTGATCAGTGTATATAGCATATCCCATGCGGCAATCTATGCGTGTACTTCTCAAACTCGTATATGATCCTATGCGACCCTAGTAATCTATGTACATGTTCCACAATTTCATAGATTTAATTATTTTATTTAGAATGTTTCTTATCGTACCCTATGTGGTTGATCGTGGTTTCTTGCTTGTGTTATTCTAAGGAAGAGTGGACTTAGTAACCAGACTGTGCTAGACCTGGCTATGTGCTGGAACTGACAAAGTGCATAGTAGGATTATATGTTGTAGTAGGCCATGTGGAAACCCAGAGTAAACTCAAATTAGTAGATTAACTTATCCTTTTGTTCGTTGGATAGAGTGAGAGGCATAGTTTTGCTCGGGAGACGATCTGCAATTCTGGTCCTTGTTTGGTTTAAGAATTGTGGGTCTGCTCCAGAGTAGTTCATACTTTTTTTACTCACGTTCGACGGCAAAATCATTAATTCGAGGAGTTCACATAGTAAATTTAGGCTTCCAATTGATTGATAGTCTATGTACCTAATTTGAGGAGATTATATTTTGACCAAGTATCCACATGTGATAAGACTCATATGACCAACTGTAAGTTTGGTAATTCGATCCGATTTCTTGTATCCGTACTGATACCACTATTGCCTGATAATTGTTCATGATTTAATATGCATCGAGGTACGACACATCGTGTCATATGTTAAGTGATTATATTTGGGTTATGCATTGAGAATGCCTCTAAATTCCTAAATGTATGATATTATAAATATACATTATTTCTCCAGTACGGGCATAATAAATGAGTCAACTACAAAAGCGTGGCTAGGTTATTGATTGTCTGAATATTGCATACACGCTCGAGTGAATCCAGATTTGACATCCATGGATTCGTATCTAGCGTGCCCATAATTTGTACGATATCTTAAAGAAAATTTTTATGTGCCAACGCCTTGAGATTTTAATAACAACATAGGGCTAATTAGGTAACTAAAAGTGATAGTAACATTGGGAGAGAACGGTATCCAGATATCATTCTAAGTGAGCTGGAGGCTGGCCACCACAAATACTGTATATTATCTGCCTTAGTGGAGTGCATTATCTGACTATTATTATACTGAGCCACTGTTTCACTATAGGAGCACTGGAACCGTTAATAATGTATTTTAGCATAGTGGCCCTATGGGGGACAGGTAGATCCTGTAAGTGCCTGTTTTATTTATTTGGTTCGGTTAGCTCATGTTCGGCACTGGCGTGATTTGAGGATACTTATTATACATTATTTCTGAGATAACTCAGACTCCATATAACAAGTCGTAGGATTGAATGGCCGATCTAAAAGCGTATATGCTGGTAGTCTAGGGACATGAACTATTGTGGTACGACAGTTCAACCATTGTCCTTATTTTGTTGTAGGATTGCGCCATTGTGTCATAATAGGTCATGTATAGAAGCTGCATATTATATTTATATCTTAGCTTTTATTATGGCATGTGTGTCCTAGATTATATTAATGTGTTGTATCTTCGTCATGCTCATAATTGGTGGGTCATACCCTGTCTCGAAGTAGTAAGACACCTCTTGTCCTTGTTTGGTTGTAGAGATGTCCTACTGCTCCGATGAAAGGTCATACGCTTGCAGTTTTGGCACAACTTTCCTATTTTATGTACTTTATTAGTTTTTGCTTCATTCAATAGTGCTCATTTATGGTACTTGCTATCTGGGCCTGATCCCGCTGGTTTTGTTTAGCCAGGTTTAGTAGAAGATCCCGAGGATCTTGTCATATATCTGACCGATGCACACCAGGAGGATGTCTACCGAGGAACTTGAGTGGGTTTCTTCTCCCCTACTATGAGTATCATTTTGTATTACATTTTTGGCATTTAGCGGCGATACCTATTAGCCGATTTATCGGGACATTAGTTCCTCTATATGATTGTATATTATTCAGACCGCGACTGCCTTACAGTCATGTACTCTTGACAATATACTAGTGTACCATCTTGTATAACTAGTTTTATGATCATTCTGATAGAGCGTTAGGGATGCCTAACTGCTTTATCGTACATTTTCATTCTTATTGTTTCTTGGTTGATGATTGAGATATAGATATTCTTGACCCTAGGTGACTTAATTGTAGTATGCACCCCCTTGTCTCTAGACAACCTTAGCATATTATGGGTTACTTTGGTATTCTTTAAGGTGTGGTTGGCTGAGTCACTCCCCCACTCTCTAGTATTCTAGTTCTAGGGCGTGATAAGGTTTTAGTGGTAGCCCATGCAAGTCTGTTCTTCAGACTTGTAGGGTATCATGGTCATAGGAGTCTCAATCAAATATTATCTTTCTTGAAATTCTGAATTCATCCTCTTCGATACTCAGCTTGAATTTTTTTAGATTGATTGCTTCCTTGTTCCTTCTCATCCTGTTCTTGATTATTTCTTGTGGTCTTCTTTAGGGCTTCTCCTTCCCCCGTTACTACAACAACAAAAGAGGTAGAGTTGCCAGTAGAACAAAATCCTGTGGAACCCCAGCCAAAGATCTGAGTTGAGACCATGATGAATGGGACAGAGCAGCAGGATCCAGGTATTCTCGTACCTCCCGTAGTGCTGGCAGTACTGGATCCTCCGGCCTTGCTAGAGACTATTCGTAGATTATTGGCTGCCTAACAATACCAGATGGTGGTGTAACAATAACAACAACAACAATAACAGCAGCAACATCAGCAATAACAGCTCCAGAAGCATGAACAGAATATCATATTGAACCAAGGATTGCAGATAGCCCTAGAACAAGGCAGAAGAATAGATTCTGGGGCATCTGTTAGATTTTTTAGACTGAACCCCAGATATTTCAATGGCACAGAGGATACAATCATGATAGATGATTGGCTCTGGGATATTAAGACCATTCTGACATTGGCTGAAGTTTCGGTCGAGGAACAAGCTGACCTGGTTTGCCTATAACTCCAAGATCTAGCAAAAGATAGGTGGGCTACGATGGAGGTAGGATTGAGGTATCCTATTTTATTGAAGTATTTTAAGATCTGGTTCAGGGTGAAGTACTTTAGGATTATGGCTCAGTTTGAGTTGCAACAAAGGTTCATTAACCTCAATCAAGCTGAAAGAACAATAGACGGCTATGTGGCAAAAATTTGTCGACTTAGCATATTTGCTCCAACCATGGTGGCAACAGAGTTGGAGAGAGCAGTGAGGTTCTAGCAGGGACTTCACTTAGATATCTTGCACATGGTAGAGGTGCACGACTACCAGACCGTCGAGGCGGTATTGATAGCACCCAAGAGGGTTGAGCTTACTTCTCAAAGGATGGAATCAAGAAGAGTGGATCAGAAGAGGCCTCATGGACATAAAAATAAGGGAGGATCAGCACCCGTCATTCATATTCGTGATTTGGCACTACGGGGGCCAGTGGTATTAGATGAGACAATGACAACTTGGCAACGACAGTGGAGACAACATTAATAACTCCCGATGAATCCTGCAGGATGTACCTATTATGGCAAAAGAGGTCACACTCAGGATGTATATGGGCTCGCAAGTGAAAGATGCTTGAGATATGGGGGTTTCGACCACATGATAGCTACTTGCCCACAAATATAGAGGTAGGGAGGACTGTATCAAAAATTTCCAACGTTGCCAACTCCAGGAGTAGTTCCGTATCAAGAGCCAGTTTTAGCAGTTCGACCGTTAGCCCAACGTCCGACGTTGACGCAAGCACATGCATTTCACCCAAGACAATTTCAGTTTGGTCAGCAGAGACATCCTCATGACAGAGTTCTGACAGCACCAAGATGTGTGCAAGCTGAGTTTAGTGTGCTAGAACAGATGTTAGCAGAAGGTGGTCAAGTCGAGGGTGAGATTTGAGTTCTTCCAGTTTTATCTATCTTTTGGGTTTCGTATATTTAGTGAGTAGAGATGATCTTTCATATCACTCATCTGCCATCGTATCTTTTGATACATGATGTATGTCATATGTCCAGATTACGAAGGTACATCCTGGGCAAAGTTATGTTCTTGACTAAGTCGTCGATACCGATTTATCTCGAGATTTGATCCCTGTTCATTTTTGGGAGTCAGTATAGGCTAGCTAAGATGGGTTCCTATTTTGACTGCTCGGGAGACATATGTATCCGTATACCTCATGTTCTTTCTCATTCCTTTTGATTGTGTGGATTGTTGGCACCTTTATTTATATTATTGTTGCTTTTATTACCTGCCTAATTCGTTATGCTTGGTATGCAGTTAGCTATAGTTCATGAGATTCGGTAGTTCATGAGATTTTCTGGATCATGAGTTTCCTAATTGGATCATGAGTCTCCAATATGGTCTATGAGTTTTCTTGCTTGGTGATCAACTCGACTAGCCTAGTGAATTTTGAGGACGAAATTTTTTTAAGGTGGGTAGAAATGTCATAACCATTCCTAGATTTGGTATTCTTGAATTTTTGATATTTAAAATTTTTCCTGATGTATTCATGCTGTATTTACATGTTGGTTCCAGTTAAATATATTATATTTATTTAATTGTATTAATGTTTATTGTGGGAGACTACCCGAGACCAGTAGTGAACACCTTGGCAATTGCCATGGACCCGTGCCAGGACCCATATATAGGATGGATACCAGACCCGGTTCACTCTTGGAACCACTAAGCCTATTTTGGATGGTTGAGATTTGTTTGGAGAATATCATGAATTAATCTTAGGGCTAACCTCATTTCTCCACTTGGTATATATATGTGATTTTCTCTCTCCTCTCTCATTCTTTCTCATTTCTACTTCCCTTCTTCTTTCTTTTTCCTCCTTCCCTCAAGAGCCCTCCTTGACCAAAATCCTAAGCCCTATCACTAAACTTGGTTCTAGGAAGAGGTTTGTTAGTCCACCAAGGCAAGTACATCTTACTCAAAGTGGTAAAGTCATAACTTTTGGATTTTTTATATGATTAGTAAATTAAACTATGTTTGATGGGGGAATATTCTTTTTGATGTCCTCATTAGTTGTAGTTCTTGGAGTTTTTGGTTTTGATGAACGGTTATGAGTATATATGAGTTCTAAAGTTAGGGTTTTCATGGGTTCAAAAAGTTTTTCTTGGTTTTGATCTATTAAAATATGGTATTTTAGAAAAATAATTTTTTTGGTTGAAGGATCACTTTATTTCAAACATTTTGGCTTTTATTTCACTTGATTTGGACTTAAAATAAAAAATTTATGAAGAAAATAATTTTTGGATTTTTGGAGCTTTTTTGCCATGGCTGAACTTGTTGTCTGTAGATGACGATATTCTCATGCGGCCAGCGAAATATGTGGCCGAGACTTCCATGCGGCATGATCCTTTTGCGGTTGGACTCTTTATCGCATAACTAACCAGCATGCGTCCATCTTGTTGGATGCATGACTGACCATTACACAAGTGTTCTGGAGCTAATCTTTGAACCCTTGTGTTTTTACTCGTTGAACGAATAAGAAATTTGTTAATTTCAAGAGACCTCTATGCGACATTGACCTTCATGCGGCACCGACCCATATGTAGCAAGCAAGCATATGCGGCTAGCAGAGCATGCGGCTACTTTCCTTCGGACGTATGATTCTGATTGTTTGGCACATCTTTTCATAGTTTTTTTCTTTTTCTTTCTGACACTTTATAGCCTGTCACATCCATCACTTCAGTCACTTCACCGATACGCATTTAATGCATGTCACTTTGGTACTTGTTCCAAGGAGTGGACTTTGCCTTGACGCTATACGGCACTGACCCCTATGTGGCATCTGCCTCATGCGGCCAGCTTATCCATACAGCCTGGAGCCATATGCAGCCTGGGGCAGCATGTGGCCAGCTCGTCCATGCGACCAGCTCGTCCATGTGGCCCGTGCTCATGCGCATGATTAGTACATACGGCATGTCCTATGCGGCAATCCATGCGTGCACTTCTCATACGCGTATGAGATCCTATACGACCCTAGTAATCTATGTACATGTTCCAGGATTTCTTAGGTTTAATTATTTTATTTAGAATATTTCTTATCGTACCCTATGTGGTTGATCATGTCTTCTTGCTTGTGTTATTCTAAGAAAGAGTGGACTTAGTAACCAAATTATGCTAGACCTGGCTATGTTCTAGAACTAACTATGTGCGCAGTAGGATTATATGCTATAGTAGACAATGTGGCAACCCATAGTAAACTTGGATTAGTAGATTAACTTATCATTTTATTCATCGGATAGAGTGAGGGGCATAATTTTGCTCGGGAGACGATCTACAATTTAGGTCCTTGTTTGGTTTAAGAATTATGGATCTGCTCCAGAGTACTTCACACTTTTTTCTTTACTCACGTTCGACAGCAAAATCATTAATTCGAGGAGTTCACATCATGAATTTAGGCTTCTAATTGATTGATAGTCTCTGTACCTGATTTGAGGAGATTATATTTTAACTAAGTGTTCCTATGTAATAAGACTCATATGACCAACTATAAGTTTGGTGATTCAACCCGATTTCTTATATCCGTGCTGATACCACTATTGCTTGATAATTGTTCATGATTAAATATGCGCTGAGGTAAGACACATTGTGTCACGTATTAAGTGATTATATTTGGGTTGTGCATCGAGAATGTCTCTAAATTCCTAAACGCATGATATTATAAATATACATTGTTTCCCCGGCACAGGCATAATAGAGTCAACTACCAAAGCGTGACTAGGATATTGATTGTCTGAATATTGCATACACGCTCGGGTGAATCCAAATTTGACTTTCATGGATTCGTATCTAGCGTGCCCTTATTTTGTACACATGTTAAAAAAAATTTATGTGACCATGCCTTAAGATTTCAGCAACAACAACAACATTAGGCTAATTAGGTAACTAAAAGTGGTAGTAACATTGGGAGGGAATGGTATCCCAGAATTATGCTAATAAACCTTCCCACAGAGATTCATTCTAAGTGCGCTGGGGGCTGGCCACCACATATATTGTATATCATCTGCCTTAGTGGAGTACAGTATCTGACTATTAATATGTCGTTCCACTATTTTACTATAGGAACACTGAAACCGCTAAAACCGCATTTTTTGCACAGTGGCCCTACAGGGGACTGGTGCATCCTGCAAGTTCCTGTTTTATTTATTTGGTTCGGTTAGCTCATGTTCGGTACTGGCATAATCTGAGGATACTTATTATACATTATTTCTGAGGTTAACTCGGACTCCATATAACAAGTCGTAGGATTGATTGGATGATCTAAAAGAGTTTGTTCTGGTAGTCTAGGGACATGAACTATTATGATACGGCGATTCAACCCTTGTCCTTGTTTGGTTATAGGGTTGCGCCAATGTGTCATAATAGGTCATGTACCGAAGCTGCATATATATCTATATCTTAGCTTAGTTTATGGCATGTGTATCATGGATTATATTGATGTGTTGTATCTTCGTCGTATTCATAATTGGTGAGTCGTACCTTGTCTCGGAGTAGTGCGACACCACTTGCCCTTGTTTCATTGTAGAGGTATCCTACTGCTCCGACGAAAGGTCATACGCTTGCAATTATATCACAGATTTCCTATTTTATGTATTTTATTGGTTTTTGCTTCATTCACTTGTACTCCTTTGTGGTACTTGCTATCGGAGCCTGACCCTGCTGGTTTTGTTTTGCCAGGTTTAGTAGCAGAGCCCGATTCTGTCTTGTATCTGACCGATGGTGCACACCAAGAGGATGTCCGTCGAGTAACTTGAGTGGGTTTCTTCTCCCTACTATGAGTATCATTTTGTATTATATTTTTGGCATTTAGCCGACGGAACCTGTTAGTCAGTTTATCTGGACATTAGTTAATCTACATGATTGTATATTATTCAGACCGCGACTAACTTATAGTCATGTACTCTTAATAATGTACTAGTGTACCATCATGTATAACTAATTTTATGATCATTCTGATAGAGCATTAGGGACGCCTAACTACTTTATCTTACATGTTCATTCTTATTATTTCTTGGTTGATGATTGAAACATAGATGTTCTTGACCCTAGGCGACTTAATTGTAGTATGCACCCCCTTATCTCTAGACAACCTTATCACATTGCAGGTTACTTCAGTATTCCGTAAGGTGTGGTTGGCTGAGTCACTCCCTCGCTCTCTAGTATTCTTATTCTGGGCCGTAACATGACCCGTTTGTTGAAGGCTCTTGAGAGGCGTGCTTGGTACGGCTCCATGCATTATTGAGCTAAGAGACGCTTTTTGTCAATCACTTTTAAATTTTGTAGCCGTCGGCGGTGATTGTCGTCAACGTTCAATCGGTCGGACAGAGCCACTCAGAGTGACAAAATTTGGATCTCGAGTGGGAGGACCGCTTATAACCTCCGTATCCTGAAATTCTTGCTTAAATATTGTTATTAGGTTAATTTGGGGCTATTGGGATTTTTCCATAATTTTTAGTTAATTAAAAACTAGTAACCCTAATTTTCTAAGATTTTAAAATTTTATTTTAGGTTCAAACTTAATTAAAAATATCCCAAACTTTTATTTTAGGTTCTAAATAATCAAATATTTTTCTAGAATTTTTCTAGAATTTTTTGATTATTTTTAGCATTTATTTTGAGTTAATTAGAGAAAACTGAATTAAAAACTATTTTCTGAAAATAAAAACCAAAAAGTAATTATTTCTATCCAGTCAGCCAACAGGGGCCCACCCGTCAGCCTCCCGCAGCCAACTGGAAGGGGCCGCCTGTCAGCGACCGCGGGGTGGGTGTGGGTGTGGGTGTAGCCGAGCCGACCGCGAGCCGAGCCGAGCCGAGCCGAGCCGCGTCCTAGTCCGAGTCCGACTAAGCTGAGCCGATCCGCATCGAACCCTGACCGTTCGATCTGAGTGGGCAGCGTCGGATAGCTGTCACATGGCACTCCTTTGAGCCGCGGCTTCTCTCTCTCCCATATATATATATAATAGTTAGGTTATTAATTTCTAGGGTTTTCTTTGAGCCGAATTTGAGAGAATTGCCATCTAGGGTTCCTTCATCTTCCAGAAGCCATTGCGCATAGCTCCGGACTCCAAACAAGGCATAGTTTCTTGTGCTAGAATAATATTGAGGTTAGATTTCTGAATATATAATTTTTTTACGAAATTATGAGTATTAAATTCTAGAAAATTCGTAGAGCACAACATGTCCAAAAATAAAGATGTGTTTCAATGTTTTCACGATTTTGGGAGAACCAGGAATCAGAATCATGAACCGTTTAAAGTTTCGGAAAGCTAATGTCGAGATCATTGAAATATGTTTTTACTATAATTTAATTTGAAATATTTACATACTGTTAATTCTGTAGAACTTTTAGGTTAGAATTTAACCATCGGTGCACAATACGAAATTTGTATGTGCCATAATTCCCAAACGAATTTGGATTCGGACGAGCCATAAATTCTATCATGTTTTTGATGCTGAAATCTACAGGAAATCATGCATAAAATTTGAGTTTGTGTATGTTAACTTTTTGGTCATCAGATCGCCTCGATTTGCGTGCCATAAGTCTCGAGTTGATAAAATTTAGTTCCTTCGAAATTTTTTTAGGAATTAACCTAAAAATTAGAATAATAAGATTAAAATAGAATTTTAGAGTAATTATTCCAGAATTAAATAAATTAAAATAAATTATCTTTTGACATGGTAAATTTGTAATACATAGGCTATTTGGACTGTGACTTGGACTCTGATACATACCAGCTAAGGACCACAGGCGAGTATATTCTCTGATAATTTTTATTATTTAATAATTTTTATAATTCAAGTATTTAGAAATATTACATCTGATTCTTGACACTGTGCTACACGGACTAGTATATAGATTGGATCTTTAGTTATGAGATGTTACATTGGTTATCGTATTGACATTGTACACGACATTGATATTAGACATTGATATTAGATATTGTACATGATATATTGGACATTGATCGTGTATCGTGACGTGTCATGGTTGGATCCACAGTACTAGTTGGGGGCGGAGAAATTGCTTGTGAGAGATATGATCAAATACCTATCGTACAAGTATAAAATATTGTTAGTGTTAATCATATACCTCACGTATGATTAGCCAGGACATATAGCTATCGTAAAAGTTCCCAAGCCGATCACATTTTAAAACTACAATTTTAAACACTTAGAATAGTTACAGTTCTCTATTTTAGTTCATATACTATATCACTCGTATATGATATTGTACCTCTTTTCTTTTATTTCATATATGCACTGACTATACCATATTGCCTATATTGCATGTCTCTTTATTTTGCCATTACATTTATTCATTATCTTCTCTCAGTATATAGCATCATATATTTATTATTTTATAGTCCTTATCAATTAACTGGAACTGTTATTAGAGGTGTACTTCGTTCCATCCTGACTGGAAATATTTTTCCGAACTTAGAGGACTGGTTTTCCAGTATACTTGGAGATTGGATGTTATTGATTGTGGGTATGGTTATTTTGTCGTTTAGACTTGTCTTGTATTTTATTTATTTTCTTCGATATCTCATCGTGCTCTTGTTTATGTGATTGAGTATTCCATATTATATTGTGATATCTGTGTCTCCTTATGGAGTTGGATATTCGTGAGAGAATGATTAGATAGTATTGTGACCTAGATAGCGTTCTATCGCCGATGCTGCGGCGTAGGCTGGACGTACCCACGTACTCGTGCCCCTATACCAGGTGCGGGTCGTGACACATTTTTAGTGGTGGCCCATACAGGTCAGACTTCGCAAGTTGTGCGATGTCGGGGTAGTACGATATCTTAGTTGTACTATTGCGTGTCTGTGATAGGATATAGTACATATGATACTAGGATGAGAGAGGATACTCAATCGCAAATTATTTGAGAGATTCCTGGGATGACCCTTGAGAATCTCATTATAATTTCTAATTTAAATCTTTTCCCTTGTTTCTGTTCGTTCTTACTTATTATTATTGAAATTGATTCTTGTTAATCAGTTATTAAATTTAATTCTTGGTGTCGTTGTTGAGTTTGATTTCTTATTAAGATAAATTTTATGGACTAAAATTTACGGTATCATCTGATGACATATGTTGATGAGAACAGTAAGAAAGGTAAAATGTCTACTTTGGTTATGGAGCCTAGAATTTATTGTAGCCATATTAGCTGGCGTGTCAAAAATGTAGGGACCTGACTTCAGATATATATATCTTAGTTATGAAATTTAAAATTTCTCGCAGCTATACTAGTCGGCACAGCGAGGATTCTAGACGACATAATTATAGAGTTGCATACCTAAGTTATGGAATCTATCGTTCATCGTAGCTATGTTTACTAGCGTGGCGAAGATTCTTTGTGTCATGATTTTGGACAGACGTGTATGATTATCAGATTGTATCTTAAATTGGTTCTTAAAGTATCATCTCAAAACTTATCTACTTCTGTTATTACAGGACTTTGTTCCATCGCTTCTTTTTGTTTGCTAAGAGATACCTTTAGTCCTTAATCCAGTTCCTTTTTTTAGCTTTATTTCTTTAAGGATCCATGTTAGTATGATAATTGATGACTTACAATTAGGTTTGTGTCTTATATCAGTGTTGACTGAGTATGGCTTGTGAGTTTGTAAGTGTTTCTTAGTTGGACATGTGAGCAGTAGGCATTAATCTAGAGATAACCCATAGCATAGTACCTTGTAGCAATGGTTCTATGATAATGTGTCATTATTATTAGTATTGGTATTATAGATAGAAGGAGTAAAGAGTATCAGTGATGGTTCCAAGAGTAAGTATCAGAGTCAGCATGCCAGTCCTGGATAGTCATAAATTTATGTAGTTGGGTGATCCATGAAAATAATTAAGTATCAAGGATTTGTGTTAAAAATTAATGGATCATGATATTTAATTTGATGGTCGATACTTGGGTATGTCAAGAGTAAAGGAATGTATACACATAAAAAAGGTATTAATGAGTATGCCATGGGTAGAGGAATACCAAGATTGATCATGAAAGGTATGAAGTGTATCACATATTAGTGTAACAGCCTGTAAAAGATTAAAAAGGGAGATACTTATACATCAATTGAGATATAGAACCATAGGCCTGCCTTTGAGAGTGAAGTGGAGCATGTGTATTATATAAGTTAATAACTAGTACAAATGATCGTGAGTTCTAATAAGTCAGATGAGGTGATCTTATGATAAAGCTAGTGTTACCATACCAATAGTGCCAGTATTTCTATATCAAGGATTAGTTGAGAATTGTGCTAGTAGCAGTAAGTATCTCGTGTGATAATATTAGATTGATGTAACAGTTAATATGGATAGAAAATTATTGGAAGTAATAGTGTAAGTAATTCGGGCAGTGCAAATTTTAGTACACAGTTGAGAGTTGTAGACAATTGGTGTATCTGTGTGAATCTTGTGTGTTAGAGACTGTGAGTATTTATATGTATACTTAGATAGATGTGAATTTAAATTTATAATTTGAAGATTGGAAATAAATTTTAATTTTTAAAAATTTTGAGGAGTTGAGATTTTATGTTATTAAATTTTTGAGGATTCAAATTCAATTTAATAAACATAGTCAAAGCTATAAAGTTTTTTTGGAAGTGATTAAAATTTTATTCAATATTTAAATATTTGACTTTTGAGAAAAGTATATACATTTTATTTTAAATTGTTCGAGAAGTTAAATTTTAAGGGTCTTATTTGAGGATAAAATTTTATGGTGGGTAAGAATTGTACATCAATATATGAGTGGATGAAGTGCATGTGTAAGGATCTATTGGCTTGAGCATGCTCGATATGGTACTGCAAACTGACTTGGGTGTCCATCTAGAGTTGTATTAGAATGAGTAGTACTTAGTATGGTGTATTGCACTTGGTGTACACTTGAGTGATAAGAACAACTAGTATAAACAATTACAGTAGGTAAAGAGAGCTAGCAGTGTGTGTGCTTGTAGTAGAAACAGTGGTACCAAAGGATAGGGGTATCAAACTTTGGATGCATCATTACACCATGGTTGTGTTAGCAGGTTCTGTTCTGTTCTTTCCTTCTGTTCCTTTTTTCGTCTATTTATTGGTTGATTGATTTCTTAGTACTGTAGTTTTTATCAATGATTCTCTTGCTAGAATGTAGATAGTAGTACATCCCGACAGAGACTGCAATACCATGACAAAAGTGACCATAACCATATATGTTTTCTCTAGATTGCATGATTATATGACTGTAGGTAGGTTTTTCTTAGATCTTGATTGTTGGGTGTTTGACCATGGTGAAGTTTAACGAAGAGGCTATGACTAGACAAAGAGAGACAAGGTGCCTTCAATTTCGAGGATAAATATTAATTTAAATAAAGATTTAAGAATTTAATATGGCAGAATTGACGATTTTGTTAAATCATTAATTTTTATGAAGATTAAGATATGATTGGATTTATCATTAAATTTGAGGAAATTAAGGAGATTATGATTATATTTATTTGACTGCAAGATATAAATTTATATTTTCTGTTGTATTGGAAGATTTCATAAGCATTACATTGTTTGAGCATTGTGTGAAAAAAGAAATCGAGGAGTAAGATCATTAATGAATTAGTACTTGAATTCAAATTTTTGGGATGAGAATTTAAATTTTATAAATATGCATTAATTGGATTTAAATTAGAGGAGTAAAATCATTAATAGATTAGTGTTTGGATTTAAATTTTTGGGATGAGATTTTAAATTTTATAAACATGCATTGATTGGATTTAATTAGAGGATTCGATATTAATTTTTTTGAGTATTTAGTTATTAACTTAAAATTTTGGAGAAGATTTTGATAAGAATAGAATTTAATTTTAAATTTGAAAATTTTTAGGAATATGATAATTAAAGAATTTTGAGAAATATTATGAAATAACAATATGGATTTACTTCATAATTATACGGTTTGATGAATTTAAATTTTGATGGTCAAAAATAAAAACTATTGAGGATTTTAAATTTTGAGGACAATTTTTTTTTAAGGTGGGTAGACTTGTAACCTTCGTATCCTGAAATTCTTGCTTAAATATTGTTATTAGGTTAATTTGGGGCTATTGGGATTTTTCCATAATTTTTAGTTAATTAAAAACTAGTAACCCTAATTTTCTAGGACTTTCAAGAATTTATTTTAGGTTCAAACTTAATTAAAAATATCCCAAACTTTTATTTTAGATTCTAAATAATAAAATATATTTTCTAGATTTTTTTGAGAATTTTCTGATTATTTTTAACATTTATTTTGAGTTAATTAGGGAAAACTGAATTAAAAACTATTTTCTGAAAATAAAAATCCAAAAAGTAATTATTTCTGCCCAGTCAGCCAACATGGGCCCACCCATCAGCCTCCCGTAGCCAACTGGATGGGGCCCGCCTGTCAGCGACCGCGGGGTGGGCGTGGGTGCAGCCGAGCCAACCGCGAGCCGAGCCGAGCCGAGCCGCGTCCTAGTCCGAGTCGGACTGAGCTGAGCCGAGCTGCATCGAACCCTGACCGTTCGATCTGAGCGGGCAGCGTCGGATGGCTGCCACATGGCACTCCTTTGAGCCACGGCTTCCCTCTCTCCCCTATATATATAATAGTTAGGTTATTAATTTCTAGGGTTTTCTTTGAGCCGAATTTGAGAGAATTGCCATCTAGGGTTCCTTCATATTCCAGAAGCCATTGCGCATAGTTTCGGACTCCAAACGAGGCCCAGTTTCTTGAATTAGAACTATATTGAGGTTAGATTTCTGAATATATAATTTTTTTTACGAAATTATGAGTATTAAATTCTGGAAAATTCGTAGAGCATAGCATGTCCAAAAATAGATGTGTTTCGATATTTTTGCAATTTCGGGAGAACTAGAATCAGAATCATGAACCGTTTGAAGTTTCGGAAAGCTAATATCGAGATCATTGACATATGTTTTTTCTATAATTTAATTCGAAATATTTATATACTGTTAATTCTGTAGAACTTCTAGGTTAGAATTTAACCATCGGTGCACAATACAAAATTTGTATGTGCCATAATTCCCAAACGAATTTGAATTCGGACGAGCCATAAATTCCAACATGTTTTTGATGCTGAAATCTATAGAAAATCATGCATGAAAGTCAAATTTGTGTCAGTTGACTTTTTGGTCAACAGATCGCCTCGATTTGCGTGCTATGAGTCTCGAGTTGATAAAATTTAGTTCCTTTGGACAAAATTTAGGAATTAACCTAAAAATCAGAATAAAAAGATTAAAATAGAATTTTAGAGTAATTATTCCAGAATTAAATAAATTAAAATAAATTATCTTTTGATATGGTAAATTTGTAATACATAGGATATTTGGACTGTGACTTGGACTCTGATTCATACCTGGTAAGGACCACAGGCAAGTACATTCTCTGATAATTTTTGTTATTTGATAATTTCTATAATTCAAGTATTTAGAAATGTTACATCTGATTCTTGACACTGTGCTACACGGACTAGTATATAGATTAGATCTTTAGTTATGAGATGTTACATTGGTTATCGTATTGACATTGTACACGGCATTGATATTAGACATTGATATTAGATATTGTATATGATATATTGGATATTGATCGTGTATCGTGATGTGTCATGGTTGGATCCACAGTACTAGTTGGGGGCGGGGAAATTGCTAGGGGAGATGTGATAAAATACATATCGTACAAGTGTAAAATATTGTTAGTGTTAATCATACACCTCATGTATGATTAGCTAGGCCATATAGCTATCGTACAAGTTCCCAAGCCGATCATATTTCGAAACTACGATTTCAAACACTTAGAATAGTTACAGTTCTCTATTTTAGTTCATATACTACATCACTCGTATATGATATTGTACCTCTTTCCTTTTATTTCATATATGCACTGACTGTACCATATTGCCTATATTGCATGTCTCTTAATTTTGCCATTGCATTTATTCATTGTCTTCTCTCAGTATATAGCATCATCTATTTTTTTTATAGTCCTTATCAATTAACTGGAACTGTTATTAGAGGTGTATTTCGTTCCATCCTGACTGGAAATATTTTTTCAGACTATGACTTAGTGGACTTGTTTTCCAGTATACTTGGAGATTGGATGTTATTGATTGCAGGTATGGTTATTTTGTCGTTTAGACTTGTCTTATATTTTATTTGTTTTCTTCGATATCTCATCGTGCTCTAGTTTATGTGATTGAGTATTCTATATTATATTGTGATATCTGTGTCTCCTTATGGAGTTGGATATTCGTGAGAGAATGATTAGATAGTATTGTGACCTAGACAACGTTCTACTGCAAGCGGCGTAGACTGGACGTACCCACTTACTCATGCCCCTATACCGGGTGCGGGTCGTAATACCGCTTCGCTTTCGTAAACCAAGAAGAATAGTGTACTGCCAGTAGTTGTCTAGTCAGTTGTGCGATAGTCCCAGAGACATTCACCCAGCTTCTCATTCCAGTCGCGCTTATTGGATGACACAAACTTTTTAGTAGCTTTATAATAGTTTTGTTGAATGCTTCCGCCATACCATTTGCTACTCGATTGTAGGCAGTCGAGGCTACATTATGGATTCAATTTTTGTTACAAAATCGGTAAAAAGTATGACTTTCAAACTGTGGACCATTGTCATGAATGATCCTCCGTGGCAAGCCGAAGCGGTATATGATGTGATGTTTGACAAAGTTGATCATGTTTGAGGTCTTGACTTTAGCAAGTGGAACAACTTTTGCCCATTTGGAGAAGTAGTCGGTGATAGCCAAGATGAACAAATATCCCTTAGAAGAAGGTGGACTAATTGGTCCGATAATATCCATTCCTCATACTTCAAACAGCCAAGATTCTATAGATGGGTGTAGGAATTCTTAGGGCTGGTCGATAAAGTCTGCGTGGATTTGATGTCATGAATTACACCCGATATAGAGGCATGCGTACGTGGGTACGTCTAGCCTATACCACAGCATCAGTGGTAGAACGTTGTCTAGGTCAAGACTATCTAACTAGCAATCTCACGTGAATATCCAACTCCATAAGGTGACAAAGATATAACAATATGATATAAAATACTCAATCATAGAACTAAAGCACGATAAGATACCAAAAGACTAATCTAAATACAACCACAAATTCTAAACAACAATATAATCTAAACTTCAACAATAACATCCAAGTCTCAATATATGTCGGATACAAATCTGGTACCAAAATATGCAAAAAGAAACTAACTAATATAACTAGTAAATCTGTCTAGACCTCTCAAAAATAACACCTGAGCTACAAGGTCCAAGGCTACAGCTACTCTCCCTGTGGTCTGTAATATGTCGGACACCAGTCCTCTAAGTCGTCTTCTGAAAAATATATCCAGTCAGGATTGGAGCAAAGTACAACCCAATAGCAGTTCCAATTAATTAACATGGACTATAAAATAATAAATAGAGGATGATATATACTATAAGAAAATAATAAACTGATGCAATAGCAAATAATAAAGAGAACATGCAATGTAAGCAATAAGGTATAGGCAGTGAATATATTAAATAAAGAGAAAGGAACAAAAATATCATATTCAAGGCAATATAGTCTATGAAGCTGAATATGAAGAACTGTAACTATTCTAAGTGTTTGAAATACTAGTTTCAATATATGATCGGCTTGGAAACTTGTACGTATTTGCCATTTAATATCAAAAATGAGAACTGGGGGAACTGGATTTGATTAACAAACTAAGATAGTACAAAGAGGAGTCCTAGAAGATAATCTAAGTATAAATTTGTTTTCTCGGGGGTAACGATGGAGGGTTAGGAGTGTAGCAACTCTTTTTACTTCATCGATGATCTAATTCTGAAGCTCTTCTCTCTCCCTTGAGTTTTGATTTGCAGATAGCCAGCCAGCCCTTTGTTCGGGTCTGGTACCATACCATTTATAGTCATATTTATGGTTGCATGGATTTTAGGCCGTATGGATGGCGGTGTTGGCCATGTGTCCCTTCTCAACGGACGGGTGCTATAGCTATGCACAGGAATCCGAGCTCCGCTGCCACATGAACATTTATTAGAATTTTGTTATTTGTTGAGTATCTGTACAGTTATCAACTGTGTAGGCACGACTTAGTCAAATGGACACGTGGTCGCTATTTGGTTAGAGAGGACCACTCAGTTGTAACAGCAAGACTTGGTCTTCATGGAATCTGGGACGCATATGGCCAAAGACGCACAGGACGCACAGAGTCTGGAACGTACGGGGCCAGAGACGCATGGACTGCATGGAGTCTAGAAAGCATGGGCCAGAGTCTCATGGGACACATAGAGTCTGGGACACGTGGTCCAGAGACGCATGGACGACATAGAGTCTGGGATGCTTGGGCCAGAGCCACATGGGTTCTTTTTTTCGTGTTGTCCACATGGCTCTGAACCATCCTTGGGACTTCTGCCTCTTAGCGTATTCTCGTCCTTCGAGGCAATAAAATTTTTTTTGTCATGATTCTGTATCAAGTGCCATCTTTGTTGTCAGGACATCATGTCAGATCGACCTACGGCCAGTTGTCAGGACGCTTATTTTGACCACATGGGTGTCCCTTTCTAGTTCGCATAGTATTCATGCGGTCCAATATCTGTTGAGTTTTATTCTGGGGAGCATGAATGTTGGGCGCATGGATGCATCTTTTTCATGCTTCTACAATACCCCATTTAAAGTTTGTAAACTGATAAGTTTGAAATACTTTGAATAAAAAGCATGGATGGGGTACGTCTGGGCCGTGTGGACATTGAGCCGCATGGGCTAACACTGCTAAGCTGTCCCTTATTCATTAACTGTCGGATTTTGCCTTGACCCTTGGGTGGATTTTGTTCGGATTCTGAGCCACCCTTTCACCCGAATCCTAGTACAGACGGCTTTAGGAGGGAGCCCAACCAAGCGTAGCTGTCAATAGATGAGGGTTTGAGGGGAAGAGAGAGAACTTCTTGCTTCTAATGAGATCTGTCTTCCATATCTTCTCTGGCTTTTCTTTCTCCGTGTCCGGTCGTCTTCTCAGAGCATCTGCCATGGCCCCTAAGGTCTCGTCTTCTTCCAAGAAGGCCATCGCCAAGGGTAAATGTCATACCTCATCATCTGGGGCCGACGACGAGGCCCCATCCTTTTACCCTGAAGTTCAGCCGCCCATCCATAGTAAGGGTCGGAGGAGGAAAACTCTGGATACGCAGGCATTTTATACCCGGTCTATTATACAAGTCCTCGTATATAACCATGTCGCATGCTTTATGCATGGGTATCCCTTTGGCTTCATGCAAAAGCCTTCTCGGCCACATGGAAGCCCTATTATGGTTTTGGTCGCATGGGGGTTCTGCCATGAGTTGGCCACATGTAACCTTTCGTGACTTGGCCGCATGGAAGTTCTGTCATGACTTAGTTGCATACAACTTTCATGACTCAGCCGTATGCCATCTTGATGTCTCTAATTCTTATTTTTTATTTTGTAGTGACTTTTCCCGTGCCTCCGTCGGAAGATGTGCTGATTGGGCGGGCTCAGGCTGTCTTAGGCGTTAGGATCGATCATATAGTTGCCAATGTTCAGGCTCATATCAACAAGGATCAGCCTGAGGCAAGGCTGAAGTTGATAGCCAGCTAGTCTTGGTTCTACTTGCTTAGCCATCTGAACTCCGGAAGGATTGATAACTCTTATTTGAAGACAATCTTCCTATTTAGGGATGCCCTCACCATCTCAGATCCGAAGGTAGTGAGAATCAAAGAGACCTGGGATTTCTCCTCTGGTGGGATGAAGGTGCATATTCCTGCGATGGAGCGCCATTAGCCCTTATCATCTTTCAACTCCTTCTTGGTTCCAAAATATTCCAAGTGCCTGAAACAGGCAGAGTTCAACATTGGAGATGACTCTTCTTCTTGGGCCATTGGAAATTCAACCAAAGTCCAGTCAGAATCTTTTACAAAAGTTTAATTATGGCCTGTTTGACGGCCATTTCTCGCCCTATTTCAAGGGATTTTTGGGAAACCACTCTTGAAGATGATGGTATGAACAGAAAATTCTTCATATCAGAGAAGTGAAAGTTCAGAAATTCTATACGACTCCTCGTCCAAAACAGCATGACAATTTGGATCTTCAACTTGATGCTAAGGAGCTTTCTACGCATCTTTCATTTCGCGTAAAAGACGGGACGTGATCAGATACTCTTTTATCAAAGTTGGCGTAAAAATTATTCAGACATACCGAAGCTGCACATATTCAGACTTCCTCACAGCAAACATGGCAAATCATCAGAAGCGTAAAAGAAGACAAGTCTATTAATCATGATTTTATATGATAAAAATCCAATTTACAAAGGATTTTTCATCTTCATGATTACATATGATGAAAATTCTTTTTCCATAAAGGGTTTCTTATTTTCATTTAAGATTATATCAAGAATCTACTATACCAGGTTCTCATATTAGTGTAGATCTTTTTCGTCTTCTACAGTAGTTAATCGGCTTCCGCGATCGATTAACAAGAAAATGATAAATGGCGGAAGGATACAGAATTGGGCATGTATCAATTACGCAAGCCCATCCTCCATACGCCATGGCAGGCATGCCCTAGAAATTGTGTTAGGGGTTCAGACCCAACACAATACTGAAAGACAGGGCCAAACTGCCTATCCTCGTCCAGCGCCATGATGGAAGAAAATACAGCTAGCAAGCTGTGTGGTCTAATACGACCCTTCCTCTCTCCTGGACAAATCGCCATATGAAATTGCTGATCATTCCGAGCAAAGAAAGCTATGATATCCTTCCATAATCTATCGTTGCAGAGGACATTTGCTCGAAGACGTCTCTTTTTACGGCTCCTTACATGTTGGAAGAACATGATCTTCTTCTTCCTCAAGTCAGTCCGACGAATATTGGCAACCATCTCTTTGTGGTAAAGAAAGTATGGGGAAAACAGGTTCACTCACTTGCCTTTATATAGGCAGAAGAGAACATACCAAATCCCTACAAATTCCTAAAAATCCGCCAAGAAATCAGCCCCGCGGAACGAGTCAAACTTGACCGTTTCATGCTTCATTCAAAGTATTTCAAATTACGAGAAATTTAAAAACTTTGAAGGGGGTCTTGTAGAAGCATGAAAAATACGCTGGTGAATTATACGCGTAAAATCCCCAACATGCAGAAAGACAGGGTAAAATAGAGCACCAGCACTGGGTAGCGTAAAACATGACTTCAGAGCCATTGGCGTACAACAGAGCTTCAACGCTATTCAGCATAAAACAGAGCTCCAGAATAACCCGCGTAAAGCCGTACTTCCAGACTGCTTCGGCTTAAAAAGATTGTTACATCGCCACTTCGACGTAAAAACTGTCACTACCACAATTTCTAGGAAAGGGTATTTTAAGTCTTTTTCCTATTTAATTAAATATTGTGCATGGTAAATAATTATTTGTTGTATTATTTAATTGTTGTTAGATATTATTTAATTATTTTGGACTTGTATTAGTGGACCTAACTAGTTTAGTTTGGACCCATGGACCAACATGAATTAATTAGTTAGACTTGGCCCATTTAGAAAGCCCATTGTTAAGGAGATGGATTAAATTAATTAAATCATTAGACTAGAAGCTTCCTTCCTTAATTATTTCTTCATGAGAGGCCCCAAGGGATACATTGGACATTTTATAATTGCTTGAGGAAGGGGTAGGGGCCGGCCTATTAAAAGAGGGGGGGAAATTCTCTCTCCTCTCATTTTCATTCCAAATCTAGATCTAGAATTTCCCACTACCAAATTTCTTTCATTCCCATTCCATTTTTCTACCAAATTCATTCCAATTCCTTCCCAATTCACCATTAGAAAGTTGAGAAGCAAGGATCTAGAAGGAGGAAGCAAGGATCTACAAAGAGGAGCAAGGATCTACAATTTGGAAGCAATTTTATCTCAATTGGAGGTTTCATTGAGAATCTATCTCCCAATAGGTATAATTCAGTTTTTCCCCTTAAAATAGCTTCTAAATATGAGATTTAATCATGTAAAATTAACCCATATGTATGTACTACCCATAGGACTTGGTTTTGTGTTCATAGGAGACCCATGGAGAAAGTTATGATGTTTTTTGTGTCAATTTTGGGAGAATTCAGAATTGGTATTTTGTTGTGTGTGTCAATTGATCCTATAGATCAATTGGGCATGTGCTTATGTGTTTGGGGCTAGTGTCGTATCCACAATTGGGTACGTGTAAGTCGTATCCCAACAATTTGGTGATACGTATTGTTTTAGGGGTTTTTCCTCCGACACGGGACTTTGTACATGTCGTATTTTGACACGGACACATAGATCTACATTTGACACTTTGATTTGTTCATAAATAATATTTGTGACTTGCTTGTGTCCTTCGGGGTACAATTGGTTGTGTGTTGGACTCGTGTCGCATGCGTATCCTAGATCTAGTGGGATACGGTGTGATACTCTCCATTTGTGTGTGTTTATTGTAGATCTAATTATTTATGCTTTAATTCTTGAATTATAATTAGTATATATATATATATGTTATATATTTATTTTAGTGTATTTATTATGGTATTTTTGGTAGCATAGAAATATGTATTGTAGGTATACTAATATAATGTATAAATATATATGTAGCTTTCTTTTACATACATTTTTATATGTTGTAAATTATGTTAGTAGTATAAATTATATGTAAATGTTTTATAAAATATATTTATGTGTTTAAATGAGTAATTATATTATTTATAATTATTATATAATTAATTGTATATAAATGAATGTATTTTTATGTGTGCATTTAACCATGTTAAAATATGTACATTAGTACATAGAATATATTTTATAGCTATTAGTATTTATTTATTTATATGTGTAGGATTATGTATATATAGATGTATATATTTATTTATTTGTTTTATATATATATATATATTGATTTATATATTTATATATTAATATATATATATTAATATTTTTTTTTTTATCTTTGGCGACAGCGGCATTTAATGACAGATACTGTCATTAAAGCAGCAGCCGCTGTAGCATTATTAGGGCATTTAATGACAGTTCTGTCATTAATACAGCGGGCGGGAATAAAGCGACAGCAGCAGCGACGGTCATTCTGTGACAGTTGAACTGTCACCAATTAAGTGACAGCAATGCATTTACACAGCAGAATTGGCGACGGCATTTTCAGTGACAGTTGGATCTGTCACTGAAAGCCTGTTTATTGAAAATCAATGTTTTCCACACAGTTTTTCTGTGACAGTTAGGCAGTTTTAGTTTATATTTTATATATTATATTTATATATATATATATGTATATGTATATGTATATGTATTTATTGTGAGATATAATACTAGTATTGTTATATTCTTAATTGTATAATATTAGTTTATATATATTATATTATGTATAAGGGTAAATACTATATCTATGTATCTTAAGCATTACTTTGTGTGGATACCAAGTTGGTTCAAAACCATGGTTCCTAATTGTTGTAAATTGATATTCTATATTATTATACTTTATTGTTGATATAGGTATTGTGAGGTTTACCTTGGATTCACGTATCCGAAGATACGGTATCCTAATATTTTTAGGTCGTGGTTCCTATGACTTAGAATTTAGTATTTTGATCTAAGATTTTGGTGCTAGACTTGTGCAACTTAGAAATAGATAGTTGACCTTGGTTTGACCATAGTTGACTTTAGAGTTGACCATAGTTGACTTTTGACCTAGAAGTTGACTAGTTTAACTCATTCTCTTTTCGGGACCTTGTATTGATATTGTATTCCATATCTAGGTCTTCGAGGCACCGAGTCAGACATCTGTGAGACTGTTCATTGGACTTCAGGTGAGTACATTCTCTGATAGTTTCTCATTTATGATATCCTCTATGTTCATTATATCTAGTGTAGATATCCATGTTCTCTTGACACTATGGTTACACGGATTGGTATATCCGGATCTCGTCATGAGATGTTATTCCTTGGTATATAGTGTATATGGTGCAAGTATTGTTTCATTGGTTATCTTGTACATATACAGATATCGATTCTCGGGAAGACTAGCTATCTTCTTGGAGAATCTCGTGCCATAACATACCTTGGTTGGATCTATTATACCAGTCGGGGGTGGGGAGTATTAGTATAGATATGTGATCAATATCCCTATTGAATAAAGTACAGATTATAGAATAGTTTTGATCATGCACCGCACGTATGATTAGCCAGGCCGCATTGCATCTTGCCCAAGCCGATCACATGTTAAGCTAGTACTCACACACTTAGTCATTAGCATTATTGTTTCATTGGCATATTGTTCATTACTGTATTTATTTCCAGTATTTCCTTATTGTACATATATCTCTTATATCTATTGTGCATCTTATTTATCCACAGCTATTTACTGTTACATAGTTTTTATCATTAATTAGAACTGCTGTTAGAGATGTACTATGCTCCTTTCCTAACTGGATATATTTTTTCAGATGACACTAAGGAGTGGTACCCTACCTATTATGGACCCCAGGATGTTGTGGGTTTAGATTCTGAGACCCTGGCTCAAGAGGGACTTATCCCAACTGAGACAGTTGACCCTGGAGTTGTAGCCTCGTAGTATTCTTTTGTACTGGATTTGTCTCCAGCTTATTTTTGTATTTCTTTAGACTCATTGATGTATTATTTTAGACTCATGAGTTGTATTGTGACTATTCTATTCTTTATCTGATTCATGCTCATTCTATCTTAGTTCTGTGATTGAGTATACTATCATTTTTGGTGGTTCATTATATTGTTAGATTGATTATCTAGACAGCGTTCTACCGCCGATTCTGCGGCGTAGGCTGGGCGTTGTTTCCGACTAGTACCCTTACACCGGGTGCGGGTCGTGACACGTTTTTAGTGGTGGCCCACGCAGGTCTAGCTTCACAAGTATGTGATGTCGTGGTAGTGCGACAACTTTGTTGTACTACTGTGAGCCTACGATAGGATATAGGATATAGGCTGAGATACTCAATCACATCTAGGAAAATTCTTTTGATTCAACTATTATCCTTTGATATTGATACTTGATCCCTTAAACTGTCCTTTCCTTGATGTCTTACATCTTGTGCCATATGATTCTTTCTTTCGCTTTGTCTCAGGATGCCGCCTAAGACTAGATCATAGCAGGGGAGAGCAGTTTCTGAGAGGTCTGCGACATCCCGAGGGCCTGCACCAGTCACTTCTCTGGTGATTGGAGTATCAGCTACTTTCGGAGGTCCACCACCTACTTAGAGGACTGTACCAGCTGTATCTGAGGGGCTTCTACCTCCACATCCTGTGCCAGCAGAGGCGTCATAGATGTTTATACTGTTTCGTGAAATACTCGAGGCACAGAGGGCTCAGTCAAAGGCACATCAGAGGCAGACCGACGTTCTACGATAGGGCATCGAGAGTGCTCATCATCTTGCTCGTGCTGTAGTTGAGAGAGGAGTTCCAGTCCAACAACAGGTTGTTCCTCAGGTTGCTCAGCTTCGGCCATGCAATATTCAGGACTTCAAGAAACTGGAGCCTTGGATTTTCAAAGGGACGGAGGGCATCGTATATGCTGATGATTGGCTCGAGGATATTGAGCGTCTTATGAGGGTGTCCCGTCTTTCTGAAGATCTGAAGGTTGAGGCGGTAGGACTTCAACTGTTCGACGTCGCTCGCACTTGGTTCAGGAATAAGCCAGTATTGGTTGACGTAGGACAATCTTGGGAGGTATTCAAGGACCTTTTCAAGAAGAAGTTTTTTGCCCGGATAGACAAGCTTGACTTGGGGAGACAATTTGAGAGTCTCATTCAGGGGAGCATGTCTGTGGAGGAATACGCTGCGAAGTTCGGCAGGTTGAGCCGATTTGCAGAGTATTTGGTGAGGGAGCCGGAGGTTCGAGCTATTCGTTTCCGTGAGGGTTTAAACTGGGAAGTAAAGATTATCATTCTGTCTTTTTATGAGACATACTCGGAGATACTTGCGGAGGCACGCAAGGTTGAGCGGGATTTGGGTTTGAAGACCAAGAGAGACCGTGATTCATTTCTGGGGGCCAACGGCAGTGCAATATCTGCCAAACGTCCTCATTTCCAGTCCAGACCTTTCCAGCAGCCATAGCAGAACCAGATTCTAGCTAGAGCACCTTTTCACCAGGCACCTCAGCAGCAGAGGCAGTTATAACAAGCTCCATGCAACTACTGCAAGAAGCCCGGCCACATCTGGGAAGTTTACAGAAGGAGGCTAGGAGTTTGTTTGTATTGTGGTACTGAAGGGCATCAATCGAGGGAGTGTCCTTGTCGTACAGTTCAGGGAGCAGCTCCAGCTCCGAGGGCACAGACAAGACCACCTGCAGCACAGCCGAGGGGACCGCTTCCGACACAGCAACAGCGTTTTGTCCAGCATCAGCAGCAGGGTGGTGCTCGGCAGAGACGAGCGTTTGCTATGACCGTCGAAGAGGAGGAACCTACCGGAGATGTCATCCCAGGTTCAATTCTTCTTGATTCCATTCCAGCTTTAGCTTTGTTTGATAGTGGTGCTTCCCATAGTTTTGTATCTGTTTCTTTTGCTCTAAAGCATGGTTTGGTAGCTGAGTCTTTGTTTAGGACTTGCAAGATCATGACCGGGGGAGGCATTATCCTGGTTAAGGATATTTGCAAAGATCGGAGAGTTACTCTGGGAGGCCGAGAGTTGGTGCGTGTCTACTTGTAATGCCACTTCCGAGCTACGATATTGTACTCGGGATGGATTGGTTGAGTAGGCAGCATGCTAGCATAGATTGTAGAGGAGGTAGAGTTTTGTTTGGTCCGCCAGGAGAGCCAGAGTTCGAGTTTGCTAGAGGAGCTGCGGAGCAAGGCGAAGGCATTATTTATGGAGCTATGGTGGAAGACAAGGAGTTGCCACATCCGTTGATAGCAGAATTCTTGGATGTGTTTCCTGAGGAATTACCAGGATTGCCGCCAGATCGAGATGTTGAATTTTCTATAGACTTGGTTCCAGGTGCAAAACCAATTTCACAGCATGTCTACAGAGTAAACAACAGCGAGCTGGTCGAGTTGAAGAAGCAGGTGGACGAATTGGAGGATAAGAGGTTTATCAGATCGAGTTCTTCACCATAGGGAGCCCCGGTATTGTTTGTACCGAAGAAGGATGGATCGGTGCGCATGTGCATTGATTACAGGGCTTTGAATAATCTCACTATCAAGAATAAGTATCCTTTGCCACGGATTGATGATCTGTTCGATCAGTTGAATGGAGCCAAGGTAGTTTCTAAGATAGATTTGAGATCAGGCTACCATCAGGTGAAGGTGAAGCCGGAGGACATATCGAAGACTGCTTTTAGAACTCGGTATGGTCAGTACGAGTTTATGGTAATGCCGTTTGGTTTGACTAATGCATCGGTGGTATTTATGAACTTGATGAACAAGGTGTTCCACCAGTACCTTGACAAGTTCGTGGTGGTGTTCATCGATGACATACTCATATACTCGAGGATACCGGAGGAGCATGAGGAGCATTTGAGGATTGTGTTGGATGTGCTGAGGAAGGAGAAGCTCTATGGGAAGTTGTCCAAGTGTGAGTTTTTCTTGGACAAGGTGGAGTTCTTGGGGCATGTTATGACTGGTGATGGTATTTTAGTGGATCCGAAGAAGATTTCAGCAGTGGAATCTTGGAAGACTCCGAGTTCAGTAGTAGAGATGAGGAGTTTTTTGGGATTGGCAGGCTACTACAGGAAGTTTGTGCAAGATTTTTCGAGGATTGTCGAGCCGATGACCAGACTCACAAGGAAGGATGTGGAGTTTATTTGGACGGAGGATTGCCAGGTTGCTTTTGAGGAGTTAAAGAAGAGGTTGACGTCTGCTCCTATTTTGACGTTGCCATCAGGGTCTGGAGGTTTCACTATTTATAGTGATGCACCAGGGAAGGGTTTGGGTTGTGTTCTTCAGCAGCATAGAAAAGTGATTGCCTATACATCCAGGCAATTGTGTCATCATGAAAAGAACTATCCTACCCATGATTTGGAATTGGCAGCCGTCATCTTCGCTCTGAAGTTGTAGAAACATTATTTGTACGGAGAGCGTGTGGAGATCTTCACAGACCACAAAAGCTTGAAGTACGTTTTCACGCAGAAGGAGTTGAACATGAGGCAGCGTCGGTGGTTGGAACTGATGAAGGATTTTGATATCTCTTTGCAATATCATCCTGGGAAAGCCAATATAGTTGTCGATGCTTTGAGCAGGTATCCAATAGCTATATTCTTGACACAGGATCGATATTTGTTGGAAGACTTGGAGAGCTTGGACATTGAGGTGATTATTCCTGGGTGTGCTATGCAGATGTGGGGATTGTAGATACACTCAGATTTGATGGACAGGATCAAGGCAGCACAGTATGATAATGTATCTCTGAGGAGTATCAGAGCTCAGGTGAGAGCAGGATTGGAAGATAATTTCACTATTGCAGAGGATGGATCTTTGAGGCATGGAGTTAGATTGTGTGTGCCTAGTGGGGAGCTACGAGAGGAAGTATTGCAGGAAGCGCATCGCTCTCAGTATTCCATATATCCAGGTGCTAACAAGATGTATCGGGATATGCGAGAGAGTGTGTGGTGGTATGGCATGAAGAGGGAAGTGGGACAGTTTGTATCCAGATGCTTAGTGTGCCAGCAGGTGAAAGCCGAGAGACAGAGGCCAGGAGGTTTACTTCAGCCATTACCCATTCCAGAGTAGAAGTGAGAACACATTACTATGGATTTTGTGTCTGGACTTCCACGATCTCCTGGAGGGAAAGACGCAATTTGGGTCATTGTTGATAGGTTGACCAAGTCGGCCCACTTTTTGCCTTTCAAGGTGGGTTTGTCTACGGAGAAGCTGGCAGAGATATATGTGAGGCAGATCGTTAGGATACATGGAGTTTTCGTCAGCATAGTCTCAGATCGAGATAGTCGTTTCACTTCTCATTTTTGGAGGAGTTTGCAGGAGAGTTTGGGCACTCAGCTCAAGTTCAGTACTGCATATCATCCCCAGACAGATGGGCAGTCAGAGAGGACTATCCAGACTCTCGAGAATATGTTGCGCACTTGTTTACTAAATTTTGGGGGTTCTTGGGAGGACCATCTCCATTTGGTAGAGTTTGCTTATAACAACAGTTACCAGGCCAGTATAGAGATGTCACCTTTTGAAGCTCTATATGGTCGGAGGTGTCGTACTCCTTTGTCTTGGGACGATGTTGGAGAGAGAGTTTTGCTTGGGCCGAAGATGGTTGTGGATGCAGCAGAGAAGGTTCAGTTGATCAGAGACAAACTTCGAGTGGCGTAGGACAGACAGTGGCATTGGGCCGATAGCCATCGGAGACCTTTAGAGTTCGAGGTATAGTTTAGATTTCATTTGTGCTTGTTCTTGTTTGTTATAGATTAAGTTCTTAAGGTGGTGTTTTGTTCTAGGTAGGTGGTTTGGTATTTCTGAGGATTTCTCCGACACGAGGCACGATTCGTTTCGGTGGAGGCGGAAAGCTTAGTACGCGATTCATCGGACCTTTCACTATTCTAGAGAGGGTCGTTACAGTTGCTTATAGACTAGAATTGCCACCTACATTGGAGGGAGTACACAACGTGTTTCATATATCGCAGTTGAGATGATACGTGGTCGATCCTAGTCATGTATTGGATCACTCGGAGATAGAGGTGGGCCCTACTCTAGCTATCCAGAGCAGCCAGTTGAGATTCTGGATCGAAGAGAGAAGGTGCTGAGGAACCAGACTATTCCTTTGGTGCGCATCGCATGGAGGCATCACTCTCCAGGGGAGTCTACCTGGGAGAGAGAGGATGACATGCGAGAGCGTTATCCATATTTGTTTGTATCTTGAGGTATGTTATTTTCTAGTTATGTTCTGTTCATTAGTTAGTTGTGATTCTTTAGTTCTGTTCTGTTACTTGCTTGGGGTAGTTTTCATCTTTGAATTTCGAGGACGAAATTATTTTAAAGAGGGTAGACTTGTCACTACCACATTTTCTAGGAAAGGGTATTTTAAGTCTTTTTCCTATTTAATTAAATATTGTGCATGGTAAATAATTATTTGTTGTATTATTTAATTATTGTTAGATATTATTAAACTATTTTGGAATTGTATTAGTGGATCCAACTAGTTTAGTTTGGACCCATGGACCAACATGAATTAATTAGTTAGACTTGGCCCATTTAGAAAGCCCATTGTTAAGGAGATGGATTAAATTAATTAAATTATTAGACTAGAAGCTTCCTTCCTTAATTATTTCTTCATGAGAGGCCCCAAGGGGTACATTGGACATTTCATAATTGCTTGAGGAAGGGGTAGGGGCCAGCCTATTAAAAGAGGGGGGGAAATTCTCTCTCCTCTTATTTTTATTCCAAATCTAGATCTAGAATTTCTCACTACCAAATTCCTTTTATTCCCATTCCATTTCTCTACCAAATTTATTTCAATTCCTTTCCAATTCACCATTAAAAATTTGAGTAGCAAGGATCTAGAAGGAGGAAGCAAGGATCTACAAAGAGGAGCAAGGATCTACAATTTGGAAGCAATTTCATCTCAATTGGAGGTTTCATTGGGAATCCATCTCCCAATAGGTATAATTCAGTTTTTCCCTTAAAATAGCTTCTAAATCTGAGATTTAATCATGTAAAATTAACCCATATGTATGTACTACCCATAGGACTTGGTTTTGTGTTCATAGGAGACCCATGGAGAAAGTTATGGTGCTTTTTGTGTCAATTTTGGAGAAATTCCGAATTAACATTTGGTTGTGTGTGTCAATTGATCCTATAGATCAATTGGGCATGTGCTTATGTGTTTGGGGCTAGTGTCGTGTCCACAATTGGGTACGTGTAGGTCGTATCCCAACAATTTGGTGATTCGGGTTGTTTTGGGGGTTTTCCCTCCGACACGGGACTTTGTACATGTCGTATTTTGACACGGACACATAGATCTACATTTGACACTTTGATGTGTTCATAAATAATATTTTTGACTTGCTTGTGTCCTTCGGGGTGCAATTGGTTGTGAGTTGGACTCGTGTCGCATGCGTATCCTAGATCTAGTGGGATACGGTGTGATACTCTCCATTTATGTGTGTTTATGTGTAGATCTAATTATTTATGCTTTAATTCTTGAATTATAATTAGTAAATATATATAGATGTTAGATATTTATTTTAGTGTATTTATTATGGTATTTTTGGTAGCATAGAAATATGTATTGTAGGTATACTAATATAATGTATAAATATATATGTAGCTTTCTTTTACATATATTTTTATATGTTGTAAATTATGTTAGTAGTATAAATTATATGTAAATGTTTTATAAAATATATTTATGTGTTTAAATGAGTAATTATATTATTTATAATTATTATATAATTAATTGTATATAAATGAATGTATTTTTATGTGTGCATTTAACCATGTTAAAATATGTACATTAGTACATAGAATGTGTTTTATAGCTATTAGTATTTATTTATTTATATGTGTAGGATTATGTATATATAGATGTATATATTTATTTATTTGTTATATATATATATATATATATATATATATATATATATATATATATATATATATATATATATATATATATTGATTTATATATTTATATATTAATATATATATTAATATATATTTTTTATCTTTGGCGACAACGGCATTTAATGACAGATACTGTCATTAAAGCAGCACCCGCTGTAGCATTATTAGGACATTTAATGATAGTTCTGTCATTAATGCAGCGGACGGGAATAAAGGGACAGCAGCAGCGACGGTCATTCTGTGACAATTGAACTGTCACCAATTAAGTGACAGCAGTGCATTTACACAGCAGAATTGGCGACGGCGTTTTCAGTGACAGTTGGATCTGTCACTGAAAGCCTGTTTATTGAAAATCAATGTTTTCCACACAGTTTTTCTGTGACAGTTAGGCAGTTTTAGTTTATATTTTATATATTATATTTATATATATATATATGTATATATATATGTATTTATTGTGAGATATAATACTAGTATTGTTATATTCTTAATTGTATAATATTAGTTTATATATATTATATTATGTATAAGGGTAAATACTATATCTATGTATCTTGACCATTACTTTGTGTGGATACCAAGTTGGTTCAAAACTATGGTTCCTAATTGTTATAAATTGATATTCTATATTATTATACTTTATTGTTGATATAGGTATTGTGAGGTTTACCTTGGATTCACGTATCCGAAGATACGGTATCCTAATATTTTTAGGTTGTGGTTCCTATGACTTAGATTTTAGTATTTTGATCCAAGATTTTGGTGCTAGACTTGTGCAACTTAGAAATAGATAGTTGACCTTGGTTTGACCATAGTTGACTTTAGAGTTGACCATTGTTGACTTTTGACCTATAAGTTGACTAGTTTAACTCATTCTCTTTTCGGGACCTTGTATTGATGTTGTATTCCATATCTAGGTCTTCGAGGCACCGAGTCAGACATCTGTGAGACTGTTTATTGGACTTCAGGCGAGTACATTCTCTGATAGTTCCTCATTTATGATATCCTCTATGTTCATTGTATCTAGTGTAGATATCCCTGTTCTCTTGACACTATGGTTACACGGATTGGTATATCTGGATCTCGTCATGTGATGTTATTCCTTGGTATATGGTGTATATGGTGCAAGTATTGTTTCATTGGTTATCTTGTACATGTACAGACACCGATTCTCGGGAAGACTAGCTATCTTCTTGGGGAATCTCGTGCCATAACATACCGTGGTTGGATCTATTATACCAGTCGGGGGTGGGGAGTATTAGTATAGATATGTGATCAATATCCCTATTGAATAAAGTACAGATTATAGAATAGTGTTGATCATGCACCGCACATATGATTAGCCAGGCCGCATTGCATCTTGCCCAAGCCGATCACATGTTAAGCTAGTACTCACACACTTAGTCATTAGCATTATTGTTTCATTGGCATATTATTCATTACTGTATTTATTTCCAGTATTTCCTTATTGTACATATATCTCTTATATCTATTGTGCATCTTATTTATCCACAGCTATTTACTGTTACATAGTTTTTATCATTAATTAGAACTGCTGTTAGAGATGTACTCTACTCCTTTTTTAACTGGATATATTTTTCCAGATGACACTGAGGAGTGGTACCCTACCTATTATGGATCCCAGGATATTGTGGGTTTAGATTCTGAGACCCTGGCTCAAGAGGGACTTATCCCAACTGAGACAGTTGACCCTGGAGTTGTAGCCTCGTAGTATTCTTTTGTACTGGATTTGTCTCCAGCTTATTTCTGTATTTCTTTAGACTCATTGATGTATTATTTTAGACTCATGAATTATATTGTGACTATTCTATTCTTTATCTGATTCGTTCTTATTCTATCTTAGTTCTATGATTGAGTATACTATCATTATTGGTGGTTCATTATATTGTTAGATAGATTATCTAGACAACGTTCTACCGCCGATTCTGCGACGTAGGCTGGACGTTATTTCCGACTAGTACCCTTACACCGGGTGCGGGTCATGACAAAAACCTATCTGCTTTTAATGCAGCGAGAAATTGTACGAGGAACTCTTCGTATTCCTCGAATGAACCTGTCAGACGAAGTAGTGAACCTGACTCTTGACAAAAAGTACTGCATGACGATCGAGAGGACGGCTGTAATGATGATTCTGCACAGAGCCCCAGACTATCGTCTAGTGACATAAACCTTGACATAAGACGTCGTTTACGCATTCAAGGAATACGCTGCCTATTTTACACAGGCATATATGAGCTTTTACGCTCAGGATAAGGCGAAACCAGATGCCACGTCAAAAGCTATTTTTGTACAGAACTCGAGGTACGTCTCTGCAGTTAATGCGCAAGATGGGGGCAGATCTCTGCATTTAATGCACGAGATTTGGTTCTACTTTTAATGACTGGAAGAGATATTAATAGGGCTAAGACGCTCACACCACCATCCCTGTATATTATGCCAAAACAGGCTATTTTTGGCTATAGGAGTACGCCATGTGCTATCTCCTCGAAATACGCCAACCTGGCTATTTTTAACTATAGGAGTACGCCGTATGCTATCTCCTCGAAATACGCCAACTCAGGCTATATTTGCAAAGATGCGTGATAAGGCTATTGGGTCCAGAATACGCTCAAGACCTCAGTCAAAGAAGGATAAATGGCTATCTTAACGCTGGTTACCTATCCATGCAGCATCAAGCTTTACGCAGAATTTTGCTTCTACGCCTACTTGGCTTCTACGCCAATAAGACAGCTATGTGGCTTCTACGCCAAGAAAATAGCTACTTGGCTTCTACGCCTACTTGGCTTCTACGCCAACAAGATAACTATTTGGCTTTTACGCCAACGTGACAGTTATTTGGCTTTTATGCCAACCTTCTCTACACGGATGGGGCAGTTACCTACGTGGCTTGCATGCCGTGATCTTCGATGAGCGATTATACGCGTTACCTTATAATGGGACACGCATCATACGCAGATTCAGGAGATCATTTATACGTGGGTAGCAGTTATTATAACTGCCGCGTAAAAGGTGCAACTTTCTCCGTGGTTCGGTTTCTACGTCGACTGTGACCAAACCCTATAAATATAGACCTCCGGCCATGGAGGTCCAGGGTGGTCAAAAAGGGGTCAAAGAGGTCAAAGAGAGGTGGAATAAAAATCCAAGGAGGAGAGAATTCAAGAGCCACAGACAGAGGTCAAGGCCAAGTGGGTGCACATAGAGAGCTTTGACAACGAGAGTTCAACCTTTCCTGTAGTCTTTGAAGCTACTTCTTCGTCTTCTACGACACTTCTTCGTCATCGTGTGGTCCAAGGGACAAAGTGATCGACCACAGATCAGACTCCTATAGCAATATTTCCCCAGAATCAAATTTTTGTACTTAACATCCTCGTATAGGATTACTTGTACTTCTTTTTCTTGTTTGTAAACAAAGAAAGGGTTTCGTATAAATCTAGTTTTAATTTCTTTCGTTTATTATTAAACAGGGCGCATGTTTGTTTGTTGGACGCATGGATTTAGATTTTTTATGCTTCTACTATATCCCATTCAAAGTTTTTAAACTGATAAGTTTTGGAATACTTTAAAAAAAAAGCATAGAGGAGAAGACCTTGGGCCGCATTTGAGTGACATACCGCAGAGGCATGTTGCCGCATAGGTGCTTCCGCTAGGATGTCAGATCATTAAATGCCGAGATTTAGCTCGATCTTCGAGGAGATTTTTTGGGGATTCTGAGTCAATGGCAGTTCTGAGTAGATAAATGAGGATCATTCAAATCGAGGCATCAAGTTCATCATCATAACTGCCTGGTTCATCGTCTCGAGCTTCTCACGTTTCCTAGGAGCCTATAAATAGACGAACAAGAGAGGAGAGAGAACTTTTGTCTCTCAGCTTCCCCCTATTTTAGTAAAAGAAGATACCGAGGGCTGCTGTCTACCTCGCCAAGGGTTTTTTCAATAGCAGCGTCGACCAGTGGCCCATTGATGCTGGCATTCTTTTTGGAGGTAGGGGTGCGTCATGATGGCAGGAACACAGAGACACACATATACGACCTCACAGAATGGATAAGAAATCATCTAGAACATGTGCCCCCATAAAATTATGCCGTATGGATGAGCAATTATCTGCAACCTGTGCACAGAGCCTATCTGTGGCTTGGTCGCATGGATGGAAACTTATCTGAAATATGCTTGTAGATCCTATCTATAGATTGGATGCATGATAAGGAATCATCAGCAATCATGCGTGCAAAGCCTATCTGTAGCTTGGCAGCATGATAATGAATTATCTGCATTCATGTGCGCAAAGCCTATATGTGGCTTGGTCGCCTGGATAGGAACTTATCTACAACATGCACGCAGAGCCTATCTATAGCTTAGTCGAATGGATGAGACCTCCTCTTTCTCATGCGTACGGACTTAGATATCTCGAGATATCCCCTCCTGCGTGTGGCAGCGGCATACGGCCGCTGTACACTTTTACAACCTTCATTGAGACTGATATGTGTTCTCTTTATACATGTTTTACCATCCTTCGCTGTGCCCATGATGGAACATAGAAGGATATCATAGAACCTGTCATTCAAAGAGAATGTCAACCTTACGTGGTAATTTTTCACCAAGAACTGATCTAGGAGACGAAGGTGAACATCCTGCATCATGCGTGGAGCTGTCCCTGTTTATGCAGCATGCTAGCTGTTTTTCTCCTTTTATGCGGCTTGCTAACGACCGGGGGCCTGCGGTGTCGATGACAGGATTTAGATTAATTTTTTTCCTTTCTTCGGTCTTTCCGTATGGTTGTAGAGCGCCTGCTCCTCCCTTGTTATCCATCAGTATTGATTCTTTTTCATATATTGAGGTTTGTACTGTGGAGGGATGATCCAGAAACCATTGAGCTCTGATGCTTGATCTACTTGTGTTGGTAGAAATAATAGCACAGAGGAGCGCTTCTAATGAAAAAGGTTCATGTCAGCAAGACTTAATGGTTTCCACTTTAAAATGGGTTCCCATCATATATACTCATGACCTTGAATACTAATAAAAAACCCTTAAAAATAGATTTCCATCATATGTACTCATGATCTTGAATATTAATCAATAAAGTCTCTCATTTTCTAGAATTTCTTTTTTGTATTTGTCATATTGCATGTTGTGGACTTTGCATATTGTACTAGAGGTAATATGGACATAGTACAACACCGCATTTTGTTAAGGATGTCCTACTGGACAAATTTTTGGTGGACCTATTACTTCTTGTGTACTTTGGTGCAAGTAATAAGTTCGAGGCAAAAACCCTATCAGAGGTGATATTGACTTGATAGGTTTTGTGGACCAACTTCTTGCGCACCTGAGTGCAAGTAATAGTTTTGAGATAAGCCATGCCAGAGGTAATATGGACGTGGCAGGTTTTATGGACTTAACACCACAGGCGTACTTAGATTTAAGTATGGGTGATAAGTTTAGATGAAGACCGATAACAAAGGTAATATGGATGTGATAATCGATAGTCTAGTAGGGGGTTTTCTCAGAGGTAATAAAGACATGACAAACTCTAATGGGGAGGATATAAGAATGATAGCTCAGAGATAATCTGGATATGAGCTAAATGATAGTTATACTGAGAGGTTAGGTATGATCATGGTATTTTTATGGAAGAAAAAAAAATGAGCCAGAGGTAATATGGACATGGATGTTTTCTTTAGATGAAAAAAATGGGAAGTTCATAGTTCAGAGGCAATATGAACGTGAACTATTTGCTTTTGTTGAGGATATCCCACTGGGAGATCTTTGGTGGTCCTATTACTTCTTGTACACTGGAGTACAAGAAATAAGTTTGAAAACTCTATCAGAGATGATATTGGCGTAATAGATTTTGTGGACCCATTAATTCTTGCGCCCCTGAGTGTAAGTAATAGGTTCAAGACAAGCCCTGCGAGAGATGATATAGAAGTGGCAGGTTTTGTGGACATAACATCGCTGGCGTACTTAGAGTTAAGTATGGGTGATAATTTTATGTGACGACCGATGTTAGAGGTATTATGGACCTGACAATCGATAGTCAAAGAGAGAGGTCTACTCAGAGTTAATATAGACATAGAAAACCCCCTGGGGATAATCGGTTAAGACAGTAGTTTAGAAGTGATGTGGATGTGAATGAATGTCCAAAAGAACTAATTATGAGTGGTCTACTAGAAAGTGTGGATAGACCTGAAGATGGCTCCGCATGGGAGCTTTTGAGGATCCACTGTCTGTTGCATATTTAGGTTTCCTGAATACAAACAATGACTTTCATCAAACTTTTCTGGAAGAGAAGTGCATATTGTGCTTACCCACTTGCGGGAGACGAACAAAGGGGAACATACATTATACATTTTGGTTGTCCAGCTGATAGTAAAAGGAGTACAAGTCTAGCTCAGACAGTACTTTTTGAGGAACTTTTCGTTGATCGGCATCATGAGCAAGTCGTCATTGGGCTTTGTGAGCCGGTAGGCACCTTTGGAGAATACGGACTCCATAATTAATGGACGCTACCATTTAGGTTGGAATTACCAGACTTCTTGGTCTTCTTAGTGTCATAACAAGGTCACCCACTTGGTAAGTCCACTTTTTGACCAGTCACACCCATTCCCAGATTTGGTATTCTTGAATTTATGATATTTAATTTTTTTTCCTGTAGATGTATTCATGATGTCTTTATATGTTTGTTCCTGTTAAATATGTTGTATTTATTTAATTATATTTTTGTTTATTGTGGGAGACTACCTGAGACCAGTAGTGAACACCTTGGCAATTGCCATAGACCCGTGTTAGGACCCGTATATTGGATGGATACCAGACCCGGTTCACTCTTGGAACCACTAAGCCTATTTTAGATGGTTGAGATTTGGTTGGAGAGTGTCATGACTTAATCTTAGGGCTAACCTCATTTCTTCACTTGGTATATATATGTGTAGTTTTTTCTCTTCTCTCTCATTCTTCCTCATTTCCACTTTCCTTCTTCTTTCTTCTTCCTCCTTCCCTTAAGAGCTCCCGTTGACCGAAACCCTAAATCATATCCTTAGACTTGGTTCTAGGAAGAGGTTTGTTAGTCCACCAAGGCAAGTATATCTTGCTCAAAGTGGTAAAGACATATTTTTTAGAATTTTTATATGATTAGTAAATTAAAATGTGTTTGATTTGGAATATTCTACTTTATATCCTCATTAGTTTTAATTTTTGGAGTTTTTGGTTTTGATGAACAGTTTTGAGTATATCTGAGTTTTAAAGTTATGGTTTTCATGGGTTTCAAAAGTTTTTTTCTTGATTTTGATATATTAAAATATGGTATTTTAGAAACATAGTTTTTATGGTTGATGGGGCACTTTATTTCGAGCATTTTGGCTTTTATTTTGCTTGATTTGGACTTAAAATAAAGTTTTTATGAAGAAAATAACTTTCGAGTTTTGGAGCTTTTTTCGCCATGGCTGAACTTGCTATATGAAGAAGACGAAGTTCTCATACGGCCAACGTAATATGCGGACAAGACTTCCATACGGCATAATCCTTCTGCGGCTGGACTCTTTGCCCCATAGCCAACCAGCATGTATCCATCTTGTTGGATGCATGACTAACCATGACACAAGTATTCTGGAGCTAATCCTTGAACACTTGTGTTTTCACTCGCTAAACGAATGAGAAATTCGCTAAGATCAAGAGACCTCTATGCGGCATCGACATCCATGCGGCACCGACCCATATGCAGCTAGCAAGGATATGCAGCAAGCAGAGCATACGACCACTTTCCTTCAGACACATAACTACGATTGTTTGGCACATCTTTTTATGGTTTTTATCTTTTTCTTTCTGAAACTTTATGGCCTGTCACATCTATCACTTCATTCATTTCATTGACACACATTTAATGCAGATCACTTCGACACTTGTTCCAAGGAGCGGACTTTACCTTAACGCTATACGGCACCGACCCCTATGTAGCATCTATCTCATGCGGCCAGCTTGTTCATGCGGCTTGGAGCCATATACGGCCTGGGGCATCATGCGGCCAGCTTGTCCATGTGGCCAGTGCTCATGCGCCTGATCAGTGTATATAGCATATCCCATGCGGCAATCTATGCGTATACTTCTCAAACTCGTATGTGATCCTATGCGACCCTAGTAATCTATGTACATGTTCCATAATTTCATAGATTTAATTATTTTATTTAGAATGTTTCTTATCGTACCCTATGTGGTTGATCATGGTTTCTTGCTTGTGTTATTCTAAGGAAGAGTGGACTTAGTAACCAGACTGTGCTAGACCTGGCTATGTGCTGTAACTGACAAAGTGCATAGTAGGATTATATGCTGTAGTGGACCATGTGGCAACCCAGAGTAAACTCAGATTAGTAGATTAACTTATTCTTTTGTTCGTTGGATAGAGTGAGAGGCATAGTTTTGCTCGGGAGACGATCTGTAATTCTGGTCCTTGTTTGGTTTAAGAATTGTGGGTCTGCTCCAGAGTAGTTCGTACTTTTTTACTCACGTTCGACGGCAAAATCATTAATTTGAGGAGTTCACATAGTAAATTTAGGCTTCCAATTGATTGATAGTCTGTGTACCTGATTTGAGAAGATTATATTTTGACCAAGTGTCTACATGTGATAAGACTCATATGACCAACTGTAAGTTTGGTAATTCGATCCGATTTCTTGTATCCGTACTGATACCACTATTGCCTGATAATTGTTCATGATTTAATATGTATCGAGGTACGACACATCGTGTCATATGTTAAGTGATTATATTTGGGTTATGCATTGAGAATGCCTCTAAATTCCTAAATGTATGATATTATAAATATACATTATTTCTCCAGTAAGGGCATAATAAGCGAGTCAACTACAAAAGCGTGGCTAGGTTATTGATTTTCTGAATATTGCATACACGCTCGAGTGAATCCAGATTTGACATCCATGGATTCGTATCTAGCATGCCCATACTTTGTACGATATCTTAAAAGAAATTCTCATGTGACCACGCATTGAGATTTTAATAACAACATAGGGCTAATTAGGTAACTAAAAGTGATAGTAACATTGGGAGAGAACGATATCCAGATATCATTCTAAGTGAGCTGGAGGCTGGCCACCACAAATACTGTATATTATCTGCCTTAGTGGAGTGCATTATCTGACTATTATTATACTGAGCCACTGTTTCACTATAGGAGCACTGGAACCATTAATAATATATTTTAGCGTAGTGGCCCTATGGGGGACAGGTAGATCCTGTAAGTGCCTGTTTTATTTATTTGGTTCGGTTAGCTCATGTTCAGCACTGGCGTGATTTGAGGATAGTTATTATACATTATTTCTGAGATAACTCAGACTCCATATAACAAGTCGTAGGATTGATTGGCCGATCTAAAAGCGTATATGCTGGTAGTCTAGGGACATGAACTATTGTGGTACGATAGTTCAACCCTTGTCCTTATTTTGTTGTAGGATTGCACCATTGTGTCATAATAGGTCATGTATAGAAGCTGCATATTATATTTATATCTTAGCTTTTATTATGGCATGTGTGTCCTAGATTATATTAATGTGTTGTATCTTCGTCATGCTCATAATTGGTGGGTCGTACCCTGTCTCGAAGTAGTAAGACACCTCTTGTCCTTGTTTGGTTGTAGAGATGTCCTACTGCTCCGATGAAAGGTCATACGCTTGCAGTTTTGGCACAACTTTCCTATTTTATGTACTTTATTAGTTTTTGCTTCATTCAATAGTGCTCAATTATGGTACTTGCTATCTGGGCCTGATCCTGCTGGTTTTGTTTAGCCAGGTTTAGTAGAAGATCCCGAGGATCCTGTCATGTATCTGACCGATGCATACCAGGAGGATGTCTACCGAGGAACTTGAGTGGGTTTTTTCTCCCCCACTATGAGTATCATTTTGTATTACATTTTTAGCATTTAGCGGCGGCACCTATTAGCCGATTTATCTGGACATTAGTTCCTCTACATGATTGTATATTATTCAGACCGCGACTGCCTTACAGTCATGTACTCTTGACAATATACTAGTGTACCATCTTGTATAACTAGTTTTATGATCATTCTGATAGAGCGTTAGGGATGCCTAACTGCTTTATCTTACATGTTCATTCTTATTGTTTCTTGGTTGATGATTGAGATATAGATATTCTTGACCCTAGGTAACTTAATTATAGTATGCACCCCCTTGTCTCTAGACAACCTTAGCATATTATGGGTTACTTTGGTATTCTTTAAGGTGTGGTTGGCTGAGTCACTCCCCCGCTCTCTAGTATTCTAGTTCTAGGGCGTGATAAGGTTTTAGTGGTGGCCCATGCAAGTCTGTTCTTCAGACTTGTAGGGTATCATGGTCATAGGAGTCTCAATCAAACATTATCCTTCTTGAAATTCTGAATTCCTCCTCTTCGATACTCAGCTTGAATTTTTTTTAGATTGATTGCTTCCTTGTTCCTTCTCGTCCTGTTCTTGATTATTTCTTGTGATCTTCTTTAGGGCTTCTCCTTCCCCCGTTACTACAGCAACAAAAGAGGTAGAGTTGCCAGTAGAACAAAATCCTGTGGAACCCCAGCCAAAGATCTGAGTTGAGCCTATGATGAATGGGACAGAGCAGCAGGATCTAGGTATTCTCGTACCTCCCACAGTGTTGGCAGTACTGGATCCCCCGGCCTTGCTAGAGACTATTCATAGATTATTGGCTGCCTAACAATACCAGATGGTGGTGTAACAATAACAACAACAACAATAACAGCAGCAACATCAGCAATAACAGCTCCAGAAGCATGAACAGAATATCATGTTGAACAAGGATTGCAGATAGCCCTAGAACAAGGCAGAAGAATAGATTCTAGGGCATCTGTTAGAATTTTTAGACTGAACCCCAGATATTTCAATAGCACAAAGGATACAATCATGATAGATGATTGGCTCTGGGATATTGAGACCATTCTGACATCGGCTAAAGTTTCGGTCGAGGAACAAGCTGACCTGGTTTGCCTATAACTCCAAGATCTAGCAAAAGATAGGTGGGCTACGATGGGGTAGGATTGAGGTATCCTATTTTATTGAAGGATTTTAAGATCCGGTTCAGGGTGAAGTACTTTAGGATTATGGCTCAGTTTGAGTTGCAACAAAGGTTCATTAACCTCAATCAAGCTGAAAGAACAGTAGACGGCTATGTGGCAAAAATTTGTCGACTTAGCATATTTGCTCCAACCATTGTGGCAACAGAGTTGGAGAGAGCAGTGAGGTTCTAGCAGGGACTTTACTTAGATATCTTGCACATGGTAGAGGTGCACGACTACCAGACCGTCGAGGCGGTATTGATAGCACCCAAGAGGGTTGAGCTTACTTCTCAAAGGATGGAATCAAGAAGAGTGGATCGGAAGAGGCCTCATGGACATAAAAATAAGGGAGGATCAGCACCCGTCATTCGTATTCGTGATTTGGCACTACGGGGGCCAGTGGTATTAGATGAGACAATGACAACTTGGCAACGACAGTGGAGACAACATTAATAACTCTCGATGAATCCTGCAGGATGTACCTATTATGGCAAAAGAGGTCACATTCAGGATGTATATGGGCTCGCAAGTGAAAGATGCTTGAGATATGGGGGTTTCGACCCCATGATATCTACTTGCCCACAAATAAAGAGGTAGGGAGGACTGTATCAAAAATTTCCAATGTTGCCAACTCCAGGAGTAGTTCCGTATCAAGAGCCAGTTTTAGCAGTTCGACCGTTAGCCCAACGTCTGACGTTGACGCAAGCACATGCATTTTACCCAAGACAATTTCAGTTTGGTCAGCAGAGACATCCTCATGACAGAGTTCTGACAGCACCGAGATATATGCAAGCTGAGTTTAGTGTGCTAGAACAGATGTTAGCAAAAGGTGGTCAAGTCGAGGGTGAGATTTGAGTTCTTCCAATTTTATCTATCTTTTGGGTTTCGTATATTTAGTGAGTAGAGATGATCTTTCGTATCACTCATCTGCCATCGTATCTCGTGATACATAATGTATGTCATATGTCCAGATTATGAAGGTACATTATGGGCAAAGTTATGTTCTTGACTAAGTCGTCGATACCGATTTATCTCGAGATTTGATCCCTGTTCATTTTTGGGAGTCAGCATAGGCCAGCTAAGATGGGTTCCTATTTTGACTGCTCGGGAGATATATGTATCTGTATCCCTCATGTTCTTTCTCATTCCTTTTGATTGTGTGGATTGTTGGCACCTTTATTTATATTATTGTTGCTTTTATTACCTGCCTAATTCGTTATGCTTGGTTTGCAGTTAGCTATAGTTCATGAGATTTGGTAGTTCATGAGATTTTCTGGATCATGAGTTTCCTGATTGGATCATGAGTCTCCAACATGGTCTATGAGTTTTCTTGCTTGGTGATCAACTCGACTAGCCTAGTAAATTTTGAGGACAAAATTTTTCTAAGGTGGGTAGAAATGTCATAACCATTCCCATATTTGGTATTCTTGAATTTTTGATATTTAAAAATTTTCCTGATGTATTCATGCTGTATTTATATGTTGGTTCCAGTTAAATATATTATATTTATTTATTATATTAATGTTTATTGTGGGAGACTACCCGAGACCAGTAGTGAACACCTTGGCAATTGCCATGGACCCGTGCCAGGACCCATATATAGGATGGATACCAGACCCGGTTCACTCTTGGAACCACTAAGCCTATTTTGGATGGTTGAGATTTGGTTGGAGAATATCATGACTTAATCTTAGGGCTAACCTTATTTCTCCACTTGGTATATATATGTGATTTTCTCTCTCCTCTCTCATTCTTTCTCATTTCTACTTCCCTTCTTCTTTCTTTTTCCTCCTTCCCTCAAGAGCCCTCCTTGACCAAAATCCTAAGCCCTATCACTAAACTTGGTTCTAGGAAGAGGTTTGTTAGTCCACCAAGGTAAGTACATCTTACTCAAAGTGGTAAAGTCCTAACTTTTGGATTTTTTTATATGATTAGTAAATTAAACTATGTTTGATGGGGGAATATTCTTTTTGATGTCCTCATTAGTTGTAGTTCTTGGAGTTTTTGGTTTTGATGAACGGTTATGAGTATATATGAGTTCTAAAGTTAGGGTTTTTATGGGTTCCAAATTTTTTTTTTGGTTTTGATCTATTAAAATATGGTATTTTAGAAAAATAATTTTTTTGGTTGATGGATCACTTTATTTCGAACATTTTGGCTTTTGTTTCACTTGATTTGGACTTAAAATAAAAAATTTATGAAGAAAATAATTTTTGGATTTTTGGAGCTTTTTTGCCATGGCTGAACTTGTTGTCTGTAGATGACGATATTCTCATGCGGCTAGAGAAATATGTGGCCGAGACTTCCATGCGGCATGATCCTTTTGCGGCTGGACTCTTTGTCGCATAACTAACCAGCATGCGTCCATCTTGTTGGATGCATGACTGACCATTACACAAGTGTTCTGGAGCTAATTTTTGAACCCTTGTGTTTTTACTCGTTGAACGAATAAGAAATTTGTTAATTTCAAGAGACCTCTATGCGACATCGACCTTCATGCGGCACCGACCCATATGTAGCAAGCAAGCATATGCGGCTAGCAGAGCATGCGGCTACTTTCCTTCGGACGTATGATTCTGATTGTTTGGCACATCTTTTCATAGTTTTTTTCTATTTCTTTCTGACACTTTATAGCCTGTCACATACATCACTTCAGTCACTTCACCGATACGCATTTAATGCATGTCACTTCGATACTTGTTCCAAGGAGTGGACTTTGCCTTGACGCTATGCGGCACCGATCCCTATGTGGCATCTGCCTCATGCGGCCAGCTTATCCATACAGCCTGGAGCCATATGCAGCCTGGGGCAGCATGTGGCCCGCTCGTCCATGCGGCCAGCTCGTCCATGTGGCCCGTGCTCATGCACATGATTAGTACATACGGCATGTCCTATGCGGCAATCCATGCGTGCACTTCTCATGCGCGTATGAGATCCTATACGACCCTAGTAATCTATGCACATGTTCCATGATTTCTTAGGTTTAATTATTTTATTTAGAATATTTCTTATCGTACCCTATGTGGTTGATCATGTCTTCTTGCTTGTGTTATTCTAAGAAAGAGTGGACTTAGTAACCAAATTATGCTAGACCTGGCTATGTTCTAGAACTAACTATGTGCGCAGTAGGATTATATGCTATAGTAGACCATGTGGCAACCCATAGTAAACTTGGATTAGTAGATTAACTTATCATTTTATTCATCGGATAGAGTGAGGGGCGTAATTCTGCTCGGGAGACGATCTACAATTTAGGTCCTTGTTTGGTTTAAGAATTATGGATCTGCTCCAGAGTACTTCATACTTTTTTCCTTACTCACCTCGGCAGCAAAATCATTAATTCGAGGAGTTCACATCATGAATTTAGGCTTCCAATTGATTGATAGTCTGTGTACCTGATTTGAGGAGATTATATTTTAACTAAGTGTCCCTATGTAATAAGACTCATATGACCAACTGTAAGTTTGGTGATTCAACCCGATTTCTTATATCCGTGCTGATACCACTATTGCTTGATAATTGTTCATGATTTAATGTGCGCCGAGGTAAGACACATTGTGTCACGTATTAAGTGATTATATTTGGGTTGTGCATAGAGAATGTCTCTAAATTCCTAAATGCATGATATTGTTTTCCCAGCAAAGGCATAATAGAGTCAACTACCAAAGCGTGACTAAGATATTGATTGTCTGAATATTGCATACACGCTAGGGTGAATCCAAATTTAACTTTCATGGATTCGTATCTAGCGTGCCCTTATTTTGTACACATCTTAAAAAAAATTATGTGACCATGCCTTGAGATTTCAACAACAACAACAACATTGGGCTAATTAGATAACTAAAAGTGGAAATAATATTGGGAGGGAACGGTATCCCAGAATTATGCTAATAAACCTTCCCACAGAGATTCATTCTTAGTGCGCTGGGGGCTGGCCACCACATATATTGTATATCATCTGCCTTAGTGGAGTACAATATCTGACTATTAATATGTCGTGCCACTATTTTACTATAGGAACACTGAAACCGCTAAAACCGTATTTTTCGCGCAGTGGCCCTACGGGGGACTGGTGCATCCTGCAAGTTCCTATTTTATTTATTTGGTTTGGTTAGCTCATGTTCGGTACTGGCATAATCTGAGGATACTTATTATACATTATTTCTGAGGTTAACTCGGACTCCATATAACAAGTCGTATGATTGATTGGATGATCTAAAAGAGTTTGTTCTGGTAGTCTAGGGACATGAACTATTATGGTATGGCGATTCAACCCTTGTCCTTGTTTGGTTATAGGGTTGCGCCAATGTGTCACAATAGGTCATGTACTGAAGCTGCATATATATCTATATCTTAGCTTAGTTTATGGCATGTGTATCATGGATTATATTGATGTATTGTATCTTCGTCGTATTCATAATTGGTGAGTCGTACCTTATCTCGGAGTAGTGCGACACCACTTGCCCTTGTTTCATTGTAGAGGTATCCTACTGCTCCGACGAAAGGTCATACGCTTGCAATTATAGCACAGATTTCCTATTTTATGTATTTTATTGGTTTTTACTTCATTCACTTGTACTCCTTTGTGGTACTTGCTATCGGGGCCTGACCCTGCTGGTTTTGTTTTGCCAGGTTTAGTAGCAGAGCCCGATCCTGTCTTGTATCTGACCGATGGTGCACACCAAGAGGATGTCCGTCGAGTAACTTGAGTGGGTTTCTTCTCCCTACTATGAGTATCATTTTGTATTATATTTTTGGCATTTAGCCGATGGAACCTGTTAGTCAGTTTATCTGGACATTAGTTAATCTACATGATTGTATATTATTCAGACCGTGGCTAACTTATAATCATGTACTCTTAATAATGTACTAGTGTACCATCATGTATAACTAGTTTCATGATCATTCTGATAGAGCATTAGGGACACCTAACTGCTTTATCTTACATGTTCATTCTTATTGTTTCTTGGTTGATGATTGAAACATAGATATTCTTGACCCTAGGCGACTTAATTGTAGTATGCACCCCCTTATCTCTAGACAACCTTATCACATTGCAGGTTACTTCAGTATTCCGTAAGGTGTGGTTGGCTGAGTCACTCCCTCGCTCTCTAGTATTCTTATTCTGGGCCGTAACATGACCCGTTTGTTGAAGGCTCTTGAGAGGCATGCTTGGTACGGCTCCATGCATTATTGAGCTAAGAGACGCTTCTTGTCAATCACTTTTAAATTTTGTAGCCGTCGGCGATGATTGTCGTCAACGTTCAATCGGTTGGACAGAGCCACTAAGAGTGACAAAATTTGGATCTCGAGTGGGAGGACCGCTTATAACCTCCGTATCCTGAAATTCTTGCTTAAATATTATTATTAGGTTAATTTGGGGCTATTGGAAATTTTCCATAATTTTTAGTTAATTAAAAACTAGTAACCCTAATTTTCTAAGACTTTTAAAATTTTATTTTAGGTTCAAACTTAATTAAAAATATTCCAAACTTTTATTTTAGGTTCTAAATAATCAAATATATTTTCTAGAATTTTTTGAGAATTTTTTGATTATTTTTAGCATTTATTTTGAGTTAATTAGAGAAAACTAAATTAAAAACTATTTTCTGAAAATAAAAACAAAAAAGTAATTATTTCTGCCCAGTCAGCCAACAGGGGCCCACCCGTCAGCCTCCCGCAGCCAACTGGAAGGGGCCCGCCTGTCAGCGACCGCGGGGTGGGTGTAGCCGAGCCGACCGCGAGCCGAGCCGAGCCGAGCCGCGTTCTAGTCCGAGTCCGACTAAGCTGAGCTGAGCCGCATCGAACCCTGACCGTTCGATCTGAGTGGGCAGCGTCGGATGGCTGCCATATGGCACTCCTTTGAGCCGCGGCTTCCCTCTTTCCCATATATATATATATATATATATATATATATATATATATATATATATATATAATAGTTAGGTTATTAATTTCTAGGGTTTTCTTTGAGCCGAATTTGAGAGAATTGCCATCTAGGGTTCCTTCATCTTTCAGAAGCCATTGCGCATAGCTCCGGACTCCAAACAAGTCCCAATTTCTTGCGTTAGAATGACATTGAGGTTAGATTTCTGAATATATAAATTTTTTTACGAAATTATGAGTATTAAATTCTAAAAAATTCGTAGAGCACAACATGTCCAAAAATAAAGATGTGTTTCAATGTTTTCACAATTTTGGGAGAACCAGGAATCAGAATCATGAACCGTTTGAAGTTTCGGAAAGCTAATGTCGAGATCATTGACATATGTTTTTTCCATAATTTAATTTGAAATATTTATATACTGTTAATTCTGTAGAACTTCTAGGTTAGAATTTAACCATCGGTGCACAATACAAAATTTGTATGTGCCATAATTCCCAAACGAATTTGGATTCGGACGAGCCATAAATTCTAGCATGTTTTTGATGCTAAAATCTACAGGAAATCATGCATAAAATTTGAGTTTGTGTATGTTAACTTTTTGGTCATCAGATCGTCTCGATTTGCGTGCCATAAGTCTCGAGTTGATAAAATTTATTTCCTTCGAAAATTTTTTAGGAATTAACCTAAAAATCAGAATAATAAGATTAAAATAGAATTTTAGAGTAATTATTCCAGAATTAAATAAACTAAAATAAATTATCTTTTGACATGATAAATTTGTAATACATAGGCTATTTGGACTGTGACTTGGACTCTGATTCATACCAGCTAAGGACCACAGGCGAGTACATTCTCTGATAATTTTTGTTATTTGATAATTTCTGTAATTCAAGTATTTAGAAATATTACATCTGATTCTTGACACTGTACTACACGGACTAGTATATAGATTGGATCTTTAGTCATAAGATGTTACATTGGTTATCGTATTGACATTATACACGACATTGATATTAGACATTGATATTAGATATTGTATATGATATATTAGACATTGATCATGTATCATGACGTGTCATGGTTGGATCCACAGTACTAGTTGGGGGCGGGGGAATTGCTTGTGAGAGATATGATCAAATACCTATTGTACAAGTGTAAAATATTGTTAGTGTTAATCATACACCTCACGTATGATTAGCCAGGCCATGTAGCTATCGTACAAGTTCCCAAGCCGATCATATTTTAAAACTACGATTTCAAACACTTAGAATAGTAACAGTTCTCTATTTTAGTTCATATACTATATCACTCGTATATGATATTGTACCTCTTTTCTTTTATTTCATATATGCATTGACTGTACCATATTGCCTATATTGCCTGTCTCTTTATTTTGCTATTACATTTATTCATTATCTTCTCTCAGTATATAGCATCATATATTTATTATTTTATAGTCTTTATCAATTAACTGGAATTGTTATTAGAGGTGTACTTCGTTCCATCCTGACTGGAAATATTTTTTCGAACTATGACTTAGAGGACTTGTTTTCCAGTATACTTGGAGATTGGATGTTATTGATTGCGGGTATGGTTATTTTGTCGTTTAGACTTGTCTTGTATTTTATTTGTTTTCTTCGATATCTCATCGTGCTCTAGTTTATGTGATTGAGTATTCCATATTATATTGTGATATCTGTGTCTCCTTATGGAGTTGGATATTCGTGGGAGAATGATTAGATAGTATTGTGACCTAGACAGCGTTCTATCGCCGATGCTGCGGCGTAGGCTGGACGTACCCACGTACTTGTGCCCCTATACTAGGTGCGGATCGTGACACATTTTTAGTGGTGGCCCATGCAGGTCAGACTTCGTAAGTTGTGCGATGTCGGGGTAGTACGATATCTTAGTTGTACTATTGCGTATCTGTGATAGGATATAGTACATAGGATACTAGGATAAGAGAGGATACTCAATCGCAAATTATTTGAGAGATTCCTGGGATGACCCTTGAGAATCTCATTATAATTTCTAATTTAAATCTTTTCCCTTATTTCTGTCCGTTCTTACTTATTGTTATTGAAATTGATTCTTGTTAATCAGTTATTAAATTTAATTCTTGGTGTCGTTGTTGATTTTGATTTCTTATTAAGATAAATTTTATGGACTAAAATTTATGGTATCATCTGATGACATATGTTGATGAGGACAGTAAGAAAGGTAAAACGTCTACTTTGGTTATGGAGCCTAGAATTTATTGCAGCCATATTAGCTGGCGTATCAAAAACGTAGGGAACTGACTTCAGATATATATATCTTAGTTATGAAATTTAAAATTTCTCGCAGCTATACTAGTCGGCACAGCGAGGATTCTAGACGACATGATTATAGAGTTGCATACCTAAGTTATGGAATCTATCGTTCATCGCAGCTATGCTTACTAGCGTGGCGAGGATTCTTTGTGTCATGATTTTGGACAAACGTGTATGATTATCAGGTTATATCTTAAATTGGTTCTTAAAGTATCATCTCAAAACTTATCTACTTCTGTTATTACAGGACTTTGTTCCATCGCTTCTTTTTGTTTGCTAAGAGATACCTTCAGTCCTTAATCCAGTTCCTTTTTTAGCTTTATTTCTTTAAGGATCCATGTTAGTGTGATAATTAATGACTTACAATTAGGTCTGTGTCTTATATCAGTGTTGACTGAGTATGGCTTGTGAGTTTGTAAGTGTTTCTTAGTTGGACATGTGAGCAGTAGGGATTAATCTAGAGATAACCCATAGCATAGTACCTTGTAGCAATGGTTCTATGATAAGGTGTCATTATTATTAGTATTGGTATTATAGGTAGAAGGAGTAAAGAGTATCAGTGATGGTTCCAAGAGTAAGTATCAGAGTCAGCATGCCAGTCCTGGATAGTCATAAATTTATGTAGTTGGATGATCCATGAAAATAATTAAGTATCAAGGATTTGTGTTAAAAATTAATGGATCATGATATTTAATTTGATGGTTGATACTTGGGTGTGTCAAGAGTAAAGGAATGTATACACATAAAAAGGGTATTAATGAGTGTGCCATGGGTAGAGGAATACCAAGATTGATCATGAAAGGTATGAAGTGTATCACAGATTAGTGTAACAGCCTGTAAAAGATTAAAAAGGGAGATACTTATACATCAATTGAGATATAGAACCATAGGCCTGCCTTTGAGAGTGAAGTAGAGCATGTGTATTATATAAGTTAATAACTAGTACGAATGACCGTGAGTTCTAATAAGTCAGATGAGGTGATCTTATGATGAAGCTAGTGTTACCATACCAATAGTGCCAGTGTTTCTATATCAATAATTAGTTGAGAATTGTGCTAGTAGCAGTAAGTATCTCGTGTGATAATATTAGATTGATGTAACAGTTAATATGGATAGAAAATTATTGGAAGTAATAGTGTAAGTAATTCGGGCAGTGCAAATTTTAGTACACAGTTGAGAGGTGTAGACAATTGGTGTATCTGTGTGTATCTTGTGTGTTAGAGACTGTGAGTATTTATATGTATACTTAGATAGATGTGAATTTTAATTTATAATTTGAAGATTAGAAATAAATTTTAATTTTTAAAATTTTTGAGGAGTTGAGATTTTATGTTATTAAATTTTTGAGGATTCAAATTCAATTTAATAAACATAGTCAAAGCTATAAAGATTTTTTGGAAGTGATTAAAATTTTATTCAATATTTGAATATTTGACTTTTGAGAAAAGTATATACATTTTATTTTAAATTGTTTGAGAAGTTAAATTTTAAGGGTTTTATTTGAGGATAAAATTTTATGGTGGATAAAAAATGTACATTAATATATGAGTGGATGAAGTGCATGTGTAAGGATCTATTGGCTTGAGCATGCTCGATATGGCACTGCAAACTGACTTGGGTGTCCATCTAGAGTTGTATTAGAAGGATTAGTACTTAGTATGGTGTGTTGCACTTGGTGTACACTTGAGTGATAAGAACAACTAGTATAAACAATTACAGTAGGTAAAGAGAGCTAGCAGTGTGTGTGCTTGTAGTAGAAACAGTGGTACCAAAGGATAGGGGTATCAAACTTTGGATGCATCATTAAACCATGGTTGTGTTAGCAGGTTCTGTTCTGTTCTTTCCTTCTGTTCCTTTTTTCGTCTATTTATTGATTGATTGATTTCTTAGTACTGTAGTTTTTATCAATGATTCTCTTGCTAGAATGTAGTTAGTAGTACATCCCGACAGAGACTGCAATACCATGACAAAAGTAACCATAACCATATATGTTTTCTCTAGATTGCATGATTATATGACTGTAGGTAGGTTTTTCTTAGATCTTGATTATTGGGGGTTTGACCATGGTGAAGTTTAACAAAGAGGCTATGACTTGACAAAGAGAGACAAGGTGCCTTCAATTTCGAGGATAAATATTAATTTAAATAAAGATTTAAGAATTTAATATGGCAGAATTGACGATTTTGTTAAATTATTGATTTTTATGAAGATTAAGATATGATTGGATTTATCATTAAATTTAAGGAAATTAAGGAGATTATCATTATATTTATTTGACTGCAAGATATAAATTTATATTTTCTATTGTATTGGAAGATTTCATAAGCATTACATTGTTTGAGCATTGTGTGGAAAAAGAAATCGAGGAGTAAGATCATTAATGAATTAGTGCTTGAATTCGAATTTTTGGGATGAGAATTTAAATTTTATAAATATGCATTGATTGGATTTAAATTAGAGCAGTAAAATTATTAATGGATTAGTATTTGAATTTAAATTTTTGGGATGAGATTTTAAATTTTATAAACATGCATTGATTGGATTTAAATTAGAGGATTCGATATTAATTTTTTTGAGTATTTAGTTATTAAATTAAAATTTTGGAGGAGATTTTGATAAGAGTAGAATTTAATTTTAAATTTGAAAATTTTCAGGAATATGATAATTAAAGAATTTTGAGAAATATTATGAAATAACAATATGGATTTACTTCATAATTATACGGTTTGATGAATTTAAATTTTGATGGTAAAAAAAAAAACTATTGAGGATTTTAAATTTTGAGGACAAATTTTTTTTAAGGTGGGTAGACTTGTAACCTCCGTATCCTGAAATTCTTGCTTAAATATTGTTATTAGGTTAATTTGGGGCTATTGGGATTTTTCCATAATTTTTAGTTAATTAAAAACTAGTAACCCTAATTTTCTAGGACTTTCAAGAATTTATTTTAGGTTCAAACTTAATTAAAAATATCCCAAACTTTTATTTTAGGTTCTAAATAATCAAATATATTTTCTAGATTTTTTTTGAGAATTTTCTGATTATTTTTAACATTTATTTTGAGTTAATTAGGGAAAACTGAATTAAAAACTATTTTCTGAAAATAAAAACCCAAAAAGTAATTATTTCTGCCCAGTCAGCCAACATGGGCCCACCTGTCAGCCTCCCGCAGCCAACTGGATGGGGCCCGCCTGTCATCGACCGCGGGATGGGTGTGGGTGCAGCCGAGCCAACCGCGGGCCGAGCCGAGCCGAGCCGCGTCCTAGTCCGAGTCGGACTAAGCTGAGCCGAGCTGCATCGAACCTGACCGTTCGATCTGAGCGGGCAGCGTCGAATGGCTGCCACATGGCACTCCTTTGAGCCGCGGCTTCCCTCTCTCCCCTATATATATAATAGTTAGGTTATTAATTTCTAGGGTTTTCTTTGAGTCGAATTTGAGAGAATTGCCATCTAGGGTTCCTTCATATTCCAGAAGCCATTGCGCATAGCTCCGGACTCAAAACGAGGCCCAGTTTCTTGAATTAGAACTATATTGAGGTTAGATTTCTGAATATATAATTATTTTTACGAAATTATGAGTATTAAATTCTGAAAAATTCGTAGAGCACAGCATGTCCAAAAATAGATGTGTTTCGAAATTTTTGCGATTTTGGGAGAACTAGGAATCAGAATCATGAACCGTTTGAAGTTTCGGAAATCTAATTTTAAGATAATTGACATATATTTTTTCTATAATTTAATTCAAAATATTTACATACTGTTAATTCTGTAGAACTTCTAGGTTAGAATTTAACCATCGGTGCACAATACAAAATTTGTATGTGCCATAATTCCCAAACGAATTTGAATTCGGACGAGCCATAAATTCTAACATGTTTTTGATGCTGAAATCTATAGGAAATTATGCATGAAAGTCAAATTTGTGTCAGTTGACTTTTTAGTCAACAGATCGCCTCGATTTGCATGTTATGAGTCTCGAGTTGATAAAATTTAGTTCCTTTGGAAAAAATTTAGGAATTAACCTAAAAATCAGAATAATAAGATTAAAATAGAATTTTAGAGTAATTATTCTAGAATTAAATAAATTAAAATAAATTATCTTTTGACATGGTAAATTTGTAATACATAGGATATTTGGACTGTGACTTGGACTCTGATTCATACCAGGTAAGGACCACAGGCGAGTATATTCTCTGATAATTTCTATAATTCAAGTATTTAGAAATGTTACATATGATTCTTGACACTGTGCTATACGGACTAGTATATAGATTGGATCTTTAGTTATGAGATGTTACATTGGTTATCGTATTGACATTGTACACGGCATTGATATTAGACATTGATATTAGATATTGTATATGATATATTGGATATTGATCGTGTATCGTGACGTGTCATGGTTGGATCCACAGTACTAGTTGGGGGCAGGGAAATTGCTAGTGGAAGATGTGATGAAATACCTATCGTACAAGTGTAAAATATTGTTAGTGTTAATCATACACCTCATGTATGATTAGCCAGGCCATATAGCTATCGTACAAGTTCCCAAGCCGATCATATTTCGAAACTACGATTTCAAACACTTAGAATAGTTACAGTTCTCTATTTTAGTTCATATACTACATCACTCGTATATGATATTGTACCTCTTTCCTTTTATTTCATATATGCACTGACTGTACCATATTGCCTATATTGCCTGTCTCTTAATTTTGCCATTGCATTTATTCATTGTCTTCTCTCAGTATATAGCATCATCTATTTTTTTTATAGTCCTTATCAATTAACTGGAACTGTTATTAGAGGTGTATTTCGTTCCATCCTGACTGGAAATATTTTTTCAGACTATGACTTAGTGGACTTGTTTTCCAGTATACTTGAAGATTGGATGTTATTGATTGCAGGTATGGTTATTTTGTCGTTTAGACTTGTCTTGTATTTTATTTGTTTTTTTCGATATCTCATCGTGCTTTAGTTTATGTGATTGAGTATTCCATATTATATTGTTATATCTGTGCCTCCTTATGGAGTTGGATATTCGTGAGAGAATAATTAGATAGTATTTTGACCTAGACAGCGTTCTACTGCAAGCGGCGTAGGCTGGACGTACCCACGTACTCATGCCCCTATACCGGGTGCAGGTCGTGACACCGCTTCGCTTTCGTAAACCAAGAAGAATGGTGTACTGCCAGTAGTTGTCTAGTCAGTTGTGCGATAGTCCCAGAGATATTCACCCAGCTTCTCATTCCAGTCGCGCTTATTGGATGACACAAACTTTTTAGTAGCTTTATAATGGTTTTATTGAATGCTTCCGCCATACCATTTGCTACTCGATTGTAGGCAGTCGAGGCTACATTATGGATTCAATTTTTGTTACAAAATCGGTAAAAAGTATAACTTTCAAACTGTGGACCATTGTCATGAATGATCCTCCGTGGCAAGCCGAAGCGGTATATGACGTGATGTTTGACAAAGCTGATCATGTTTGAGGTCTTGACTTCAGCAAGTGGAACAACTTTTGCCCATTTGGAGAAGTAGTCGGTGATAGCCAAGATGAACAAATATCTCTTAGAAGAAGGTGGACTAATTGGTCCGATAATATCCATTCCTCATACTTCAAACAGCCAAGATTCTATAGATGGGTGTAGGAATTCTTAGGGCTGGTGGATAAAGTCTGCGTGGATTTAATGTCATGAATTACACCCGATATAGAGGCATGCGTACGTGGGTACGTCTGGCCTATACCGCAGCATCAGCGGTAGAACGTTGTCTAGGTCAAGACTATCTAACTAGCAATCTCACGTGAATATCCAACTCCATAAGGTGACAAAGATATAATAATATGATATAAAATACTCAATCATAGAACTAAAGAACGATAAGATACCAAAAGACTAATCTAAATACAACCACAAATTCTAAACAACAATATAATCTAAACTTCAACAATAACATCCAAGTCTCAATATATGTCGGAGACAAATCTGGTACCAAAATATGCAAAAAGAAACTAACTAATATAACTAGTAAATCTGTCTAGACCTCTCGGAAATAACACCTGAGCTACAAGGTCCAAGGCTACAGCTACTCTCCCTGTGGTCTGTAATATGTCGGACACCAGTCCTCTAAGTCGCCTTCTGAAAAATATATCCAGTCAGAATTGGAGCAAAGTACAACCCAATAGCAATTCCAATTAATTAACATGGACTATAAAATAATAAATAGAGGATGATATATACTATAAGAAAATAACAAACTGATGCAATAGCAAATAATAAAGAGAACATGCAATGTAAGCAATAAGGTATAGGCAGTGAATATATTAAATAAAGAGAAAGGAACAAAAATATCATATTCAAGGCAATATAGTCTATGAAGCTGAATATGAAGAACTGTAACTATTCTAAGTGTTTGAAATACTAGTTTCAATATATGATCGGCTTGGAAACTTGTACGTATTTGCCATTTAATATCAAAAATGAGAACTGGGGGAACTGGATTTGATTAACAAACTAAGATAGTACAAAGAGGAGTCCTAGAAGATAATCTAAGTATAAATTTATTTTCTCGGGGGTAACGATGGAGGGTTAGGAGTGTAGCAACTTTCTTTACTTCATCGATGATCTAATTTTGAAGCTCTTCTCTCTCCCTTGAGTTTTGATTTGCAGATAGCCAGCCAGCCCTTTGTCCGGGTCTGGTACCATACCATTTATAGTCATATTTATGGTTGCATGGATTTTAGGCCGTATGGATGGCGGGGTTGGCCATGTGTCCCTTCTCAACGGACGGGTGCTATAGCTATGCACAGGAATCCGAGCTCCGCTGCCACATGAACATTTGTTAGAATTTTGTTATTTGTTGAGTATCTGTACAGTTATCAACTGTGTAGGCACGACTTAGTCAAATGGACACGTGGTCGCTATTTGGTTAGAGAGGACCACTCAGTTGTAACAGCAAGACTTGGTCTTTGTCGAATCTGGGACGCATGTGGCCAAAGACGCACAGGACCCACGGAGTCTGGAACGTACGGGGCCAGAGACGCATGGACTGTATGGAGTCTAGAAAGCATGGGCCAGAGTCTCATGGGACACATGGAGTCTAGGACGCATGGGCCAGAGACGCATGGACGGCATAGAGTCTGGGACGTTTGGGCCAGAGCCACATGGGTTCTTTTTTTCGTATTGTCCACATGGCTCTGAACCATCCTTGGGACTTCTGCCTCTTAGCGTGTTCTCGTCCTTCGAGGCAATAAAAAAAATTTGTCATGATTCTGTGTCAAGTGCCATCTTTGTTGTCAGGATATCATGTCAGATCGACCTGCGGCCAGTTGTCAGGACGCTTATTTTGACCGCATGGGTGTCCCTTTTCTAGTTCGCATAGTATTCATGCGGTCCAATATCTGTTGAGTTTTATTCTGGGGAGCATGAATGTTGGGCGCATGGATGCGTCTTTTTCATGCTTCTACAATACCCCATTTAAAGTTTGTAAACTGATAAGTTTGAAATACTTTGAATAAAAAGCATGGATGGGGTACGTCTGGGCCGTATGGACATTGAGCCACATGGGATAACACTGCTAAGCTGTCCCTTATTCATTAACTGCCAGATTTTGCCTTGACCCTTGGGTGGATTTTGTTCGGATTCTGAGCCACCCTTTCACCCGAATCCCAGTACTGACGGCTTTAGGAGGGAGCCCAACCAAGCGTAGCTGTCAGTAGATGAGGGTTTGAGGGGAAGAGAGAGAACTTCTTGCTTCTACTGAGATCTGTCTTCCATATCTTCTCTGGATTTTCTTCCTCCGTGTCCGGTCGTCTTCTCAGAGCATCTGCCATTGCCCCTAAGGTCTCGTATTCTTCCAAGAAGGCCATCGCCAAGGGTAAATGTCATACCTCATCATCTGGGGCCGACGACGAGGCCCCATCCTTTTACCCTGAAGTTCAGCCGTCCATCCATAGTAAGGGTCGGAGGAGGAAAACTCTGGATACGCAGGCATTTTATACCCGGTCTATTATACAAGTCCTCGTATATAACCATGTCGCATGCTTTATGCGCGGGTCTCCTTTTGGCTTCATGCAAAAGCCTTCTCGGCCACATGGAAGCCCTATTATGGTTTTGGTCGCATGGGGGTTCTGCCATGAGTTGGCCATATGTAACCTTTCGTGACTTGGCAGCATGGAAGTTCTGTCATGACTTAGTTGCATACAACTTTCATGACTCAGCCGTATGCCATCTTGATGTCTCTAATTCTTACTTTTTATTTTGTAGTGACTTTTCCCGTGCCTCCGTCGGAAGATGTGCTGATTGGGCGGGCTCAGGCTGTCTTAGGCGTTAGGATCGATCATATAGTTGCCAATGTTCAGGCTCATATCAACAAGGATCAGCCTGAGGCATGGCTGAAGTTGATAGCCAGCTAGTCTTGGTTCTACTTGCTTAGCCATCTGAACTCCGGAAGGATTGATAACTCTCATTTGAAGACAATCTTCCTATTTAGGGATGCCCTCACCATCTCAGATCCGAAGGTAGTGAGAATCAAAGAGACCTTGGATTTCTCCTCTGGTGGGACAAAGGTGCATATTCCTGCGATGGAGCGCCATTAGCCCTTATTATCTTTCAATGTGGTACTCCTTCGAAGGAAGATGCCGGGCAGCCTAACCTCGGACCAGAACGGACCCAAGTAGTCACATCCCTTTTAACTCAGAACTGAAGGGAGCAGCGGCGAGCAAGGAATCGTTTTCTTACTCTGTCCGTAGACTAGCACCTGGCACTTTGTCTAGAGAGATGGGGCTGAATGTCCGATATTACAAAGCGGACACCTTCTTCAACCAGCTTGTAACCAAGGGAACTTATCCCAAGAGAAAAGTATATTTGCTCAACTGGATACATCACTGGCCCTCTTGGGTTGGTTTAACACAATGGGTATTAGAGAGGTATGAGCAGACCCTGAAGGCAATCGACCTCTACTACGTTGTACGAGGTTCTTATTATGGTTTGGATAAGAACCCGCCGCTATTTGTGGCTTTGGTTGAGATGTATAACCGCCGCACCGGGACCTTCTTTGCTCTCGGTGGGGAGATGGGGCTCCCTCTCCATGAGATGTATGATGTCTCACGGTTGCCCTGGAGTAATGAAACAAATAAGGAGTACACCCCCACTAATAAAGAATTTATGGAGTTGGAACAGCAACATTCAGGGTTTCTTCTTATGTACCGAGAGGTGTTATGCCACCATAGCACTTGACAACAAGTTTCGAAGAAGAAAGACATGAGCTCAGAGGGAAATTGCCCCCACATTATAGCCTGGACCACTCACCTTTTCATCATTGATGATTCAGGTCGTGTCACCATTTGGAGCCCTCGCACTCTGAAGACCAAGTATGCAGCATCATGAGGATTGCCACCACTGGTGAGAAATTTGGTAGTTCGGGTGACAGTTTTAGTTATTTTTACCAGGATACCCAACCATTATCTGAGAAAGCCACCTTGGTTGGATTTTTGATGATATGGTTGCGGACCTGTGTAGTCTCGGGAGGCTCTGGGTCGATTGATAGGGTTAGCCATAATCTCATCCTCCCTGCTGTGAAGCTGGTCTCGGACGTAAGCTTGCCTTACTCCTATCGATGGTCTGCAGTATCCATCGTAGGCTTCGTGCTTTAACAAACAAGGTCATAGCCCGTAACCCCGAAGGGGATTTCAATCGGTTGAGATGCCTTATCACTACCAGATGGGTTGGCTGTTGATGCATTACCCATCTTTGATGTGTCATGGTGCTGACGGGACTGCAATGGAGGATGACGCATTTATTTACCGATATAGTGGGATGCCCTGGGTTCATACTGACGTTATTGTATGTCGGCATGCACTCGCTCGTGTGGCTGATGATTCCTTCTTTGTTTCAATCCCAAAGTTTATGGACAATGAGGTGAACCGGGTTCACTCTGATGGTGGCGTCGATAACCAAGTTTTATCCCCGAAGCTCTTCTACTGGTTTCCCTCTATCCGGTCTTCCCCCTTGGTGTATCAGAACCAAAACCTCATCTACCTGGAACCCTACCTACCGAGTAGGTTTTCTCGACAATTTGGATACATCAAGCTCTTTTTGGGCAACCCAAGCTCATGTCTCAGTTTCGAGGGTTGCTTTCTCTATGGATTTCGAGCTTGGGACTATTACTTTGCGACCAGAATCCAAGTCAAGTTTACTCTGTCGGATAGTAAAGTTCTGGATCGTATCAGCCATGCAATGGCTATTTTCTACCTGGCCGTGAATACACCTCCCCCTGGCTTCGATCGGGATTCCAGCTTTTTTTTGGTACTAAGCTAGGTACCCGGAGGAGGAAACTGCAAAAAAGTAGGGGGAGAGACAAAGGAAAGGCCGTTGCTGTCGACTCTGACTCTATTACTGGGGAAAATGTAGCTTCTGACCACCCTTCGTCTCCTGCGAATGATCCGACGAAGTGCGCTTTCCCAATACGGAGCCCTCCACCTAAGAGGAGATGACAGGGATATACGAAGCAGGTTGCTAGGAAGTCCCTGAAGCAGGCTGGGGAATAATTAGAAGGAGAGGGAGAAGAGGAGGAGGTGAGACCCTCCACGGTAATTCTGAAGCAATCCCCTCTTTGGACGTTGAGACGGTATTTATAGACCCTCTTAGTTTAATCCCTTTTGCTCCCTTATACAGGTATCTTGGCACTGATATGTTTGACAATATACAGATGCAGGAGGAGAGGGATCGTCTGCGGTGGGCGACTGTCCCGGTAGTCTCTTACCAGGAGCCCGAGGAGGAGACTTTTCCTGGGTGTGACGCGGATGCCTCGGAGCCTGCACTTGAGACTTCGGGGTTCCAGGAGATAAATGCAGGCGTGTTAGTGTAACCTCCGATTTCCAATTTCTGAAATAATTAGATTTTTAATTTATTTTAAATACCAAGTTTATAAAATAATTTCTCCTTGAATTCTTGTATTTGACTTTGAACAATGTTTGATTTTAGAAGGTGATTTAAAATCTTTTATAAAAAATCATTATTTTCCTAAATGTCGATGTATTATAAAATAAATAAATAAATAATAATATATATATATTTCTCTAGTTTCAAATATTTATTGTCTTGAAATCATAAAATTATTTATTTGATAAAATTATTTAAAGGACTAGTTATTTTCTTCATCATAAATTTTTAAATTCATTTGGGATAGTAAATAAATAAATTACATACTTTCTAAGATTTTGAAATATGAGTTTAATTAGTAGCAAATTAATCAGTTAGCCTTGGAAGCCTCTTAAATTTTTTCTTAAATTATAATACTTTTCTATTAAATTTATAATTTTACCATCTTCCATTTACACCCTCATTTTTTCCACATGGAAAACTCCTTTATATATGATCTGGGCCATCCATTATTGGGCCAATCCTCACCCTTCATCCCACACCCTCTCTCCCTATTTAAGTCCCTCATCACCATTCCCAAGAAACCCTAACTAGCCCTCACAAATCCCCAAAAGCCAACAAGCCACCACCATTTTGTGTGCTCGTGTCCGTGTGTCCAGCATCACCGTGTCAGCCGTGTTGGCCTCGGGTCCGACCCCGGGTGTCCTATCGTATCCATTCATTTTCTGTGTCCAGATTTACAATATTACAACCAGATTTTCGTGTCCGACACACCCGGACACATCCACCTCCACCACAGCAAACATCATCCTCGTGTCCACTATCTGGACACATCCCTGTACAGTACACCCAACCCTGTGTCCGACAGACCCGGACACGTCCCCCACTGTGCAGAAGACCACCATCGTGTCCAGCCTCGGACACGATCCACCCCGACACAGAAACCTGACCCTAACCCTAGATCAAACGTCGTCGGGCTCCGCTGCCGCCGAGTTCGACCGCCGGTGGCCTCGAACCGAGCTCCGTCGACCGCCTCCTCGAATCGAGCGCCGCTGCCTCGAGTCGAGCTCCGCCGCCGCAGCAGACCTCATCCTCGAGTCGAGCACCGCCGCGTCGAGCTCGGAGATCCGCCTCGGATCCGCCTCAGAGCCATCGAGCCGTGGCCGCCTCCGTCGAGCCGTCGACCGCCGTCGCCGCGGATCCCCTCATCGTCGTTGAGCTGACCGCCGCTGCCTCAGATCCGGAGCCGACGCCGCCGCTCTCGAGCGTCGACCACCGACCCGAACAGATCCGCCGACGCCCTGCCGGCCCGACCCCGGCGAGACCCCCGCGCCGACGCCGGAGAAAACCCTCGTGAGCCTCTTCTTCCCTCTTCCCTCTTTTGTTCTGTATATTTGGGTTAAGTTAAGTAATATATTAGATTAATTAATTAATTATTTCTTAATCAGTAATTAATTTCTTAATTAGTTAATTAATTCTTTATCAGTTAATTAAATTATAAATTAGTTAATTATTCTTAATCAGTAGTTAATTAATCAATTAGTTTATATGTAATTAGTTAATTTATAATTAGTTAGTAATAAATGTAATTAGTAATTAATGTAATTTGGTTAGTAATTAAATATTTAGTTTAGTAATTTCATGTAATTAGTTTAGTAATTAAAATATAATTAGTTTTATTGTTTATAACGTATGAATTTAGTTGTTTATTATGTGTATGATTTCAGTTATGTATTATATATAAGGACTTGGATATATTAATATGCAATTAGTAGTTTTTATGTAATTAGTAATTGCGAAATAATTATAAGGGTTTTGATTATGTAAAAAAATATAATAATTTGTGGGGTTTATATTATAAAATAAAATATAGTTTCAATAATAAAATTTGTTCAAAATTTGTTTATTTGGATCGGTGACCGATTTTTCTATAAATAGAAATATATTGGCTTTTACGTAAATTCTAGATTTTTTTATAAATAAACTTTTTATTGTAATTATTTTTCAAAATGATTTCAAAATAATTTTCATTAAATTAAGGTTGTTACCTTAATAACGAACAACGACCCTTTCTCTTATTAGCCTGGTATCCTTATCTCGGTTTTCGTGCCGAACTCCGATCTTGAACTTCTTTATATAGTTTCTAGCTATTTGGACGGCTCCGGACCCATTGGAACTAACTGCTACTTCATTTGGGATCACCTTGAGAAGTGTGGCATTATGTGCATTCCTTGATTGTTAATATACATATATAAAAATATTTGATTGATATATATATACAAATATGTATGTTGGTATAAAATATATATTTATATACATCTATTACTGTATATACACATATACGTATTTTTTGTACAATTACTAATAGACACTTATATATATATATTATATACGTTTTATTGGTATATACTTTGAGAGTAAATGTGTACTATATACGTATCCCTACTAGATGACCCTAGTTGACTAGAGCCATGCCTGGCATAGCCCTGAGGCCAGTGTATTTCTATTGTGTATTAGTGTAGCATCTGATACAAGTGATATTATTATATGTTTATAGGACTGTCGGATTCTCCAGACGATACTCTGGGACAGGACATTGGTATTGATAGCTAAGGACCCAAGGCGAGTAAATTCTCTGATTAGTTTCTAATTTATGATATCTCCTATGTTCACTGTATCTAGTGTAGATATCCATGCTCTTGACACGTTGGTTACACAGATTGGTATACACGGATCTCGTCATGAGATATTATTCCTTATTCATGGTGTAGCTTGTACAAGACTTGTTTCCTTGTTATCTTGTGCATGTACAGACACTAATTTTCGGGGAGACTTGCTATCTCCCTAGGGAATCCCGTGCCATAGCGTACCATGATTGGATCTACTATACCAGTCGGGGGTGGGGAGTATTTTAGTGTAGATATGTGATCATACCCAACTTTTCATGCATCATAGCTCACCCCACATCTCACGTCGGGTGCGGCCTGACCATCTCCATGCTTCATAGCTGTTACGTATGATTAGCCTGACCTCTACATGCATCATAGCTAACCAACGGTTAGCCTGACCTTACATGAATCATAGCTAATCACATGTAACCAGCCTGATCAAGTTCCCAAGTCGATCACATGTTAAAGCTAGTACTCATACACTTAGTCATAGGTTCTTGCTCATGGACATATTGTTTCTTCTCCTGCATTTACTTACAGTATTTCCAGTATTTCTTTATTTCTCGTACCTATACATGCTTCTGGTATATTTCCATCTAGAACTGCTACATAGTTTATATTATTAATATAAAACTGCTATTAAGAGATGTACTTTGCTCCTTCCTGACTGGAAAACATTTTTCCAGACTGTGACCTTAGTAGACTTGGTTCCGACACTTGAGGATTGGATGTTACTGATTGCAGGTATGATTATTCTGTCGTTAGACTTGTCTTGTATTTCTTGTTTGCCTTGATATCTCATCGTGCTTTAGTTTAGGTGATTGAGTATTTCTAACATTATTTTATGATATCCACGTCTCCTTATGGAGTTGGGTATTCACGTGAGTTTGATTAGATAGTTACATGACCTAGACAGCATTCTACCGCCGATGCTGCGGCGTAGGCTGGACGTACCCACGCACTCGTGCCCCAAACCGGGTACGGGTCGTGACACGTTTTTAGTGGTGGCCCATGTAGGTCAGACTTCACTAGTTGTGCGATATCGTAGTAGTGCGACGTCATAGTTGTACCACTACGTACTTGCGATAGAATATAGGACATAAGATACTAGGATGAGAGAGGATACTCAATCACAAATTATTTGAGAGATTCCTGGGACGACCCTTGAGAATCTCATTATAAATTCTAATTTAAATCCCTTCCCTTGTTCCCGTCTACTCTCGCTTGTTGTTATTGAACTTGATCCTTATTGATCAATTATTAAATTAAAATCTTGGTATCATTGTTGAGTTTGATTCTTGTTGACCAGCTGTTAAATTTAATTCTTGGTATCGTTGTTGAGTTGATTTCATATCGAGATGAATTTTACGGGCTAAAATTTACGGTATCATCTGATGACATATGTTGATGAGGAAAGTAAGAAAGGTAAAACGTCTACTTTGATTATGGACCCTAGAGTTTATCGCAGTCATATTAGCTGTCGTGACGAGAACGTAGGAACCTGACTTGGATGTACATACTATAGTTATGAAACTTAGAGTCTCTCGCAGCCATACCGGTTGGCGTGGCGAAGATTCTAGATGACATGATTATAGAGTTGCATACCTTAGTTACGGAACCTATCGTTTATCGCATCTATGCTTACTGGCGTGGCGAGGATTCTGAGTGTCATGATTTCAGACAGACGTGTATAATTATTAGGTTGTATCTTAAATTGGTTCTTAAAGTATCATCTCAAGACTTATCTATTTATGTTATTCCAGGACTTTGTTCCATCGCTTCTTTTCTTTACTAGCAGTAAAGATACCTTCAGTCCTTAACCCAGTTCTTTTGAGCCTTATTTCTTTAAGGATCCTTGTTAGTGTGATAATTAGTGACTTTCAATCTTGGTTGTGACTTGTATTAGTTGACTGAGTGTGACTTGTGAGTTGTAAGTGTTTCTTAGTTGGACATGTGAGCAGTAGGCTTTAAACTAGAGTTAGCCCTTAGCATTGTACCTTGTACAAATGGTTCTAGGATAAGTGTCATTAGAGACTGTGAGTAGAAGGAGAGAATAGAGTATCAGTGATAGTTCAAGAGTTAGTATCAGAGCTAACATACCCGCCCTGGATAATCATGATTATGCACTTGAGTGATCTATGTAAACAATTAGGTATCAAGGAATAGTATTAAGGATTAATGGGGCATAACATTCAATTTGATGATTGATATCGGGCGTGTTAAAGGTAAAGAAATTTATATGCATGAGGAGTTATAATGAGGTGTCATGAGTAGAGAAATATCGGAATAGGTAATGAAGATGGTGAAACGTATCACAGATTAGTGTAACAGGCTATGAAAGGTTAAAAGGAAATACCTATACAACCATCGAGATGAGGAACCATATGCATGCCCATGAGAGTAAAGAAACATGAGTGTTATAGTAGATACATGTAATCATGAGTTATAATGAGCTTGATGAGATGATCCATTAACGAAGCTAGTGATATAATACCAAGAGTGCTAATGGTTCTATATCGAGGATTAGTCGAGAATAACGTTAATAACAGTAAGCACTCTGTGTGATGATAATTAAATGATATACCAGTTGACATAAATTGAAATCATGAAAGAAAATATAGGTGATGATAACTTTGATCACTGGAGGTAATAGTACAAGTGATTCAGGCAGTATAATTTTAGTACACAATTATAGACACTAGATGCATTGAGTGCACCTTGAGTATCAGAGACCGTGAGCACTGATATGTACATTTGTGGAGTTATCAATTAAAAAGTGGAAATAAAAAAAATTTTAGAATAATTGAGGAGTTGAGATTATGTCAAAATCTTTTTGAGAATTTCAAATATGAATTCAATAAACATGGTTAAGACTATAAAGATTTTAGAAGTGATTAAATTTATTTCGATATGGAGTATCTGATTTTGAGGAGGTATATGCATTTTATTTTAAAGTTGTTCGAGAAGTTAAACCTTGACGATTATTTTGAGGATTAATTTTATGGTAGATGAGAGATATGAATATTAATATATGAGTAGATAATATACATGTGTAAGGATCTGGTGATTTGAGCATGATTGAGATGGCACCGCAGACTGACTTGGGTGTCCATCTAAAGTTGTATTGGAAAGAGCAGTATTTAGTATGGTGTTGCACTTGACGTATATTTGAGTGATAAGAACGACTAGTATAAACAATTGTAGTAGGAACGAGAACTGACAGAGGGTATGGTACTAAAGAGAGAGAGGTATCAACTTGGATGCATTATTGAATCATGGTTATATTAGAGATTCTTGGCATCATATTTTGGCAGTAATAGACAGGTGTGTGCAATACAGATATATTCATGGATCTTGTGGATTAATGATTAGTTGATATGGGTACCAGTGTACAGGAATAGGAATTAGTTAGTGAATGTGCTAGAGTTAAGTGTTTGTTAGAGATAGCAGATACCGCAGGAAATATGTTAGCAGGTTCTTTCTTTCCCTCCTAATGTTCTTTTTTCGTCTTTCGATTGATTGATTTTCCTAGTACTGTAGTTGTATGCGTGATTTCTTGTTAGAATAAAACTAGTAGTACACCTTAACAGAGACTGAATTAACATGACAAAAGATACATGACCTATATATTTTCTTAAATTGCATGGCTGTAGGTAGAGTTTTCTTAACCCATGATCATTAGGGTTTTGACCATAGCAAAGATCTATGACAAGGTTATGACCGACAAAAGAGACAAGAGGATTAAATTTGTGGATGAGCATTATTTTAAATAAAGAATTTAGGGGTTGTTATAACAGAGTTGATGGATCATTGATTTTGCGAAAATCGAGGTATGATTGAAATTCGATGATAAACATTAACTTAAAAAGAGAGTTAAGAAATTCACAGGGCAAAATTGAGGATTTATTAATTTTAGGAAGGTCTTGATATGATTAAATTGATTATTAAAATTTGAGAAAATTAAAGAGATTATTATTTTATCTATTTGATTGCAAGATAGAAATTTTATATTTTATATTATGAATGTCACATTGAAGATTCTGAAAGTATCGCATCGTTGAGTATTTGAGGAAAAAGAAAATCGAGAAATAAAATCGTTAATGGAATAGTGTCGAATTCAATTCTCAGAAGGAGGATTCAGATTTGAATAAGCATCAATTGAATTCGAGTTAGAAGAGTAAGATGATTGATGGATTAGTGTTTAAAATTTAATTTTTGGGATACGATTTTTATAAATATGCATTGATTGGATTTCAATTGGAGGATTGGATATTAAAATCCTGGAGTATTTAGATACGAACTTAAAATTGTTGTAGTAGATTATGACAAAAAGGGGAATTGATTTTTTAAACTTAAAGATTTTCAGGAATATGATGTTATAAATTCTTAAAGGTTGTGAAATAGCAATATGGAATTACTTCATGATTATTTGGTTTAAAATTTAAATTTTGATAGAAATAATACAATGTGTAAATGCAATCATTAAGGACCTTAAATTTCGAGGACGAAATTTTTCTAAGGTGGGTAGACTTGTAACCTCCGATTTCCAATTTCCGAAATAATTAGATTTTTAATTTATTTTAAATACCAAGTTTATAAAATAATTTCTCCTTGAATTCTTGTATTTGATTTTGATCAATGTTTGATTTTAGAAGGTGATTTAAAATCTTTTATAAAAAATCATTATTTTCCTAAATGTCGATGTATTATAAAATAAATAAATAAATAATAATATATATATATTTCTCTAGTTTCAAATATTTATTGTCTTGAAATCATAAAATTATTTATTTGATAAAATTATTTAAAGGACTAGTTGTTTTCTTCATCATAAATTTTTAAATTCATTTGGGATAGTAAATAAATAAATTACATACTTTCTAAGATTTTGAAATATGAGTTTAATTAGTAGCTAATTAATCAGTTAGCCTTGGAAGCCTCTTAAAATTTTTCTTAAATTATAATACTTTTCTATTAAATTTATAAGTTTACCATCTTCCATTTATACCCTCATTTTTTCCACATGGAAAACTCCTTTATATATGATCTGGGCCATCCATTATTGGGCCAATCCTCACCCTTCATCCCACACCCTCTCTCCCTATTTAAGTCCCTCATCACCATTCCCAAGAAACCCTAACTAGCCCTCACAAATCCCCACAAGCCAACAAGCCACCACCATTTTGTGTGCTCGTGTCCGTGTGTCCAGCATCACCGTGTCAGCCGTGTTGGCCTCGGGTCCGACCCCGGGTGTCCTATCGTATCCATTCATTTCCTGTGTCCAGATTTACAATATTATAACCAGATTTTCGTGTCCGACACACCCGGACACATCCACCTCCACCACAGCAAACATCATCCTCGTGTCCACCATCTGGACACATCCCTGTATAGTACACCCAACCCTGTGTCCGACAGACCCGGACACGTCCCCCACTGTGCAAAAGACCACCATTGTGTCCAGCCTCGGACACGATCCACCCCGACACAGAAACCTGACCCTAACCCTAGATCTAACGTCGTCGGGCTCCGCTGCCGTCGAGTTCGACCGCCGGTGGCCGCCTCAAATCCGTCAAACCGAGCTCCGCCGACCGCCTCCTCGAACCGAGCGCCGCCGCCTCGAGTCGAGCCCCGCAGCCGCAGCAGACCTCATCCTCGAGCCGAGCACCGCCGCGTCGAGCTCGGAGATTCGCCTCGGATCCGCCTCAGAGCCGTCGAGCCGTGGCCGCCTCCGTCGAGCCGTCGACCGCCGCCGCCGCGGATCCCCTCATCGTCGTCGAGCTGACCGCCGCTGCCTCAGATCCGGAGCCGACGCCGCCGCTCTCGAGCGTCGACCACCGACCCGAACAAATCCGCCGACGCCCTGCCGGCCCGACCCCGGCGAGACCCCCCCGCCGACGCCGGAGAAAACCCTCGTGAGCCTCTTCTTCCCTCTTCCCTCTTTTGTTCTGTATATTTGGGTTAAGTTAAGTAATATATTAGATTAATCAATTAATTATTTCTTAATCAGTAATTAATTTCTTAATTAGTTAATTAATTCTTTATCAGTTAATTAAATTATAAATTAGTTAATTATTCTTAATCAGTAGTTAATTAATCAATTAGTTTATATGTAATTAGTTAATTAATAATTAGTTAGTAATAAATGTAATTAGTAATTAATGTAATTTGGTTAGTAATTAAATATTTAGTTTAGTAATTTCATGTAATTAGTTTAGTAATTAAAATATAATTAGTTTTATTGTTTATAACGTATGAATTTAGTTATTTATTATGTGTATGATTTCAGTTATGTATTATATATAAGGACTTGGTTATATTAATATGCAATTAGTAATTTTTATGTAATTAGTAATTGCGAAATAATTATAAGGGTTTTGATTATGTAAAAAAATATAATAATTTGTGGGGTTTATTTTATAAAATAAAATATAGTTTCAATAATAAAATTTGTTCAAAATTTGTTTATTTGGATCGGTGACCGATTTTTCTATAAATGGAAATATATTGGCTTTTACGTAAATTCTAGATTTTTTTATAAATAAACTTTTTATTGTAATTATTGTTCAAAATGATTTCAAAATAATTTTCATTAAATTAAGGTTGTTACCTTAATAACGAACAACAACCCTTTCTCTTATTAGCCTGGTATCCTTATCTCGGTTTTCGTGCCGAACTCCGATCTTGAACTTCTTTATATAGTTTCTAGCTATTTGGACTGCTCCGGACCCATTGGAACTAACTGCTACTTCATTTGGGATCACCTTGAGAAGTGTGGCATTATGTGCATTCCTTGATTGTTAATATACATATATAAAAATATTTGATTGATATATATATATATACAAATATGTATGTTGGTATAAAATATATATTTATATACATCTATTAATGTATATACACATATACGTATTTTTTGTACAATTACTAATAGACACTTATATATATATTATATACGTTTTATTGGTATATACTTTGAGAGTAAATGTGTACTATATACATATCCCTACTAGATGACCCTAGTTGACTAGAGCCATGCCTGGCATAGCCCTGAGGTCAGTGTATTTCTATTGTGTGTTAGTGTAGCATCTGATACAAGTGATATTATTATATGTTTATAGGACTGTCGGATTCTCCAGACGATACTCTAGGACAGGACATTGGTATTGACAGCTAAGGACCCAAGGCGAGTACATTCTCTGATTAGTTTCTAATTTATGATATCTCCTATGTTCACTGTATCTAGTGTAGATATCCATGCTCTTGACACGTTGGTTACAGGGATTGGTATACACGGATCTCGTCATGAGATGTTATTCCTTATTCATGGTGTAGCTTATACAAGACTTGTTTCCTTGTTATCTTGTGCATGTACAGACACTGATTTCCGGGGAGACTTGCTATCTCCCTAGGGAATCCCGTGCCATAGCGTACCATGATTGGATCTACTATACCAGTCGGGGGTGGGGAGTATTTTAGTGTAGATATGTGATCATACCCAACTTTTCATGCATCATAGCTCACCCCACATCTCACGTCGGGTGCGGCCTGACCATCTCCATGCTTCATAGCTGTTACGTGTGATTAGCCTGACCTCTACATGCATCATAGCTAACCAACGGTTAGCCTGACCTTACATGAATCATAGCTAATCACATGTAACCAGCCTGATCAAGTTCCCAAGCCGATCACATGTTAAAGCTAGTACTCATACACTTAGTCATAGGTTCTTGCTCATGGACATATTGTTTCTTCTCCTGCATTTACTTACAGTATTTCCAGTATTTCTTTATTTCTTGTACCTATACATGCTTCTGGTATATTTCTATCTAGAACTGCTACATAGTTTATATCATTAATATAGAACTGCTATTTAGAGATGTACTTTGCTCCTTCCTGACTGGAAAACATTTTCCAGACTGTGACCTTAGTAGACTTGGTTCTGACACTTGAGGATTGGATGTTACTGATTGCAGGTATGATTATTCTGTCGTTAGACTTGTCTTGTATTTCTTGTTTGCCTTGATATCTCATCGTGCTTTAGTTTAGGTGATTGAGTATTTCTAACATTATTTTATGATATCCACGTCTCCTTATGGAGTTGGGTATTCACGTGAGTTTGATTAGATAGTTACATGACCTAGACAGCGTTCTACCGCCGATGCTGCGGCGTAGGCTAGACGTACCCATGCACTCGTGCCCCAAACCGGGTGCGGGTCGTGATAGTTAGAACCTGCCTTTGGAGCATCAGGGTCCCATGAGAAGGGAGCAAGCATGGAGGAGCCCTTTACGCCATCTGAGCACGTCTCTATGGATGATGTAGAGGCTGTCGGGAGGGCTGTGAGCATACTGGGTGAGCCGCAACCCCCTCTGCCTCCTTCTGGTATATTCTTTCGTCTGTTTACTCATGAAGAGGTATTCTGACTTCAACTTTGCATTCTTCGGGCGAAGCTGATTACTGGTTGTTCTTGGTCTATAGGGTCAACCCCTTATTTGGTAACGGTGAACGTGGCGGCTGAGAAGGACGTGGAAGAGGAAGTCGGTGGGCTTGTCGCGAGGACGCCTAGTCCCTTTTTTAGCACATCCAGGGGAAATAAGCCTACTGTTGACCCAACTCGGATGGTAGCCCCCTCTTCTGCGGTTGTTGTGGGTTCTTCCAGCGTGGCAACCGTTCACCCAACTGCTGACACTGGGGATTCTGCAACTGTGGCCTCCCATATTAGGGGGTTGGCAAGCGGTTCTGGAGAGACCGCTCCCGATGTTCCCAGTATGGTGGTGGCTGGATCGATATCTGGCGCTGGTGCGACACTGCCTGGGGATGGTGTGCAGGCAGGTGTTGTAGCAGCAGGTTGCTCTGGTACTCCCGTCCTCGGCTACCCCTTCAGCCCACTATCACTTGCTTAACTGCCAGGTGTCCGGACATTTGAGAAGTCTATGAAGGACTATAAGTCTATGAAGTCCAGTTTTAGGTTTTCACCATTCTCAGTAGATCATATAGGATCTACGACGCATGAGATACGGTCAAAAATAGAGATTATATTGCTATTGGGGCCTGATGCGGCCTGTCGTATACGGTTGTGAGTTAATGCCGCATGGACAATCTTATACAGCCTCCCCTTGGCCGCATAGAAGATTCCTCAGCACTAGGGTGTCTAATATCGTATTATTTTTCTCTGTCAGAGTCTGGGTGCTAAATAGTCTTTGCGTCAGCCCAGGATGCCGCATAGATGTGGACATTATGGGTGTTCGTCTGACCACTATCATGAGCAATAGAGTGAGAGGCTGGAAGCATCTGCTCCACAGCTGGGTGGGGCACAGTTTTTTTGGCCACCCACGTTCTGCGGGTCTTCCAGTGGGGAGCAACCTTTTGGTTGGAAGTGGCTGCAACATAGACAGTGGCCGCATGATATGCGATCCCTGTGGCTAGGAGAGAGACAGGGAGAACATGCTCCACATTGGGTGAGGCATAGAGGCCTTTGCTACCCACGTCTTGCGGGTCTTCTTGGGCTTTGCTTTCCTCGGAGAAGGACTCGCGCTGTCCCCGGAGAGCATGTCCTCGAACACTTGCCGGTTGAAGCGGACTACCAGCATCTTTTGTGTTGAGCCAAGCTTGGCCTCATCGGACTGTGTCACCGACTTCTCAATAGAGGAGAAGGAAGTCCGTAGCAGAGTCACCACCGTGCTTTCTATTTAATATCAAAAACGAGAACTGGAAGAACTGGATTTGATTAAGAAACTAAGAGAGTACAAAGAGGAGTCCTAAAAGATAATCTAAGTACAAATTTATTTTTTGGGGGGTGATGATGGAGGGTTAGGAGTGTAGCAACTCTTTTTACTCCGTGGACGATCTAATGCAGAAGCTATTCTCTCTCCCATGAGTGTTGATTCGCAGATAGCCAGCCAGCCCTTTGTCCGGGTCTGGTACCCTACCATTTATAGTCATATTTGTGGCCGCATGAATTTTGGGCCACAAGGATGGCGGGGTTGGCCATGTGTCCCTTCTCAATGGAAGGGTGCTACAGCTATACACAGGAATTCGGGCTTCGCTGCCACATAAATATTTGTTGGAATTTTATTGTTTGTCGAGTATGTGGGTAGTTCTCAACTATATAGGTGCGACTTGGTCAAATGGACACATAGTCTCTATTTGGTTGGAGAGGACCACTCAGTTGTAACAGCAAAACTTGGTTGTCGTGGAATCTGGGACACATGTGGCCAAAGAACACGGGATGCACGGAGTCTGGAACGCGCGGGGCCAAAGACTCATGGATCGTATGGAGTTTGGAACACATGGGGCAGAGTCGCATGGGACGCATGGAGTATGGGATGCGTGGGCTAGAGACGCATGGACCGCATAGAGTCTGGGACGCATAGGCCAGAGTCACATGGGTTCTTTTTGTCATTTTGTCCACGTGGCTCTACACCATCCTTGGGACTTCTGCCTCTTAGCCTCTACCATGCCCTGGATCAAAGTAAAAACTTGTGCCCCGTCAGCAGGCACAACTTTAGGAAAATGAATCTGTGGCGGGGGAGGAAGGTCCTCTGAAACAAATGGAACATCCCTCTGAAATGGTAGGGAAGGAGGACCCCCGAAAGCTGCTGAAACTCCTATACGGACAGAAGGTGAAGAAACAGTCCCTGCCACTCCCTGTGTAGGAGGTCGAGAAGTTGCTGACCTCTCTGACACGATAGTTGTTCTTGATCGCTGTGATCTGGTCTTCGGCGGTATCCTGAAGACAGATTGAAACAAGAAGAAGTCATTAAGGCACAAGAATACGATATCATCAAGGAAGGACAGTAATATTTAAAGAAAGCAATATTCAGAAAGAATAAGGAAGCAAAATAGATTAAAAATATTTCTAGTTGTGATTGAGTATTCGCTCTTATCCTAGTATACTATATCCTAGATCATATCGCAGGCTTGCAGTAGTACAGCTAAGTTTTTGCATTACCATGATATTGCACTAATTGCGAAGATGGACCTACATGGGCCACCATAAAAATGTGTCATGATCCGCACCAGATATAGGGGCACACGTACTTGGGTATGTCCAGCCTAAACTGCTGCATCGATGGTAGAACGCTATCTAGGTCAAGACTATCTAACTAGCAATCTCCCGTAAATATCCAACTCCATAAGGAGACAAAGATATAATAATATGATATAAAATACTCAATCACATAACTAAAGAATGATAAGATATCAAAAGAATAATCCAAACACAACCATAAATTCTAAACAATAATATAATCTAAACTTCAACAATAACATCCAAGTCTCAATATACGTCGGAGACAAATTCGGTACCAAAATCTGCAAAAAAGAACTAACTAATATAACTAGTGATTCCGGCTAGACCTTCCGACAATCACACCTGAGCTACAAGGTCCAAGGCTATAGCTACTCTTCCTGTGGTCCGTAATATGTCGGATACCAGTCCTCTAAGTCATCATCTGAAAAATATATCCAGTGAAGATTGGAGCAAAGTATAACCCAATAGCAGTTCCAATTAATTGACAAGGACTATAAAATAATAAATAGAGGATTCTATATACTGTGAGAAAATAATAAACTGATGCAATGACAAATAATAAAGAGAACAAGCAATATAAGCAATAAGGTATAGCCAGTGCATATATGAAATGAAGACAAAGGAACTACAATATCATATTCAAGAAAATATAATCTATGAAGCTGAATATGAAGAATTGTAACTATTATAAGTGTTTAAAATACTAGTTTCGATATGTGATAGACTTGAAAACTTGTACGATAGCTAGATGGCCTGGCTAATCATACGTAAGGTGTATGATTAACACTAACAATATTTTATAATTTATAATAGGAATATGATCACATCTCTTACTGGCATTTCTTCCGCCCCAACTAGTACAGTGGATCCAACCATGACACGTTATGATACACGATCAATGTCCCATGATAATACCATGTACGATGTCTAATATCAATATCGTGTACGATATCAATATAATAACTCATGACTAAATATCTAAGCTATATACTAGTCCGTGTACCATATTGTCAAGAAATAGCTGTAACATTTCTAAATACTTAAAATATAGTAATCATCAAATAATGAAAACTATCAGAGAATGTACTCGCCTTTGGTCTTGAGCAAGAGGTGTAACTCGATGTCCGAGATGGTGTCACATACCTACATATGAATATCATGTCACTTGAGTGTAATAAAGTGATAAAAATGCTAAATGAGTCAAAATATGCTTTCTAGGCCATTTATAGGCTAAACTAGTCAAACTCGATCATACCAGGTCAATACCTTATTAATATCTAAGGTAAACTAGTTAATTCTAGGTAATCTAGCTAATATTAACTAATTTTAGCTAAATACACTATATTATATATATCCTATACTTAATTATAACCAATATCCCAAACCAATACTACTATACAATACTAATACCTAGACTAATATCCTTACCTTGGTATTACCTTAACTTCTAGCCTAATATCTTGGTATCACATCAATACCTATACCAACCCTTGGTACTAAGTATTACCTTATACTAATCAATCACCTTAACTATATAGTATTTACCTTAGCTATCTCTTAGGCTAACAATAATACACCCAAATGACACTAGTACCAACAACTTAACTGATACCCATGATATCAGTTATGATTACTTAAGTCTTACTCTTTCTAAATTGTCACTTAACATCACCCTACTCCAACACTATCACTACCAACCCTTGCTAATTGATTCTTTTATATACTTCACACACTTGCACATAATACATATACTATGCTTTGTTCATCCCACTCTAATCAACAAAACTCATCATCATGTGCACATATAATAATACCCAGTCTTGCATATTCCCAATACCAGAGCATTCGTAGATGCTGGATATTCTAGTACACTAGGTATCTCAGACCCACTCTCCATACCCTGATATCTAAGACAAACTCAGATTTCATATATGGCACATACACTCGATGATATCCACTCCTGTAACCTTCCTCTTTAAATGCCTGCAACCTCAATGCCCTTCAAACACTTAACTCGGATAATCTCTGATACTAATTCAGTTCTAACCCATTTGTTGACTGATACCTCAATTAGGATTACTAACAACTGATACACTAATATCTAAATACTACACTTGTATGAGTATAGTAGTGTACTAAACCCTATTTCTATACAATCATATTGCCACCACTACTTAGTGCAATGCATTGCCCCATCTCCTAACCTCAAGGTTGCCCGAGATCTGAATCTCCTCACTGCTCCCCTTACAATTACAACCTGAGCTTCAACTGTGTTTGCATACTCCACATTACCTGATTACTTCCAACATATATACACTGAACCACACACTTATGTGTGCACTGCAACAACATGATGAACAACCAAATCCTACCCTCATCTCATATGCTATTGCTACATCTAGGACTTGCCACATGTCCTTCCTATCATATGAGTTCAACCACATCTCCAACACATCTAGGTTTTTTTGCCTTCCTTTAGTTGTTGACCGATTCATCATATGGCTTTACAAGGTTACGGAGTTAACACTGCATTAGGACCCCTCACACCCAATACTCATAACCTATACACATGTATATACCTACTCACTAACACTAGCACCTTCATCAACAGTACCCATCAATCCTCCTATACATCAGATACATACACACACTAAACACTCACACACTGGATACTCTCTTATATATATACTAACAATCCTGTCATACTCCAGTCCTAAAATACGTAGGACTAGGAACACGTAAGCATGCCAGCCGCATGGATATGGCAACTCCAATATATGGAAACCAAAATCCAAACGTACGCTGTAATATAAAAATTAATCCACAAGTGGTATAAACATATGTCACAAGTCACAGGGTATAATCTAAATCTCATCCACAAAAATCAAATATAAATAAATAACCAGTATCTATGAAACTAGATCTCAATGTAAGTATCTAAGGATGATAGTTGGATGGAAACAAATCCACTACCAACTAGAATGGAAAAGTACAACACAATAAGCACGATATAAGAATACCAGCTAACAATCATGGGACTCAGAGAGAAGACATCATCAAAATATATGTAACCATTCGAATCTGTGCTCCTGTAAATACTCAAGAACAGATACACCTGGCAGGGGACTAGGTCCTCCGAGGGTCGTAACAAGATACAGAAAAGCAAGCCAATTTGAATACAGTAAACATGCATATAATTTGAAAATAAATAAGTACGCTGTACAAGACAATCTATATGAATGTAAATGAGGACAACTTTTTGACGTATGGGCAAGGGTAGGCTACTCAATCTAAGCCTCACAACTCACATACCCGTCAATGGACATCAGAAATTGACATACCTCTGGGGTAGTGACCAGCACGACTCTACAGAAATCGACATACCTCTGGGGTAGCGACCAGCACGACACATGCCCGTAGTGTGAACTATATACTATGGTTTACCAGAGTGGTTAAAAGCCCATACGCCTAATGATTATCCTCTCATGATACTAGGTGCCATGTGTGTCAACATATCTAATATATAGTATGACTGAAATAAACTACACATGCAATAAATAAACAGAAATACAATAAATATATAAAAATATACTAAGCATGCAAAATACTGTAAATAATTTGGCAAGGTATCTTGCCTGGCAAGAAAGCTGTAAAGTGTAACGTCCCGAAGTCCAACACACAGGATCAGAAGCTATGGCCGCAGAACAAATATCTCCGGATGCTGAAATAAATATCACCAAAGTTTTCAGAATAAGCAAAATAGCTAAAAAGTACTTTCCTTTCGTCCAATTTGGACACAGGGGCAAAACTGTAATTTTGGGTAAAAGTGGGGTCTACGTGTGGCCCACTTTGTACCGAAAAGCGTGCCAAGGGTAATAATCTCTAAATAGAACAAATTATAGGCCAAACAACTCTATATGTCAATACGAACCCAATGGTATGTCCAAATGTGGATTCCGATGAGCCGAACACAATTTTGATCAAAAAGTCAACTATGGGGCCCGCCAATTGGCGACTTGGTCAACTATCTCAGAATTACGTAAAAATTGGGTCATAGGACCAGCACGTTACCGCGAGTCCAGTGGCGCAAGTTTTGTCGCAATCTGACGAGCGTGCACAAAATGCGCGCGACTTCCATAAAAGTTACGATACGGGGTGTGTCCGCGGATACGGGGTGATTCCGGCGCGCACACGGGTCCAAATCAGTTTTTATAAATTTTTACGTGTCCGGTTACACTGCGCGCACTGTTCGGTATACTTGGTACACGACGGGGCGGTCCCGTTTGGCGGGACGCGCTCCGTTTCATAACTTTTGAAAATCTAGAAAAAGTGGGTTCGCGGGATTTTCCGATAAATTTAATTCGGTCTACAGCAGTTAATAATCTAGAGTTATTTAACAAAAATTAAACTAGGTCAAGTGGTCTACGCATATCAAAAAGAATCATCGAATTCGGATCCCTATGGTGGGAGATATGAACTCCGAAACATGGGTGGTCATCGCAGTTTTCTGCGATCCCAGAATTCGGTCTGTTTCCGCCAACTTTGGCGCTATTTTTGCCTATGGTTACGCGTTGTTCGAGGTCTACTAATACACATATATGGAAAAGGGTTAAGGGATGAGCATACCGGTGAAGACGGGGTAGTGTTTGGTTGAGCGAGTCGACGAGAAATAACTCCGGAACACAGGTACCTCGCTGTGGGAATCTGCAGTGCGCGGGGTCGCGGTCTTCGGGATTTGTTTGGACGGCATGGCGGGGTTCTCCGGCTGCGGTGGCGGCGCTCTCTAGGTCTATATGGGAAGAGGAAGGGTTTGGATGATTTAGGTTTAGGGTTATATATATATATATATATATGAAAGAGAAAGAGGGGTGGAGTTACAAAGCCGCGAGGGGGGAGGTCTTTGCTCGATGTGGGATTTAAAGGGGGCGGCTCACAAGCAAAAGGGTGCTGGTCTAAGTTGTAATAGGGGCGGCTGCTCCCTTGTAGCAAATGCCCATGGTTGGTGGAATTACAAAGGGTGGGTAGTATAGGAAAAATGGTAGTTGTTATTAGTAATGGTTTGGTTTTGCTATTTGCAAATGATTGCTTACAAGGGCTTGCTGCTATTTGCATGGGGGTGTAGCATAGGGAATTGGCTGCTAAGTGCTAATGAAGGTAAAATGGGTTGATTAGTAATGGATTTGTTATTAATTAATATTATTATTTGTTTATATTATTTTCTTTTCTTTTCTTAATCTTTTCCTTTTCTATTAAATATATACATGCATATATATATATATATATATATATATATATATATATATATATATATATATATACTCATAGAAAAAATTGCAGATTATATTAATGCACACTATTAAGCTAGCAACTGCTCAAGGGGTCTCTTACATGAAATAAATTTCAAAAAATTCTTAATGGTCTCATAAACCCTCTAAGTGCACCAACACCTAAAATAAAAATTATTAAAAATCTATTTCTCCTAATTAGCCACTAATTACTACAATTAAATTAATAACTAATAATTAAAAGGGTATTTACGATTTTTTTTTTGGAATAGGGGTTTTACATTCTACCCAACTTATAAAAATTTTGTCCTCGAAATTAAAATTAAGCCGCGGTAGAAAGTCAAGGATGGTATAAGATTTGCATTGTTTAAAATACAAGGCCATGTTTAAAGGGTGGGCGATGTTGCGTGTTGCACATCCCAAAAAAAAATCATAGAAAAATCCACATGAGCGAAAAAAATAGGTTTCTTCATGTGTCATGTCCAATGGTGTGGACACCTAAATGCTCTTTTGCATAAAAGTGCCCAACAATTAGAAAATTGTACAAAGACGAGAATTGGATGATGGGCACGTCTAGGATAAGGGTATAGAATTTGTAGGAAGGCAGTGACTAGTGTAGTGCTCCAATTATCGGAGTACGGTAAGGTGCGCCAAGTGATACAATATTACAAAATTAAATAAAAATACCGTGTTCTATTTCTAACTGGATTCAATCTAGTCTTAGTCTCACTATCTAAGCCAAGTAGGTCCAATTTTGGGTGAGGGTTCACAATCTACCGAACTTTAAAATTTATCCATCTATCACCTAAGACTATACATCTAGGAAAACTATTCCTCAAATTATTTAATCATATTATTCAATCCTCAAAGTTTTAACACCAAACATATCACCTATGATATGCCCTTAATCAATTATAAAATAGGGTCACTAAGTCATGTGATTAGCCTTATGGGGTATATCTAATATTATCAGTGTCAACTTATACCAGCACGAGGTTTCGTCTTTCCGAAATAAGGGAAGACGGAGAGCAGTAATAAAGAATTCAAGGTGAAGGTGACAGAATACAATTACGAGGTTCAAAGAGATTAAAGAATTCAAAAAGAGAGTTGTCAGGACAGTTGTGGATTGAAATCCTATTTTTGGTAATTTCCTATTTACATGCTCGTATCAGTACAGTTATGTAACCGATACGATGTGTCAGACATGTATAGGGGCAAGTATATCCGTCTACTACCATATATCTCAATCCACGTAAAGTAGTCATGCGAAGAGCGAACCAAGCGCAATAAGGTTAGCTAGACCTTAATACACCGATTCTGATTAGGCAATTGTATCATTGTGTGCACCCAATAATACATATGCCATGAGCAAGCTCAATAAAAGAATAAGCTTGCAAAAACTAGGCTATAATAGCAGCATAAATCAAGGTAGTACAGAAAATATAAGTACGATAGATTATGATGAGAGAAGTTACAAAATAATCCCAGTTCTCAAAGAAGATAAGACTCTTACAATCTCTACAGTGGTCATACTAAATCCTTGTCTAAGTCGATAGTCGACCAAATAGGGGTATGGGCTTCTAAACTCTACAGTCTGATAAAATATTATCTTCTTATGCTAGCACACAGTTAATGTCATTCAGCTATACTTCAATAATAGGGCAAAAGACTATGTGATACTAGGTTGGGAGGTATACTATCCAACTTATAAAAATTAACTAATACTGTAATTGTCTTAAGGATACCGCAGAAACTCCTGTTAAGGTCTACGAGAATGGGGTCTTGGTACTTATTAGGGTATCATCTTTCATTACATAGGTCATGGTCGTCCTAAGTCTGAACCATAGCGCTCATAGAGCAAGTGTCAATAGTAAGGATAGAAGAGTTACTGGCCGTCAAGGGGAAAGGATCTAACTCGTATCGAGGTGGGGGTACATGTTACGCAATTTAAAACTAAGGGATAAGCGCCAGGTCTCAATCTACAAGAATAGCTTAAACCATCAAGTTCTAACTACTAAGCACACAATTTCAAAATTTAACATTAACCACTAAAATCCCAGCAACTATATGTCCTTAACACAGAATAAATCACCTGGCCTACAATCAGAAGTGTCAGATGGCACGAGTTGAAAGATGAAGAGTAGAAGAAAAAAATTTAGTCGTCGCACAATTAGCGAATGCTAAGGTCGTAGAGGAACAATATATGAAATTAAAATAGGAGCTCTAGATAACATCGTGGTTTTCTAAGGAGGAGTGGTATGCTAGTTGCTATGTTCGAGTTATGATCAAGAGAAATGTTATATTCATTGCTCTTGGCTTCCTAAGGTACTGTCTGCTACTAATACGACAATGATCTAAGTTTATAGTTCTCCAATACTTATCTAACTATGAAGGTTAGGTTCAGTCCTAATTTTTTAATTTTTGGTTTTCTATTGGTTCCTCAATACTAGGGTCAAACATTATGGTAGAACTTCTAACTAACTCTAGTAGTATCTATGCTACTCATAAGTCCTCATAATACATCAAGGGGTAATGGTAAACCAATCTATAGATACGAAATTCTAGGGTTCACTAGATATTCTAAACTTAGTGGTGTGTCTATATTCTCGTTGTATTCTTAATAGGTGTGCTACCATAATTATCATCCTAATAATAGGGGTTCCTATATTCTAGTAGAAGGCTATACTTAAAGAACTATTAGGGAAGTACAGGAATCAAGTAGGATGCAATTATTCTGATAGAATGGATTGGAAGGAGAGCGAATCATAGTCAATTGTGGATGAGATCCTATACTCTATTCCTAGGTGCAGGCTTGTTCGGTACAATAACGTAACCGAGATAATATGCTCTCGACCTGCATGGGCCACCACAAAAATATGTCACGCCCCAGTCCCAAAATACGTAGGACTAGGAATACGTAAGCATGCCAGCCGCATAGATATGGCAACTCCAATATATAGAAACCAAAATCCACACGTACGCTGTAATATGAAAATCAATCCACAAGTGGTATAAACATATGTCACAAGTCACAGGGTATAATCTAAATCTCATCCACAAAAATCAAATATAAATAAATAACCAGTATCTATGAAACTAGATCTCAATGTAAGTATCTAAGGATGATAGTTGGATGGAAACAAATCCACTACCAACTAGAATGGAAAAGTACAACACAATAAGCACGATATAAGAATACCAGCTAACAATCATGGGGCTCGGAGAGAAGACATCCTCGAAACATATGTAACCATTCGAATCTGCTATCCTGTAAAATACTCAAGAACAGATACACCTGGCAGGGGACCAGGTCCTCAGAGGGACGTAACAAGATACAGAAAAGCAAGCCAATTTGAATATAGTAAACATACATATAATTTGAAAATAAATAAGTACGTTGTACAAGACAATCTATATGAATGCAAATGAGGACAACTTTTTGACGTATGGGCAAGGGTAGGCTACTCAATCTAAGCCTCACAACTCACACACCCGTCGATGGACATCAGAAATCGACATACCTCTGGGGTAGCGACCAGTGCGACTCTACAGAAATTGACATACCTCTGGGGTAGCGACCAGCGCGACACACGCTCATAGTGCGAACTATATACTACAGTTTACCAGAGTGGTTAAAAGCCCATACGCCTAATGATTGTCCTCTCATGATACTAAGTGCCATGTGTGTGTCAACATATCTAATATATAGTATGACTGAAAGAAACTACACATGCAACAAATAAACAAAAATGCAATAAATATATAAAAATATACTAAGCATGCAAAATACTGTAAATAATTTGGCAAGGTATCTTGCCTGGCAAGAAAGCTGTAAAGTGTAACGTCCCGAAGTCCAACACACAGGATCAGAAGCTATGGCCGCAGAACAAATGTCTCCGAATGCTAAAATAAATATCACCAACGTTTCCAGAATAAGCAAAATAGCTAAAAAGTACTTCTCTTTCGTCCAATTTGGACATAGGGGCAAAACGGTAATTTCGGGTAAAAGTGGGGTCCACGTGTGGCCCATTTTGCATCGAAAAACGTACCAAGGGTAATTATCTCTAAATGAGACAAATTATAGGTCAAACCACTCTAAATGTCAATACGAACCAAACGGTATGTCCAAATATGGATTCCGATGAGCCGAACACAATTTCGTCCGAAAAGTCAACTGTGGGGCCCGCCAATTGGCCACTTGGTCAACTGTCTCAGAATTATGTGAAAATTGGGTTACAGGACCAGCGCGTTACCACGAGTCCAGTAGCGTAAGTTTTGTCGCAATCTGACAAGCGTGCACAAAATGCGCGTGACTTCCACAAAAGTTACGACACGGGGTGTGCCGCGAATACGGGCTGATTTCGGTTACGACAAATTTTTATGTGTCCGGTTACGCTGCGCGCACCGTTCGGTACACTTGGTACACGACGGGGCGGTCCCGTTTGGCGGAGCGTGCTCCGTTTCATAACTTTTGGAAATATAGAGAAGTGGGTTCGTGGTATTTTCTAACGAATTTAATTCTGTCTACAACAGTTAATAATCTAGGGTTATTTAACAAAAATTAAACTAAGTCAAGTGGTCTACGTATACCAAAAAGAATCATCGAATTCGGATCCCTATGGTGGGAGATACGAACTCCGAAATATGGGTGGTCACCGCAGTTTTCTACGATCCCAGAATTCGGTCTATTTCTGCCAACTTTGGCACTATTTTTGCCTATGGTTACGTATTGTTCGAGGTCTACTAATACACAGATATGGAAGAGGGTTAATTGGTGAGCATACCGGTGAAGACGGGGTGGCATTTGGTTGAGCGAGTCGACGAAAAACAACTTCGGATCACAGGTACCTCATTGTGGGAATCTACAGTGCGCGGGGTCGCGGTCGTCGAGATTTGTTTGGACGGCCTGGCGGGGTTCTCCGGCTGTGGTGGCGGCGCTCTCTAGGTCTAGATGGGAAGATGAAGGGTTTGGATAATTTAGGTTTAGGGTTTTTATAAATATTGATATATATATATATATGAAAGAGAAAGGGGGGGTGGAGTTACAAAGCCGCGGGGGGGGGGGGGGGTCTTTGCTCGCTGTGGGATTTAAAGGGGGCGGCTCACAAGCAAAAGGGTGCAGGTTTAAGTTGTAATAGGGGCGGCTGCTCCCTTGTAGCAAATGACCACGGTTCGTGGAATTACAAAGGGTGGGTAGTATAGGAAAATGGGTAGTTGTTATTAGTAATGGTTTGGTTTTGCTATTTGCAAAGGATTGCTCACAAGGGTTTGCTGCTATTTGCATGGGGGTGTAGCATAGGAAATTGGCTGCTAAGTGCTAATGAAGGGAAAGTGGGTTGATTAGTAATGGATTTGTTATTAATTAATATTATTATTTGTTTATATTATTTTCTTTTCTTTTCTTAATCTTTTCCTTTTCTATTAAATATATACATGCATATATATATTTGTATATATATATATATATATATATATATATATATATATATATATATACTCCTAGAATTTTTTTAGATTATACTAATGCACACTATTAAGCTAGCAACTGCTCAAGGGGTCTGCTACATGAAATAAATTCCGAAAAATTTCTAAGGGTCCCATAAACCCTCTAAGTGCACCAACACCTAAAATAAAAATTATTAAAAATCTATTTCTCCTAATTAGCCACTAATTACTATAATTAAATTAATAATTAATAATTAAAAGGGTATTTATAATTTTTTTTTTTTTGGAATAGGGGTTTTACAAATCCCATACCACCAACTATTATATTTCTCACTGAGACACAAACTCCTCCACATACATGTACCTGGTACCATTACACTCAATCATAATTACCTATACTAACACCTCACTGATACCCCCATGGATACCCTCATCTCAGATGCTCATACTCATTGTGTACTAATACACGCAAATATATACTTACAAGACACATTTCCTTCAAGTTCCCAACACCATACTGCAACCAATTCCATTCACCTGTGTACACATGTGCACAGGCCAACCTACCCGAGCCCCACCTGCAGACCAACTGCTATAAGGCAGCAAGCACACCTGTGTATCTAACCCAAGCTAACCCCAAACACCCTCACCCCTTATACTTGTTGTTGATACAACATTTCATTCACCTACTGCAACAGACCTTCACCTTTATATTACTCATGACACAATCCTATTCGTCAAAACACCTTTATCCATATTAGTCCATCAAGATACACCATGCACTAAATTACCTCTCAACTGCACACAGACCACACATACGAACAATTACAACCTCCCTCACAAACACATACTACACTATCCAATGCACCACACTGACCACCCCTACACCCTCAACATCACTAGCACAATCCTATTATCAAACACCTAGTGTGCACTCTAGTGCACCACACTAGGATACTTATGATACACCCCTCAAACACTATGTTACTCTCCGAACCACTACGATACCAATTCCAACATGATACACTCCCAACACATAATGAATATATATATATATATATATATATATATATATATATATATATATATATATATATATATATAACATATTTAAAGATATAAAAACAATAATTATATCTATTATAGAGCATGTGATAATATTAGGATACCAATACATAGAAATACCCATTCATTCTACCTCATATCATGGCGTATCATGATACACATTTCCCGTATCCATTTATGGACATGTACACCCTAATAATAAATGAATCATACTCTAAAATCAATGAGAAATATTTCTACAAATACCTAATGGTCCAAATTCGGATTTCTCCCATTTTGGCCACAAAAGTCAATATAACTTTCTCCATATGCCTCCTACGAACCTAGTTCTTCTTCTTATAGGTAGCCCTTAGCCATGGGAAGGTCCCTAGAGATTTATTTCATCATTTAAAATTGAAATAATAAAAGAGAAATGAGTTTTACCTATTGGGAGATGGATTTTCAATGTATTCCACCAAATGGACATAAATAAAAGTTGGACACAATCCTCAATCCAATACTTCCCTCCTCAAGTGCTCCTCTAGCAATGCCAAGCTCCTTAGCCTCCTTAAAATGAAAGTGAAAGGGATAAAATTTGGGAATGGGTAGATTTTCTAGCGAAGGGATTAGGGTTTGCCTCTAACTTTGGGAATGAAATAATGAGAAAAGAAAATAAGGATTATTCATGAATAAAGAGGCTTATATAGACTTCCTCTTAGGGTGGTTGAGGAATGTTTGAATTGACACAAGTGTCCCTCTCATTCCTTCATGAATATGATCTAACTAAATCATAGGAGAAATATTCTATTCTTGAGTCTAAATAGGTTTAATAGAATTTATCTAGTCATGACTAATTAATAACTCAAGTCAAATATTCTAAACTCAATAACTAAATCATTCTCCTAAACTAATGAGTCAAACCATGACTAACTATTTAATTGAATCAATGTGTCAAGTCAAGTCTAGTCAGGTCCACTAATATTATGTCTAATTAAATAGCCTAATCCACTAACCAAATATAATACTATTTATAATATATATATCATGCACATTATAAATAAATAAAATATACATAATATTTATAATAATATAAAATGACAAAAATACCATATTCTAGAAATATGGTAGTGATATTTGACATGCTTGGCACTTTCTCACATAGTCAACAGCCTCTGCTACCATTATCGGCTAATAGTAACCCATCCTCCGGAGACGGTCCTGCCAATAGTAACCCATTCTCCAGAGACGATCCTGTAGCTTGGGTCCAGGCTGATAGGTACCATAAACCCCGTCATGAACCTCGCGAAGAGCCTGCTTCGCTTCTACATTCGATAGGCATTGTAGCAAAAGACCGTCGTTGGAACGATGATACAGCATTTTAGTAGCAGTATAGTAATAGAACCGGAGGGAACATCTTCTGATAGAAATGGCTTCATTTGGGTTCTCGAAGAGAATTTCATATACTGCATAGTCGATGAATGGGAGCCTCCAGTCTTGGGAGTCGATGTTTATCTCTACTGAGTAGCTCAGGTACATACAAAGATTATTTTTTGGGCAGACCAGCTCTTGACCGACTGTAATCAGTTGATAGATTTTGACCGAAACTTCCAGGAAGGCAGTGAGGCCGGCCAGGGCGTCAGCCTCAATTTTCTGTAGTCAAGGGACGTGCTTTATGAAGAACCCCTCAAAGGTAGAGATTATTCCAAGCGTGACTTGTTGGTAGGGAATTAAGTCCTTGTGCCGGACCTCATATTCGCCCCGGTCCTGACTGACTATCAGCTTGGAATCGTCGTAAGCTTACAAGTAGTCTACTTCAACTTGTTTAGCGAGTTGGAGCCCAATAACGAGGGCATTGTACTGCCACATTGTTGGAGCATGGCTCTGTGAGGGAGTTAGCGCAATTTATGACCAGATCGTATGAAAAAATTAGTATTATCCCGAGTCCAGCGACAATATCGTCTTTGGGCCCTGTTCTTGAAGTACCATCGAACAATATTCGTCAAATGGCTTCTGCGCTTGTTGTCATATTTGAGTCTGCTATTTCGACGAGGATCTCCTCGTAGAGTTTTGAGTTTTCGGTACAGGGTGGCTGTCAGGAAATCTGCCAATGCTTAGCATTTGACCATCTTTTGTGGGACAAATACCATGTCGTACGGCAATATCAGTATTGACTATCTGGCTAGGCGAGAGTTGAGCACTCCGAGTTTAGTCATGAGGACCCTGAGAGGATTAAATTGTGAGATCATATAAATGGTTTGTTCTTCCAAGTAATGTCGGGTCTTCTGAATGGCAAAGACCAGAGCAAGGCACTCCTTCTCAACGGAATTGTATATGTGCTTTGCGTCGGCCATTATTTTGCAGAGATAGTATATAGCTTATTCGTAACCTGTATTACTTTTCTGGGCTAGTAGAGCTCTGAGGGAGTGATCCATTTCCTATACATATAGCAAGAAGGGTCTTTCCACAACGGGGGGCTACCAATACTGGGGGGTTCATGAGATACTCCTTGATATCGTCGAAGGTGCGCTGACATTCTTCGTTTCAGACAAAGGAGACTCCCTTCTTCATGAGCTGAGTGAACGACTGACAACATCCAGACAGGTTTGATATGAACCTCATGATGAATACCAGTCTTACTTGAAGTCCATGAAGATCGCTATGGTTCTTCGGCGGGTGCATTTCAAGAATTTTTTTAGTCTTGTCAAGGTCTACATGGATACCCTTTGAAGTTATGACAAAACCTAGAAATTTGCCGCTTGAGACTCCCAGGAAGGACTTGGTAGGATTCATCTTGAGATGGTGCGCACGCATCAGGTCGAACACAATCTTCAAGTCTCGGAGGTGATCATCTTTAGAGCGACTCTTGACAGCGATGTCATCAAAGTAACATTCCACTGTCTTGCGCAGATGTTCAAGGAAGATGGTGCTCATAGCTTGCTAGTATGTAGTATAGAAGTATTAAAAATATGCCTCTTAAAGATGGTGCAGTTTTCTACAAATAAACTTAGTAGGGGGAAAATGGCACACTTTCACTCTGATGGCGCACTTTCAAGCTATTTTCGTCAACAAAGACAGGCGCACAAATCGCATATTTGTTTCCCTCCAAACATTAAATACAATAAATCTGATAGCCGGACAGCAGTCGAGGATTCAGAAGTCATCATTACAGCTGAGCTGTAATGCACAGACCCAGGTTGTCATTTGGCGACCAGTCTTTGTGCCAAATTTATCAGAAGTGCACCGCTGTGCCTACTTCATCAAAATACACCGCTGTGCCAATTACTTCATCAAAAGTCCACCGTTGTGCCAATTTCTTAAAAAGTGCGCCGTTGTGCCAACTTTATCAAATATGCGTCATTGCGCCAATTTTATCAAAAGTGTGCCACTGTGCCTATTTTATCAAAAGTGCGCTGTTGTGTCAATTACTTCATCAAAAGTGCGTCGATAGGGTAATTTTTTCAAAAGTGAGTTGTTGTGCCAACTTCATCAAAAGTGCGCCATTTTGCCAACTTCATTAAAAGTGTGTCACTGGCCAACTATTTCAAAAGAGTGCTTGTATAGCCATTCCAAAGTGCGCCTACTATCATAACTGATAGTGAGGAGTTATGATTACGTGTCATACATGCCATGCTTCTCGTAAAACATATACAAAGAATTGTCCCCCACGACCTATGCTTTCCTCGTATAGGAAGCTACGTGTCAAGTAGGCAGCAAGTTGTGCACCCACTCATTAAGAACTTGGGGTGTTAATCCACCAAAAGAGTTCGTACAATACGGATTATCCAAAGTGCACGCACACTATCATAACTACTCTAAAATCCTATAAATATAGGATCATTGTGTACGTTACAGAGGCGGAAGGAGGCTGGAATTTTTAAGTCTTTGAAATTCAATAATAGAAGAAGAGAAATAAAAGCTTGTCATACCGTTGTTGCCAAAGCTTTCTTATTGCTCAACTCTTTAAGTTGTTCACAGCATCCTTGTATTTCTTCGTCGTCGTGTGGTCCAACGAGTAAAGTGATCTCCCGCAGATCAGATCTCTACAGCTATACTATCCCATATTAAATTGTACTTAGATTCATGTTTAGGATCTCTTGTACTCTTCTTTCTTCTTTAAAATTTTCTAATACAAAAGTTTCGTTTAAACTTTTTTTTCAAACATGTAGCACATGCGTTCTTCAGACCGAAGGGCATGACTGTGTAGCAGTATACTCCTATCATCGTTCGAAATGATGTATATTTATCACCGTTAGAAAATATCTTGATTTAATTGTAGCCTGAGAATCTGTCCATAAAGGACATACGCTCGAAGCCACAAATATTGTCGATAATTATTTTTGTGATTGGAAGGGGAAACTCGTCCTTAGGGCATGCCACATTTAGATCACGAAAGTCAATACAGATCCGGATCTTCTTATTCTTTTTTACGATGGACACGATGTTGGCTATCCAATCTGGATGATGTTCCTTATGGATGAAGCCACTAGATATCAGTTTGTTGACTTTAGCTTCGATGATATTCATGATGTGCGATCGAAACTGCCGTTGATGTTGCTTGACCGACTTAGCATTCGACATGATGTTGAGTTTATGGACTGTAATTTAGGGGTCCAGTCCTGGCATGTCTTCGTAACCCCAGGCAAAGTCATCGATATATTTCCTGACGAGCTATTGTAGGGATTTCTGATCCTCATCGAACAAACTTTTGTTGATGAAGATAGGTTTAGGGGAGGTTTGGTCACCCAGATCGATTTGTACGACTTCGTCCTCGGTGGAAGGTTCCCGTTACTCGAACCGCATCTCCCATTATGCATCTAGACGTTGGGCCCATGATTTTACTTTAAATAGTTCAGGTGGATCATCGTCGTCTTCCTCAGGGTCACCTGATACCTTGTTGGCGGACAATGTTTGTTTAAGCATCTCCCCAATACTAACATTGGAGACCCAAGAGAAAGAATCTAGAAATTAAGAGTTTAACTCAACTTTTTCATCCGATCCTTCAGGGGTCATGGGAAGCGTGACATAACCTAAGCCATGCTTGGCCTTATGGAGGTAATCCTCGGACTTTCCTGTAGGAGCTTGCAAATGCAGAGGTAGCCGTCAGACTTTACCGTAGTTTAAGATCCTAGCGGCTTTCAAATCGTATTCCATCTTCTGGATGAGATGCTTTGTTTGAGAGCTGTACCGGTGAAGTAACATTTTACAGTTATCGAGTTATGGCTCCAGTTCCTCTAGGACGGAGGATTGGAGACTTTTTAATATGCCAAAGATGATGAGTTTGTCTCCCCTCTTTTTTGTTAGAACTATGAAGTAGGAGTTTTGACTGAGAAGAATTTGGTTCACTGCATAGGTGGTAGTCACCTGTGTATGCAGTTGCAACCCTAGACCATGATCTCTAAAATTTAATGTGCTAAGATGTGCAACATCTGAGTAGTTCAAAGATATCCCTTTATTCATAAAATAAGGTATCTTATCCTCAGGAATTACATCGTCAAGAGAACATACGTTAGCATGAGCGGCTACGTACTCCTCTAGTTTGTCCTTTCCAAGATCTACCCCCAGTATGAGCGACGGCTTCGGAGGTCTCCTGCACAGCTTTACTACTAGAGGTTCGGAAGTCATAGTAGGAGACAGATCTTCCTTTAACGGTCGACTCGGTCTACGAAGGTGAACGAACAGAGGTTCGAGTGCTTTCTTGTGCAGTTTTACCATGAGAGGAGGGGATGTATCGAAAGCGCGAACTATGGACTTGATTGTAGAGGATCAAGTTAGAGTAATAGGCCTCAACCCCTTTAAATGGATCTATGTCGGCAAATTTTGTCTTAAGGACTCCATGATCGTCCATATACTTCAAGTACTGGTGCAGGGTCGACGGTACGATCATGTACTGATGTATCCAAGGATGTCCCAACAGAACGTTGTTAGATCCGTCTATGTCTATGACGTAGCAGGTGACCTCTATTTTTAAATTATCGATCAGACATTTCAAGCGAATCTTACCCAGAGGGTAGCTCCTTCCTGCGTTGAAGCCACTGATGAAAGTATTGGTTACTGCCAGGCGATGTATCGGGATGCCCAAGGTCTAAAGCAGACTCTGTGGGATGATATTGATTGACGAGCCGGAGTGGATGTGCATCCGGTCCACCATGATGGTGCCGATGTACCCTATGTAATACAGATAAAGAACATGCCGATTATTCTTTAGCAACATATCTTATTACGAGAATATGATGTTGGGTATCGCCTCTATCACATTATTGTAGTAGGGCATACGACAAGATCCTTAGTTGGCGGCTTCACCTACATCCGGTAGGTGTCGGCATTCTGCAATGCCTCACTCAGAGCAACTCGAGTGTCTTTGGAGAGTCGGAGAAGCTCGAATAGTGAAAACTTCGCTGGGGTATTGGTCAGTTATGTCAAGATGTCGAAGTTGTAGGACTTCTCCATCCCCTTAACGGTATCTTTGCACAGCGGTTTGTCGAAGCGAGTTTCTTTCTACTTAGACTTATCCGTTGTAGGAGGCTAGGATGGACCCAGATCGGATGTTGCGATTGGGAGCACACCATCATCCAGGGTATCATACTCTCGTTGGTACGCCAGTCCGGACCTTATCGTTCCTGCTATGGCTTCTTCGGAAGGTATAGAAAATATGTAACAGGACTTGGACATCTTGTCCTTGGACTTTGTGGCGGAAGGTATTGCCTTCAGCATCAAATCTGGAGCAAGATCTGGATGGACCCACATGACCTCCCCACGTGATATGGTGAGAGATATCATCCCGACTGTTTGGTCATGAACTGGCAGAAGATTTAAAACCTCCAATATTGCCCTGGGGATCGGGATTACTACGTCTTGGGCTTCCCTTGCCGGAAAGTTATCGAAGTGGAGAGATACCATATTGGCGGCAACTATTTTTTCATCAAAGTCTAAGGTGAGGGACTTGGTGTTGAGAAGATGCTGGATGTACCGCTTTAATGTATAGTAATCCCATATCGCATGGTGGACATATCGATGGTAGTGGCAGTACTTCAGATTATTCACATCGACTGCCTCAACAGGGCTCTTGACGTTAGGGAGCTGAAGCTTGTTTCCCTTTATTAGCACATCAAAGATTGACATGACGTCATCATCTTCAAAGAAATAAGTTTCCTTCAATTTTGGAGCCTCTGTGGGCTTTAGCTCTGGCTTCTTGGTTATGTTGGTGACAAGAACCTGCTTCTTCTTGCCATATTAGGCGTTATTGTCGTTGTTGTTATTGTTGTAAGGGTATTTTCCCCTGTCATCAGTGATTGGGATCTGTTTTCCCAAAAGGCGGGCATCCTTTACTTTTCTTTCAGCACCGATAACATTTATGATGAACTTCGTCCAGTCTTTAAACTGAGAGTCACCTATCCAGAGTCTGACTGTGGGGAGAAGATTTCTCAGGCAGGTGTTCATCAGCACGGACTCAGGGATACCAGGGAGTAACTTTAGCGTACTTGCCTGTATCGCTCGATGTATTCCCGTACAGACAATTTCTTTTTTTTTATGTCCATTAAATAGGACATCATCATGTTATTTCTCCTATCGTAGAACCGAACAAGGAAAATACCTTTGAGGTCGCCAAACGATGAAATATAATTATCTTGGAGGCTGCAGAACCAATCCAAAGATATTCCAAATAATGCCCCGACAAAGAGCTTGGTTAAGAGGGCATTGTTGTGAGGTAGATGCCCCGTTGTCGTCTTGAAGTAACTCATAAATTAACGGAAAGATATCTTCCCGTCAAACAGAGTCAAGTTTAAGGACTTGTACTTGGGCAGGTACGGTACATCTCTCCACTCGAGGGAATAAGATTATCAAATCCCGAGATCTCATAATGAGTCTCGATTTCCCATTGAGTCTAGGCGGGCCTAGAGTTCTCGCACCTCCCGTATTGCTTCTCGAGTGTCACAACCCGTACCCGAAAATTGGGCATGAGTCATGGATACATCCAGCCTATGCCATAACATCGTCGGTAGAATGCTGTCCAGGTCAATATAGCTATCTAACAACTCACACAATATATGATATCATAACCTTTAATGTATCTCAACTTTAATCAGAGGATAATGAATATATATATTCCTCAACTCACAATGTACTCAATCACAATAACTATAAGGAAGGTAAATGGCACGTAAAGATGTAAAGAAACATGAGAGGCAAAATAATATATAATTCAAATAAGTCAGAGTCTAAGAGTCTAGCTATCTCAACATAATATAAGTCTCAACATAAAATATAACTCAAGTCTCAAAGTCTGCAATAATCCAATACATAAAGATAAGCTAGTGCTAACTAAACAACGGCGGGTAGTGTCTCCTCTATATAGAGTGGCTCCCCTAGAAGCTCCTGGATATAATCATCATCTACTCCTGGACCATAATGAGTAGGACAAAAATTCTCGAGATCCTCTAAAAAATGTTATCCAGTCAGGATTGGAACAAAGCACAAACACTAACAGCAATTCCAATTATATTGATAAAAATTATAAAGCAGTGTAAGAAAATACATGATGGAATAAAATACTAGAATATAAGGAGAAACTAGAGAGACATGTAATCATCATAGAGAATAACTAGCAGTGAAAAGATAGCTATGAATACTAGCAATGAATGAACTGAAATAAAAGAAATAGAATACTTGCTAAGTGCCTTAAGATATTAGTTTGTTATGTGATCGACTTGGGACTAGATCATGCTTGTTATATATGATTGGCTATAACAAATGTAAGGTCAGGCTCTGGTTAGCTATGATTCTTGCAAGAGTCAGGATAATCATATATAACATGCTATGAAAAATATAATATGGTCAGGCTACACCCTACGCAGTATATGGGGTAAGCTATGATGCATGTAAGGTGGGGTATGATCATATAATCTGCTAATATTTTTCCATCCCCAGCTAGTACGATGGATCCAATCATGACTCATCATGACAGGTATCTATGATACTAGCCCAAGTATACACTACAACTAGAATCATATTAATGATCAAAATAATAAAAACTATCAAAGAATGTACTTGTCTGTGGTCCTAAGCAAAGTATGAGGATCGATGTCCAAGATAGAATCACAAAGACCTAAATATCAAATATTAATGTTAAAAGGTGTTTGGAAGGATAAAAGTGATTAACTAGGTGAAATGAGGTTGTTAGGCAATTTCTATGTCCATTCTAGGTTAAATACCTTGTTATACTAGGTTCTCTAGGTCTTAACAGGGTATTCTAGCTTATACTAGTCTTATACTATGTAAACTAGTTAATACCTAGCTAAAATCAGACAGTACCAACTAATATTAAATACTAAATTAACTATATAAGTTATAGACCTGATAATATCAATATCTATACAATAATTAATCTATAGATTGATACTTAAGCAATCCTTAGTTTAGTACCTAACTGCTAACTGTGTATATATGCATTTTCACCTGTACCACACCCTAATATCAGTAGAGAATTCCTAAACACTAGTTCCCTGGTTCACCCTCTCCTCTTGAATACTTACCAACTCATCCTAACACCCTAATACAGTTACTTAATACCTCATTGATGTCAAACACCTATGAACTTGCCGCAGTTCATGGCACTGGATTGGTACTTACCTCTCAGACAATACACTGATACTCGAGTATCAGTCCCCATTGGTACACTTGACACACCAACACTCGTGCCTCTCTAACTCATTACAATCAATAGGATACTTAAGTATCCCACTTATCCTAATCTTCACCTTGGAACTAAGATACTAGGATGCCCACATTAAAACCTAATACTAGACACTACCCTTACCTTACCGTAACTTCACACTTGGATACACAACTGACATACTAATAGTACACTAGCCACAAACCATTAACTCATTCTAACTCTACCCTTTCAATCACAGATGAACATTCCAGGATATATTTCTAAAGGCTCAATACTAAGACACATGACCTCTATACTTGATACCTGATACTTTCAATATCCAACACATTTTACGGGCCACTGAACAACACCCCCAATTCCACACTCCCATACTCATATTAACTGACAACTGATACTTATAACACCCTTGTTCCCAATGCCTCATCTCTAGTGCATGAATTACACAGATATGTGCAAACTCTAAACTGGAACCCCCATACCTGTTGCTGCTACTGCTGCTCCAATGCTTTAATATATTGCATCCTTACTCGAACGCACAACAATGTTCTAAACAGCTGCTGCTGCTAGATACTTCTGTTAGCTCCTGCCCATGTTGTACATGTGCAACATCACCCCTGCACAAGTATCCAACTGATCACCCAAACACTAGATCATTGTTACTGCTATCTAAATACATCAGTGCACACAGCTGCACTGATACACTGTGTTCTACCCGATACCCCATGCCTCATCTACCCGAGCACAGCCTTCCTCACTCAACAATATCAGTGAAACCCCCATACCATACTCGAGCCTCATTATCGACACTTACCTACCACTGCTCAGACTGAACTAAGTTTCAGTTCTTCACTGAACCTGCTCTCTGTACTTGTCCACTGCCATCACATTCACTCACTACAAGCCCCTACCCCCATCTACACACACACACTTGATTTTTCCACATTTACTGATAAATATTGGTATTAGTCATCCATATACTCACTCGCATGGACCACTACACCATGATACACCATTAGAATACTAGTACATGTTTACTACATATTGCAGTTCCATGATTATTGCATATTGTTCAAAATCTCTATATACACCTCATTACACTAACACAAGCATCTTATACCCAGTGTACTACCACTACTCCATTTACTTCCTACTGCAACTAGGTGCCACAAGTCCCTCTTTACTTCATATTTCACAATTCACTCCCCCACACTATTTAGTGCTCAAATGAAACCCAAGCTCCATACCACACTAACTAACCGCTAGATGCAGGGATACCTTGCCACAGTGGACTTTTACCAAGGAATGAACTGTGCAGTGCACAGATGCTGGCCCGACCCCCCCCCTAAAATACCACTGCCACCCTAGTATCAGGCTATCTGATAATTGACCCCCAAAGCCTACTGTCATATATTCCAACAGCAGATTGAATATTTGATCAAACCTCTCCCATGCAGTCCTACCTGAGTCTAAGAGCTCCAAGTATTATTCCCAATTCACACTCACTGTCACTACCTAGCACAATTCTATTTCACATAAACTAGCACTCACTCCTACACTCGACTGACAACACCCTCACCTTACAGAAACAAGCACACACTCAAGTATCAGACATATATTAATATATATAGACACTTGAATGATACTATGGATAGATGCACACCCTATTGGTCATTTTAACAAGCACCTAGTGAGAACAAGCAAGATACTCATGATATACAACCAATTCTCATATCTAAACCCCCAATATACAACTAATAACACATATTTATATATCAAATATAATTACATCTAATATGATTAGTTGTTATGAAAAAATAGAGGAAAATATACCCATAAAAATAAAACCCCAAATATGCACACAACACCATGAAGGAATCATAATGGAAGCTAAAAGAAACTTATTCTCTCTCCTTGTGGGTATTTCTAAACCATGGTTGGGCTTCTAATGGCCAAAAAATAAATAAAATAGAATTTAAAAGAGATATTTGAGGATTCACCTATTAGGAGATGGATTCCCAATGCAAGCCAAGGAATCTCTAGCCAAACTTATTCTTCTCCAGTGTTCCTTGAAACCTAAGCTTATAGGCTTCTTAGATAAGTGAAATGAGATAAATTTAGGATTAATTTACTAAAATTTGGTGGAGGATTGAAGGGGTTTGGAGAATATCTCAACTTAGGGTTTTATGAACAATAAATGCACTTGAGGGAGGCTACCCCCTCTCCTATATAGGGCCGGCCAAGTGAAAAACCTAGATCTAGCTAATGCACAATATCCACAATGCCCTCTATGGTTGTCATGAAGAGTGGTTTAATTAGTGGGGTTTCATTCCTAATGAGGGGTTTAACTACTTCCTAATTAATGAAGGAAAATAACTAGTTGGGTCCAAAATTACTAATCTAATATAAAGTTCAAGGTCACATCAAGTTTAGTACACTAACCAATATCCTTAATAATTATAATATACATACAATACACATTATATAAACTATAAACACAATATATATATATATATATATATATATATTAAAATTGACAAAAATGACCCTATTTTAGAAATGTGGTAGTGACATCGAGCTTCATCGACTGCAGAAGGAGTAGGTGATCCGGGCAGGGGATGATTGCTGCCAGCGGGTGGAGCGGTTGCATTTGAATTTTTATTTGTCCCAGGGTCAAGGCTTGCTTCACCAGAGGCCCTTGCTGATTTTGAGGCTATATTTGCCTTGATCTCCACTATTGTTTGGGTCAAGGCCAACATTGACGTGCTCATGGTTTGCATCATGACCTCGAGGGTTTCGAGGTGCTATCGATTGTTGGGGCCCTCATGATCGTCTCCTGTCATGTATGACGTCCCCTGCCAGCGGGTAGAGTGGTTGCATTTGAATTTTCGTTTGTCCCAGGGTCAAGGCTTGCTTGACCAGAGTCCCTTGCTGGTTGTGAGACTATATTTGTTTTGATCTCCACTATTGTTTGGATTAAGGCCAACATTAACGTGCTCATGGTTTGCATCATGACCTCGAGGGTTTCGAGGCACTATCGATCATTGGTGCCCTCATGATCGTCCCCTATCATGTATGACGTTCTCAGAGAGAAATGGATGGGATGGTGGATGTCGCACTTTTTGCGCCAGACTCTTGTCATAAATAGTCATCTAAGAAAGTTGGTAGTGTCGCATCCTCTTCGGACTCGGAGGGAACACTACCCCCAGCGTAGGAACTATGTCCTCTTGACGAGGGTGGCTACCCCAGCAATCTCTGTATCTGCTCCTTGGGAATTATCATCTTCTCGAAACGCTGGATTATCATAGTGGTATGGGGATTACAATCCCCAGCTTACGTAACCACCTGGGGTCCTAAGGAAGAACTACCCCAGTGGCTGACGGCTTTTTCTTTGAACGGGTGTCCAGGAAAATACTTTATGTGGGTTTCGCTACCTGTCCTCCTAGGACCCATTTTCTTGACTCACTGGCAGAGAGCGACAAACTGGAGGTGCTGGACTTCCAATCTCCCCTTATGGAGGGGGCCTTCTGAGCAGAATAACATGAGGCGAAGGGTAGCTCCTCTGCCTCTAATGCTTGCACTTGTTCTCCGGGTTGCCGCCGGGTGGGTACCTTTAGTTACAGCTGCTGGAATATTTACTGCCTTTTTGTTGGTACTACTACTTTGTTACAACAACAGTTGATGATAATTCTGGCACAGTGATGCCCAGGGGAGGATACTTCATATTTTATAGTTGATTCCCTCTCTTTGCGCTTGTGATTGAGCACGTTGCACAAGTCAAGCGAGGGCTAATTCACCTTTGCACCCTTCTTATGAGCCAGGATAGACCAAGTACATGGGTGCGTACATGTTAACTTTGCTTTCTGACCTAGGGTTAGTGCAAGAACTTTCTCCAGGTTGCTGATGGAAGACTCTTTAGACTGACCCTTTCCAATTTCCACTGCGGGCTAGACGTATGGAACAGTTTTGTACAACTCTTTGTCAAGGGCATGCATTACAGTTAGTGGCGCCTGCTGACGGTTGGTCGAATGAGCAATTGCTTCAGCTTGGTGAGCTCTTATTTCCTATACATCTTCGTTCTAGCACACGCAGGTGCGTAATATGAAGAGTCTAAGTTTAAATCTTTGCCTTTCTCAGCATGGCGCATGGAGTCAACGCAGTATGAGATTCGTTCAAAGATGAAACTTCTATTGCTGTCCTGGCCACATGTGGCCATCTAGCTGCGGCTATAGAACGGTGTCGTATAATCCTCCTTATACTGGTTTTGACATATCTATATGGAAGGTATCTTAGCGCTCGAACTCCTGGCATCGTAGTATTTTTCTCTACCAGAGCTCAAGTGCTGAGCACTTTCCTTGTTAGAAGAGATTGCCGCATGAAAGTCTTCAGCTCGTGTGGATGCATGATGTGCGTCTTCTGCAGCAAAGAGAGAGACGGGGAGCGCATGCTCCACAATTGGGTGAGGCACAATGGTCTTTGCAACCCATGTCATGCGGGTCTTTTTAGGCTTTGCCAGCCTTGGAGAAGCGCCGCCCTCAGAGAGCATTTCCTCAAAGGCTTACTGGTCGAAGAGTAAAACTGGCACCCTTTGGGTAAAACCCAGTTTCGATGCATCGGACTACATCATGACCTTCTCATCATAGGAGAAGAAAGTTTCCAGCAGATTCGCCACCTTGTTTTCCATTGAAGTGGGTTTGGGAAAGCTTCATTTAATAACAAATAAAAAGAGTATAAATAAATCCTAGACAGAAAATCTACGTATAATACTTTTAATCTGGGTAATGTGATGATGGAGATCGAGTACTGCAGTAACTTTTTTACTCCGTTGACAGTCCAATGAGGGAATAAGGATAATCTCTTCTCTCTTCTCTCTCCTGAGCTTGTGTGCATGTACGTGGCTCGCTTGGAGGGGGTATGGTCTCTGAAGAAGAAAAACTATCCATTGGAATGTCTACGTTGCTCATATTTATAGCCATCATGATGATGGGCTATAGGTGTCGCATATGCTTCTGTTTGGTGGCCACAGAGAGCTCATTCAATAGAATACGGTTGCAACTATAGACGCATATATGGGCAGGCTGCTACGTGTAAATCCTTAACATGATGTAGTTGAGTCCAGGCCGAGCTACTACGTAGATGTTTGTTGCAATTTGCTATTGCTGAAGATCTTCGCGGTTCTCGTCTTTTGTTTGCGTGACTTGGTCAGCTTGACACGTGGCCCATATTTAGTTGGAGAGAATCACTTCAATGGCAACAGAAAGATTTTGTCTCAAGGAACCCTGCCATATTGGACGCATGAATCCTAGGACGCATAGGACGTATGGAACATATAGAGTCTGGAACGCATGGGGCCAGAGGCACATGGAGTCTGGAACGCATGAGGCTAAAGATGTATGGAATGCATAAAGTCTTGAACGCATGGGGCAAGAGATGCATGGAATGTATGGGGTCTGGTACGTATGTGGCCTCGTATACGTAGTGCTGCACGCCTGTCAGGAGTAAAGTTTATGCGGACGTGAGGTTCTGTCGTTTAACGTGCTTACATCTTTTGAGACGTTCAAAAAGTCATTTTTGCCAGGATTCTATGTCAGATATAATCTTTGTGTCAGGCCTTTATGTGGCTAGTATTGGGGCACATGGATGCTTAAGGGAGTAGTGGCGCATGACACTGTTGGCGCATGGAAATACTAGTTACTTAGCGGTCGGTGCATAGTAGCTACTTTTCTGGGTTGCATATGTAAACCCCCTCAAATTATATTTTAGGTAAACTAGATATGGTAAGAATTTTGGTTTAGTTTCGGCTTGTTAAGGTTTAGAAATTTGGTTTGCGTAGACTGATTCTTTAATTTATACCTTTGGTGTATCTTACCGTTTCTACAATAATTGGAGCCCAATAATAGCCTTTAATAAATTGTTGCACTCTTGACCTGATAAGTCAACCTAGGCACTGGATATTTTTGTCACTCACAAACACACTCTCTTGTTCTCTAATTTAATTGTATAACTTTCCAGTCACGAAAATCAATTCTTTAATCCTATGACACGTACCTATGTCGTCGCCATCGATTTGGGGACACAAACTCAACCCGTTTTGTCGAACCAATTAAAGGGTCCAAGACTGACACCAAGCCTACACCGTTCATGACCTTTGTGTCACTCCTAATTGAGACTCTATGTACTCCCATTTAATTTAAGAGTACATATGGCACGTTATCTAATTAAATTGGGGACACCAACTTAACCTAATCCCAACCTAACCCCCAACTTAACCCAATACCCATTTATGAGGCCCATACAAAACATACAACACCCCCATCACCCTACAAAATACCAAACACCACTTTCCATACCAAATTCTCACCATTTTTTCTTTCATGTGCAAACACCCAAATGTTAAGGGGCTTAATGGCAAAAAGGGTGCTAGGTGTCACCATCCTATTGGTGAAAGCCAATGAAGAAACCCTCCCCCAATCTCACATGACCGGTCACCTCATCCTCTCTCCTCTTTGCAATGTACAACTTTTTCATGTTGAATCGTGACCCTTAATTCAAATCCCTACCCCATCACAATCACACCCTCACTCTATATTAACTCACATACACAACCCCTCCCCTCCACATGTGGCCGGCCCTAATCCCTAAAAAACCTAGGAATTCCCTTCCCCCTCACTCTCTCTCCTTCCTCTACTTATTCACACAACCGAATCCTTCTTCTTCTTTATTCTTCTTCTTCTTCACTTCTTCTTCACAGCCCGCACCACCCCCAGGCCAACTCTCCTTCACGGACGACCACCACGAGCAATAGCCACCTCTATCACCTCGAGCCTCCACTAGCCGATGTTGTCTCTACCACGAGCAGCAGCTACCTCTATCACCTCGAGCCTCCACCCGCCGCTGCCACCACCTCCGCCATTGCACCAGAGCCCACATCCAATACCACCCCGACCAACAGTACCACTACCCCGACCATCACCCACACCACTACCTTTGCCACCATCACCGTCACGACCATCACCTCCAACATCACCACCTCGATCTCTGTCAATACCACCCGCACCACCACCTTCACCCACTACCCCCTCCACCGGAGCACCGCCATCCGACCACTTCGTCACGATCCACCACCACCAACTGCCACCATCACCCGCACCACCACAACCCACGACCATTACCTCCAGCACCATCACCCCGACCAACAGTACCGTACCACCGTAGCCGATCACCACTACCCTCACGCAGCCGAGCACCACCACCACCTCGTTCGACATGTGCACCACCCCCACGGTCGACGCCTTCCCTGACCGAAGCCGCAGTACCGCCGCTGCCACCACCCGCAGCCACCTGGGTAACTCCTCATCCTTCTCCTTTTTGTGTAGTTATGTTTTTATGTGCTAAGGAAACCTAGTTAGGGTTAGGGTTTCATAAATAATTCCCATGTATAATCTAATGGAAATTGATAAGGTTAAATATATATGTGGAATATTTTTATAGTAAATTATTACGGTTACATATATGTGAACTTGATATTTATAACAAATTATTTGAGAATAAATAAATATAGAAAATATACATGTTGGGTATGTACCAATGAATTTCGATACGTTAGTGATGATATGAACGAGGATAAGCATAACTTAAATGACTGAAATCACTGTGATGAATATTAGGGGTTGAAGATTTTGTTTGGGGACGTTATACTGATTGTTGATCGTATTTGATGCAACGTTACCCTAGTAAACTTGGGTCAACCCTCTAGTTAGTATCTATGTGATCTATGTAACTAAGACAGAAGCCTATGCTAGACGTGTTGTCACCTCTTATTTTAGAATAGTATCGAGCTAGATTATTAATTAATTTTATATATCGTCTCTAGGTACTTCGGGATCCTAGGACTTGGAAGTTGTACCGGAGCTCCACCTTCAGCATCCGGATCCAGGCAAGTGTACCTTGCCATCCTGTATCTCAGTTCCATATTTATTATTTATTTTATCTATGCATTGTGCGCGCTTTGGATAGGAATCGTTACTTAGCGTCTAGGTCATATCCGGGTGCAGACGTTCGTTGGTAACGTCTAGTATCGATTGATAGATATTCGCGACACCTTGATGTACCTACTTAGTTACATCGGAACCCTAGGACGTATTCAGACACCTTCATCGTGCCAAACTTTCTGTATCCTGATAGTGACAGCATGACCGGAATCTGTAATGACTTTAGGGTCATGATTGTTGATAGTTACTTCAGTATGACGAGACTGTTAGGTAGAGGTTCAGGTACAGAGAGCACTCGTTGACTGCATTGGGATGGGAAGACAATTACTAGACGTTTGGGCTACTTTGCATGCGCTATATATATATATATATATATATATATATATATATATATATATATATATATATACTCCTATTTATGTAGAGATCCTGAATCCGGAGTCGTAGTATCACCTGTGTGACTCTGTGCTCGGAGCTACGGTACGTCCCGTGTGTCTTTGTGCCTCGGAGCTACGACTTTATATTTGGAAAGCCCACGCATCGAACATTGTCTTCAAAGTTGTGTCTCACGTAGGTGGTTATGCTAGATTATATCGGCGTAGCACATGTTTTTTTCTGTTATACTATGGCATACTATTTTTGTACCTTATTACGTCCTTTTGAGGACCTGGTTCCCTTCCAGGCTTAGGCGAGGAGGACTACCCGGAGGAGTACGGACCGAGTGTATATCCAGGAGCAGGACTTGTTGCAGAGGAAGAGATCCTTCCCGAGGACTTCGTTTGATCTATGGTAGTGACTTCACCCTGGGCCCGGTATTATTATCTAGTTTGCAGGTACCGGCCCTAGATATCTTACTGCTTCCATTCATTCAGTATTTGTATTAGCGGATTTGTTTTCGTGTGACTCTATTCGTATTTGTATTATGATACATTTCCAGTCTTATTTCTCTTATACACATTAGTAGATATGATTTCTCTATGTGTTCTATATTCAGATGTTTGTGGATGAGATTTAGTTTCACTGTTTATGTTTTATATGTTGGGTTTTATCATTGTACTTTACAGCTTAGGTGCACTCCGTCGGGTCCATTAGATTAGGATGTCCGTCGAAGTGTGCCCGCTGGCCATTGTCACGTGGCTCAGTTCCTTATATTTGGAACTGGGGCGTGACAGCATAGTCGTTCTGCGACCTAATTTCTTCTAAGTCGATCTTGGGACGCATATTTGTTGGACGCATAGATCTAGATTTTCAATGCTTCTGCATGTTTATATCAATTGCATGTGTTAGAATATTAAGATTTATATTATTATGATTTATATCATTAGTTGTTAGGTGACCGATAGACCAAACTAGTTTCTTTCTACCTGTAATCATAGTCTACCTTATATGTATGTAGAAATGATATTGTCTAGTGTAACAAACTCTAGGATAACAGACTGATATTATATTATTCTATATATAGGTCATGGACATCGATACGGACTCTGAATATTACTTTCAGTTCAGGAGCAAAGATAAGTACAATTCTCTAATTATTTTTAGTAGATGATAGTTTCTATACCATATATTTTTTGTAGTGTTTATTTGATTCCTGACACGTACGTTTCACGGATTGGTATTGTATGGATTCCTAGTCAGGAGATGTTGTCTTTCATGCTATTGTTGTACCTTGATCATCATACTCGTGTTTAGTTCGTGCATTGTGATTTACGTGTTGCAACGTTCGTGATTCGGATCCATTAGTATTAATCAGGGTGGGGGAAGTATTAGTTGGATATGTGATCATACCATGTAGACCATGTGGTAGTGTAGATCGTGGCTACTAGTTGATCATACACCTCACGTATGGTTGAGCTAGCTCCCTTTTATTTATGCTCCGTGTTAGTTCCAAGCTGATCACATATCAAACTAATATTTCAAAGCACTTAGTGTTAGTAGACATATACCATGTGTATCTTAATTTTCTATTTTCTTTATTTACTGCCTTGCTTCTAGTTGTATTTATTTTATCATACCTACTATCTGTGATTCTCAGTTTTCTTCTTTCATCATGTATTACATTTACTATATTCATGTTTTATAATCTCTGTCATTTACCTGGAACTACTTTCATTGATTGTACTTTGCTCCAATCCTGACTGGATGTTGATATATTAGACGACGACCTTGAGGAACGGTGTCCTACTTATTATGGGGCACATGAGGGGTTAGCTAGGACCGTTCATGCCCTTCTAGAGGAACATGCATGGATTGCAACTGAGGTCCCAGATGCAACTATTTAATTTAGCTAGTTAGATTGACTATTATCGAATTTGTTATATACATTTAAATTACGATTTGTTATAGATTTGATTATATTTTAATTATAATTTGTTATGGATATATCTCTATTCTTTATAAAAAATCTTGAATCGGTCAGCCGTATAAGCCTTTTTAACTAATTATTTAACTACGTAATATTATATAACCATAGTCAAACATCTCTTCTAGCTCATGTGGTTAAAGGGCTCATATGGTTAAGGTGTAAGTCATTCTCTTTGGTTGCTTAGGCTCGATCCTCATGACATTATGTGTAATAAATTTAATTTTTTTAAACAATTTTTTTACGTAATATTAATTTTTTAATAAATTATGGAGGATTTACAAACGGCTTAGAAGGTTTAATTTGGAGCCATTTCCTAGCATCATTATAGGAGTATGTGTGTGTGTGTGTGTGTGTATATATATATATATATATATTGAAAATGGGCACATTGGCTCTTGGTAATTAATCATTCCACTTCCCCACTGGGACTCGACCACCCGACCACCCGGGCCACATGTCTCTTCACTAAACACTAGACTAGAGGGTCATTGGCTATATATATACCCTATGGGTGATTTCATATAACGAAACCACCATATCTTACATAGGTTGGATTGAGATTGAGTGATTGAGATTAAAAAGTGGTGGGACCTACACATTTTAATCTCAACCACTCAATTTAAATCCAACCAATGATACATCGGGTGGTTCCATAATATGAGACCACCCAGATAATTTTAGATTTTTTTTGTATATATATATATATATATATATATATATATATAAAATTTTAATTTAAATAATATTTAAATTATTTTATAATAATATTAAAATAAAATTATTTTACGTGCAACACACGTGCATTTACTTGCTATCTACTAATATAAGACGACTTAAAAATGGTTCAAAATTGAAACGTTTAAACCGTTTATAAATATTCTATTAAATTTTTAAAATATAATTAATTATTTAATATAATTTATTTATAACTAAATAATTTTAATATAAGTAATTAAAATAAAAATTTTTTTTTTTTTTGGACGCATGAGTTTAATTTCTAAGGACCATACGCACAATAGACGTGCAACTTTTGTTAAGTTAGTGAAAGATAACAAAGAGATTCTGAGAATCTGAGTTGGAACCCGAAATAAGGAAAAAGAATCCTTTCGATTAATATCATCTTATTATTTTTTGTAATAAAAATATTTATTGTTCAACGTTACCTCAGTCAAATCTATATGAACCTTTATTTATTTTTTCTCATTGTTGTATTTTCTTGCTATTGTTTGCTTGACAAATATAGTTAGGTTTGTTCTATTATTGTATTCAATTTAATTAAAGACAACTCCATGCATCTAACTTATATTCAGGACGAAGTGACGAATGTCATCCAACGCCAGCCAGAGAGGTGACAGTTGTAGCCAAGAGAGCTGGACCTTTCATTATTGATCAAGTTAAACAAAGTTTAATAAACTAAACCCGAAAATTATATATCCACTCCTTTCTTCTTCGTTATACGTAGCCAACTCGCAACTCCATTGTGTTGTTTTATTCTCCACCCACAATTCAAACTATGTATGTTGTCTTTATTGTGGCTTCTTTCTTGATTGCTAATTAATTTTGGTGACGGACCGGCCAAGAAATTCGTTTTTTGGAATTTTATTAGTTGCTCTCTTCAAACTTTCCAAGTCCCTCTCTCTCTCTCTCTCTCTCTCTCTCTCTCTATACGCACACAGTTTTAGACTGCTATTATGATCCAAATACAACTTTCCAAAAGAAAACTCTATGCATTTACAAAACAGCATATGTAACACAAGCAAAAATATTATTTATTCTCAGCATTAATTTTCTAGTTAAATTTATATCAACAATGAGAATTTATATACATCAATAGCAACGCAAGTTGCAAGCATAGTACATTCAACAAAGACATGCAAGTACTACCATCATAAAGTCAATTTTCTCTACAAAAAAGAACAGATTTAAATACCATTATAATGTCCTTACAGTTGTTTTGAAGCAAAAAGTTGAATGTTGTAACAAATTTATCTCATGTCTAGTGGGTAAAGTGTAAACAATTTCCAGCAAGATTTACAATTACAGTAAAAAAAAATCTTTCTAATTTTATGGTATTATTTATATTCAAATTAAACGACAACATCAACGGACAACTAATTTACTATCAACAAAGCTTATTTAAATTATTTATACAAAAAAAAAACAAGTTAATAATCTACAAATGTGAAATATAGTGTAAATGAAGTGAAACATGAAAGCAAAAATAGAAAAATTGATGATAAAACTGTTGCAATCTTTAATGGTCACGTACATGAACATTTTGGTTATTTCAAGTAATTTTTTAGTCAAAATTTGACTATAACGTTTGAAAGTACCCAAAATATGAGGATTTAATTGATCAAAAAATTTATTGATTTTTTTTTTTTTTTTGCTAAAATTGTAAATTTTGTTAGAGTTTTTTTTTTTATACATTTATTCTATGTCTAGCATATAATTGTGTTGCTGGAATAAAATTTGTTTGTGAGGATTTGAGAGTACTTGTTTTAATTATATCTTATCAACAGTCTATTGTAATGTATAAAATATGAATGAATATGTGTTATTATAATAATTAAAATTCAAACATATATATGTTGCCAATCACACCAATAACAATAGAGTAGCTTGCATTCATATATGAGCAATGCTATACCTACAATCAAATGCTTACAATCTTCTTACGACCGTCACGTGGCGTCCATATGGCGGGCGTCCATTGGAGGAGGGGGGAGAGGTGGGGCCCGGTGGCTGCCCGGGTAGCCGCCACATGGCAGGAACGCCACGTGACAGTCGTTTGTTGGGGGAGAGGTGGGGCCGGGTGTGTCCCACATAGCAGGGGGTAGAGAGGGTTGTAAGAAGGTTGTAAGTATTTGGTAGTAAACTTAGCATTATTGCTCATATATAACCAATGTGGAAACATAGGATCGTCACATTCCACTATGCTTTGCAGTTTCGGTGACCACGTGAACTAGTTCTGTACTAATGAATACTGTTATGCCAACGTTACCACCACAAACAATACACGTAACCATAGAGTAGGCTGCAGTAAATCTGATGACTCCTCGGGTAAAAAAAAATTTCAAGAATACATGATCGTCGATATTGATCTGTCTAATGTCGATGTCGATCATGTGCAACCTGAAGTCGCTCTCTGATCAAAATGACTATATCTACAGTCTGGGTGATTATCTATGGTCCTAACATCTTCCTCTTTTCAATATCATCATATGCCAAGGGAGATCTACACTTCCTTCCCAACAATGACTCAAACAGAGCTAGATGCTCGCTTGGAAGATATTGTTATAAGAGAACTCTACCAAATGGAGATAATCCTTCCAAGACCCAACGGAATCCAAAATGAAATACCGTAGCATATCCTCAAGGGTCTGAATAGTCCTTTCTAAATGCCCATATGTCTGAAGATGATATGTTGTACTGAACCTCAATTCGGGACCCATACTCTGATAAAAATACCGCCAAAAGTGAAAAGTAAATTGGGTGTCTCGATCTAATATAATGCTCACAGAAGAAGTGGGGCAATATCTGATAGGCACTCGCACATTTTACCACCATACCTAATATGCAATGTCTGAAGAAGTGGTTATAGCTGGGTATATATCATTATGGCTTCGTAGATTATTGTCCTAGGGGGCACGGGCTCAATGGACCGACTTCACAGGAACTACGTCTTTCCAGCATGCATATACTAGTGTTCAGTCACTCTGGCTCTTCCACAAACCATGGTTTGTAGGCTAAAAATGGCTTCCTTACATCACCAATTCGTAGGTTAACAAGCCAACATGATAGAGAGACTTCCCAAGGATTGAGATCCTTTACGTCTACTTGATGGGATGACTGATACTGCACTATCCTGGGCTAATAAATGCGATATTAGACCACTTATGCCTCCAAGGAGAGGCATATATTTATAAATATGATCCCTCAAGGTAGAATCATCACACCCTCCCTGATTGTCACGCCCCAAAACCAGAATACTGGAGAGCGAGACTAACAAGGCCAGCAACATATACATAGAGCACTCTAGTACTCCGTATATACGATGAAGTTGTAAGACATGAGGGGTCACTACTACAAACCAACAGTCAAGCCTAGGTCCAATAAATCCTAGTGTCTCAATCACAAGAACAACAGGAATAATAATAAGATATAAGATCAGTTGAAATATAATAGTAAAAGGGTCCAAAACTATAATATACAGATGATCATGAAGCTAGTGAACACAAAATAAATAAACTATCCAGAATCTAAGTCATACATGATCAACCCTAGGATATGTCAATCATGTTATTGCCCGTAGGCTAACTGATCAATCCAAAACACGAGCTAAATACATGCTCGGTGGCTAAACGCCAACAAAAGTAGAGTGTACATCAGAGTGGGGAAGTAAGAAAATCCACTCAAGTGATTTGGTGCTCCTGGTGGTCACCATCCTCAAAAATGTATGAAAGATCCTTCGGTGCTGCTACTGGATCTGGCCATGCAAAATCAGTAGGGTCAGACCCCCAAATAGCAAGTACCACAAAAGAATCTAATCTAGGAACTTAAAACCAACAACACAAGTAATACAAATACTGGAAGTAAAGACTGAATATAAATAATCTCAGGATAATAAAAGAAATATTGTAAACCTGCAAAAGAGACATATCCTGAACTGATATACAAAATGGAATAACAAGTGCAGTAAATAAAGCTATGCTCATGCAAGTCTAGACTAACCATCATCCATAAATTATGAAAAATCATATAAGTATGGCTTGATACTTTAACTAACTAGGAATATCATAATCCTAATTACTAACAACTATAATGCAACGCGATACTAGAGTTCCTTCTGATCGTATGTCCCTGTAGTCTATCCAGGGTATCCATACGCACAAACTAGCACCGGATACTCCTCAAGATAATCCACAAGATAAACTACTAGATACTCCACAAGATACTCCACATGATAACCATATGAATAACCGGGACTGCATGCAATCTAGGAAAAAATTTAGCCATGTACTAAGCGAATCTCTGGTTAATAACCCCTAGCAGTTTCTTGTATGAATTCGGGTGTGGCATTCCGCAGAATCCATCCTAGACATGTCACGACCCGCACCCGGTATAAGGGTACGAGAGCGTGGGTACGTCCAGCCTACGCCGCAGCATCGGCGGTAGAACGCTGTCTAGGTCATGATACTAACTAAGCAATCTCACACGAGCATCCCAATCTCCATAAGGAGGCACGGATGACACAATAATAAATGAACAACATACTCAATCATATAACTACAGCACGATAAGAAATCGAAAAAATAAAATGGAATACAACACAAGTCTAATGTAAATAAATCTAACTCAATAATAAATCCAAGTCTCAACAAATGTCGGAGACAAATCCGGTACCAAATAAACTACTGAAGGAAACTAACTAGGACTAGTGATTCTGGCTAGACTCCCCAGAATCACGACTGCACTACTAAGTCCAAGACTGCAGCTACTCACCCTGTGGTCCACAAGTGTCGGATACCAGTCCTCTAGGCATAGTCTGAAAAATATTTTTCCAGTCAGGAAGGAGCAAAGTACATTTCTAAATAGCAGTTCTATATCAATGATATAAACTATGTAGCAGTATATAGATGGAAATATACAAGATGCATGTATATGTACGAGAAATATACAATAAGGGATATACTGAAAATACCGTAAGTAAATGCAGGAAAGGAACAATATGTCAATGAGCAAGAATACCATGACTAAGTGTGTGAGTACTAGCTTTAACATGTGATCGGCTTAGGAACTTGATCAGACTGGTTACATATGATTAGCTATGATTCATGTAAGGTCAGGCCGCACCCGACGTGAGATGTGGGGTGAGCTATGATGCATGTAGAGTTGGATATGATCACATATCTACACTAAAATACTCTCCACCCCCCGACTGGTATAGTAGATCCAATCATGGTACGCTATGGCACGGGATTCCCTAGGGAGGTAGCAAATCTCCCCAGAAATCAGTGTCTGTACATGTACAAGATAATAATGAAACAAGACTTGTACAAGCTACACCATGAACAAGGAATAACATCTCATGACGAGATCCGTATACACCAATCCGTGTAACCAGCATGTCGAGAATATGGATATTTATACTAGATACAATGAACATAGGGGATATCATAAACAAGAAGCTAATCAGAGAATGTACTCGCCTTGGGTCCTTAGCTGGTAATGTCAATATCCTGTTCCAGAGTATCGCCTGGATGAACCAACAGTCCTATAGACATATAATGAAACAATACAACATTTGCATCAGATGCTATACTAACACAAACATAATCTATTGAACTCAGGGCTATGCCAGGTATGGCACTGGTCAATCTAGGGTTAAGTGCGTCAAGTTGCACGGGCGTCGCATTTGTGATTGCTGGGCAAGACAGACGATCAAAACGGTACGGGGCTTTCCAGTACGTCAGTGTACGTGTGGCAGTCTGCTATCAGTTCACAGGATCATAGGTCAGGTGTAGTTACGGGGTGTCCGTATCTACACTCAGGTCATCTAGTAGAGATATATAAATATACATATCCATACGCACAAACTAGCACCGGATACTCCTCAAGATACTCCACAAGATACTTTACATGATAACCATATGAATAACCGGGACTGCATGCAATCTAGGAAAAAATTTAGCCATGTACTAAGCGAATCTTTAGTTAATAACCCCTAGCAGTTTCTTGTATGAATTCGGGTGTGGCATTTCGCAGAACCCATCCTAGACATGATGCAACAAAACAAGTTCTCATAATAATATAAACAAGTTTTTAATATACATTGCACAAACGAACTCATGTAAGCCACGACAAAAACCAAGTCATGTAAATCCAAGTGAAGCCAACTAAAGCCATGTGAAGCCAGGTAAAGCCATATGAAACCAGGTAAAGCCATGTACAACCATGTGAAGCCATGTCCATCCTAATGAAGCCAAGTGAAACCAAGTCAAGCCATGTCCTATGAATCCATGTAAAGTCATGCCAAATCAAGTCCAGTTAATCATGTCATCACGTGTAGCCGGGCAAAGTCGAGTGAAATCGAGTGAAGCCAAGTCAAGTCAAGTCATCTGAAGCCATGTAAGTTTATGTCTAATCTGGTCAAGTCATTACATATCCACAAAAGCCAGAAGAATCAAAATAAAATCACGAAAAACCAAGAATTTCTAAAGAAAGAGCACGATTGGTATACCGTCGGTACAGTCCAGTACACTATCGGTATACCGGTCCAGAGATAGGAAAAATATAGCAAGTTTGGATTCTAACAAATCGGTATACCATCTGTACACTGTAGTATACCATCGTTATGTCGTTCCAAGTAGGCAAGAAAGGTTCTGAAAAATAAAGTTTCACAAATCGGTATACCGTCGGTATATTGTAGTATACCGTCGGTATACTGTAGTATACCATCAGTATGCCGTCTAAGACAAATATCATGAAGTTGGTTAACAATGACGGCAATGATCGGTATATCGTCGGTACACTGTAGTACACTATCGATATGCCGATAGGATTCACAGAATTATCTAAAAATCTAAGTCGGTCGAAATTAGTATACCGTCAGTATACTGTAGTATACCGTCGGTATGCCAATTTCCAAGGATAAACATGGTTAAAGTCAAGTCTGCTTTTCGGGACCCAGATCAAACCCCAAAAATTACCAGAACCAAGTCTAACAAGAAGTCAAGTCTAGTATAAGTCTCATATCACAATATGGACTAAATCTCACGGTCACAACTCCTGGTACTGTATCCGTTATCGAGTTACAAAAAAGGGACGAAACCAGATTCTACTAGAAATTAAAATCGAAACGGTCACTAGGCTAGAAATCGCGATATAAACATCTATAGTAAAGCATGTCTAAGCTAAAAAGCAACAACAAAGCTCCAAAAAAGTAAAATGACAGAAAGTAAAAGAAGTTCACGAAATTGGCATGGTGTACTTGCCTAAGGCGAGCTTCCAGCCTAAATTTTTGTGAGACTCGTCTAACAGTATTCGTATTTTATGCGGATACGTATTTTTATGCTATTTATTTTATTTTATTGGTTCTTGGGGAAGCTCAAAAATTGAAACTTTACTACATGACTGGTATACCGATGGTATACTACAGTATACCAACGATATACTGTCCGGCAGATATTTATTTTACTTTTTGAGATATTTTTAAGATATTTTTAAAATATTTCTCTATAAATAGTACTTGAGTTATTTTATTTATTTATTTTTCTTTCTCTCTATTCCCTTCTTCATTTTCTCTCGAGCTTGGAGCTTGGTCTTGAGACCTAGAGTATGATTTCTGAACCCCTTCATGGTGGTGGACTAGAAGGTTTATGTTGGGAGCTCGCTTTAGGCAAGTACACCTTGTCAATTTTGTGAACTTCTTTTACTTTCTGTCATTTTACTTTCCTAGAGCTTGGGTGTTGGTTTTTAGCTTAGACTTTCTTTACTATAGTTTTTTATATCGTGTTTTCTAACCTAGTGACCGTTTCAGTTTTGATTTCTGGCAGAATCTTGTTTCGTCCTTTTTTGGTAACTCGGTAATAGATACGGTACCGGAGTTGTGATCGTGAGGTTTAGTCCATATTGTGATATGAGACTTATTATAGACTTGACTTCTTATTAGACTTGGTTCTGGAAATTTTTGGGGTTTGATTTGGGTCCCAAAATTCAGATTTGATTTAACCATGTTTATTCTAGGAAACCGGCATACCGACGATATACTACAGTATACCGACGGTATACCGATTTTGACCGACTTGAATTTCAAGATATTTTTTGTGTATCGGCATACCGAAGGTGTACTACAATATACCAACGGTATACTGATCCTTTCTGACATTGTTAACCGACTTTAGAATATTTTTCTTGGTCGGCATACTGACGGTAACTACAGTATACGAACGGTATACCGATTTGTGGAACTTTATTTTCTATAACCTTTCTTGCCTACTTGGAACGGCATACCGACAGTATACTACAGTGTACCGACGGTATACCGATTTGTTGGAATCCAAAACTTGTTGTATGTTTCCTATCTCTGGACCGGTATACCACGATATACTGGATTATACCGACGGTATACCGATCGTGCTCTTTCTTTAAGATTTCTTAGTTTTTTATGATTTTATTTTGATTCTTCTGACTTTTGCTTGGACATGCGATGACTTGACCTAATTTTGACATGAACTTACATGGCTTCAGATGACTTGACTTGACTTAGATTTACTCAATTTTACCCGGCTTTGCCCGACTACACGTTATAACATGATTGTCTTGACTTGACTTGGCATGACTTTACCTGGCTTCATCGTACATGTCTTGACTTGGTTTTACTTGGCTTCATCTGGATGGACATGGCTTCACATGGTTGTACATGGCTTTACTTGGTTTCACATGGTTTTACCTGGCTTCATTTGGCTTTACCTGGAGCTTCACTTGGTTTTACGTGACTTGGTTGTTGTCGTGGCTTACATGAGTCCGTTTATGCAATATATATTAAACTTGTAAATATTACTATTAGAACTTATTTTGTTTTATCATGTCTAGGATGAATTATACAGAATGTCACACCCGGATTCATACAAGAAACTGCTAGGGGCTAATAACCAGAGATTCACTTAGTACATGGCTAGGGATTTTCCTAGATTGCATGCAGTCCTGATAATTCATATAGTTATCTTATGGAGTCTCTAATGGTTTATATTATGGAGTATCTTGAGGAGTATCTGGTGCTGATTTATGTATATGTATATTCTGGACGGACTGCAGGGACATTCGATCAAAAAGAACTCTAGCATCACGTTGCATTATAATTGTTAGTAAATAGGATTATGATAACCCTAGTTAGTTAAAGAATTAAAGTTGTACTTATATGATTTGTTATGATTTATGGATGATGGTTAGTCTAGGCTTTACATGATCATACTTTTTTTTTGCACTTGTTACTCTATTGATTATCACTTCAGGATATGTCTCATTGCAGGTTTAAAGTATTTTATTTATTATCTTGAGATCATTTATATTCAGTCTTTACCTTTAGTATTTGTATTGCTTATGTTGTTGGTTTAAGTTTCTAGATTGGATTCCTTTATGGTACTTACTATTTGGGGGTCTAACCCCACTGGTTTTGCATGGCCAGATCCAGTAGCAGCACCGGAGGATCTTTCATACTTTCCTCATAATGGTGGCCACCAGGAGCACCAGACCGCTTGAGTATATTTTCTTACTTCTCCACTCTGATATATATTCTACTTTTGTTGATGTTTAGCCACAGAAGTAGTGTTTAGCTCATGTTTTGGTTTGATCAAATAGCCTACGAGCAATAGCATGATTGACATATCCTAGGGTCGATCATGTATGACTTAGATTTTGGCTAGTTTATTTATTTTGTGTTCACTAGCTTCATGATCATCTGTATATTAACGCTTTACTATTATATTTTAGTTGATCTTACATCTTGTTATTATTTATGTTGTTCTTATGATTGAGACACTAGGGTTTGTTGGAACTAGGCTTGACTCTTGGCTAATAGTAGTGACCTCTTATACCTTACAGCTTTACCGTATATACAGAGTACCAGAGTGCTCTAAGTATACATAGCTGGCCTTGTCAGTCCCACTTTCCACTATTCTGGTTTTGGGGCATGACATGATTTTAGTGGTGGCCCATGTTGGTCTGTCTAAGCGAATTATGTCTATCTGAGAGGATTATGTCTATCTGAGCAGATTTGAACTAGTTTTTACAAATATATGGAGGTTGTTGCAGTTGCTAGATGTCTCAATCCAAAACTATTCCCCTTAATCCCTAGTCATTTTTCTCTAACCCTGAATCTTGATCTGATATCTACTTATTCATTGATCTATCATGTTCTTCGATTGACTCTTGTGTCCTTAACTTTTAGGGGCACTGTTCCTATTACTATCAGCCAGATGGATCGAGTGCAGCTCGAGGATATTCAGCATTCGGGAGCCTAGCATATTCCTAGAGATCGACCTCAGCATTCAGGGTCAGAGTTTAGAGTAGATCCCGAGGCAGATAGGCCAGCAGTACCAGACCAGCAAGCATCACATGTGCTGTCATGCCCCGATTCCGCGGAATCGATAGTCGTCCCCCGGGCGTGACCGCCGTGCGGGCCTAGGTTGCGCACCGCACAAGGCTAAGTATTTTTGTTTCGTATAGCGAGCACATATTCAGAGTACGCAGATAATTGAAACACATATTGAAACATGGAAAAGTTCTCTTTTATTGATAATATGAACATCTATTACAAACTCCTTGAACTGAGTCATAAGGATTGCCTCTATGGGCTTACAAAAGTATTGACACAAAATGAGATAGCAGTCCTTTACATTATATCCTTTACTAAACTCAAAATATAAGACCTTGCGTCGGAACGACTGCTTTGCCACGAAGTTGCATGGTTGCTTGGTGGCTAGCTTCTATCTTCAAAATGCTTCAAAGGTTGGCACGGTCGAGGCGTGCCTACAGCTGGACTGGATTGGGGGTTTGTCTTCTGCTCCTCGCTCGGCTCTCCTTAGCGCGGGGAACCTGTTTCAACGAGGGTCAGTACATCGAAACGTACCGGTGAAGGCAAGATATCCCAACTATACCAATCAACACGTTGTTTTAATGAAGCATACATATTTGTGGGTTTCTATCTTGCCTTAGTTCATTTTACAGCAAGACATATATATAGAATCATTGAAATAACTCGCCACCATTCGGTGACATTTACCTGCCCGTCTGAACCACCTGCATAATATTTACCTTGCCTTCCCTGCCAAGAAGACACAAGTTAGTAGCAACAGGTTTAAATATACGAGGGGATCACTGGCACGTTGCCATAATGGACGGGCTAGTCTCGGGACGGAATGGCGTGCGGCGTAGAGAACAGGAGGCGCCACAAGCCACTCGATCCGAAGCAGGCGACTATCGTGAGTTCCGTCCGGATCGGATCGGTGCCAGTGCCCCAGCGACCGTCCGCAGGAACTAAGACCTTGTGCACAAGTTGTCCGTGATCAACGCAGTACACTAAGTTAACATTTGAGGCAAATCAGGCACAGGGCAATAACAGGGCAAGATCTACTTTTGCATAGTCTTCCTGTTGAGTTATTGCATTGAAAATGAGTTCTATACATAGCACAGTTTTTAAGAAGAAATTACATTCTAACTTATATTTATGCATATGATGAACATTCCAAACGAGCGAGCATATAAGTAAGTAACCGTTCACAAGTTTCATTTGACAAGCAATATTTCCCAAGTCTATTCCCTTATTATCTTGATATCTTTTAGTTATTTACTTGGTATCGTTTGATCGGGCAAAGCACGAACACAAGATTTAGATGTGAAGACTAGCAAGTAGGGCTAGCTAATCGGGTTGGTAGCCACTCACTTTGGTAGTTGGAAGGAAAAGGAAAGAAGTGCTTTAGGAGTCCGCTCGAGCGACGCCTACAGCTGGTTCACCTGTATTGACACGAACAGCTGATCAGTACTTCTTCCTCTCTTTCCCTTATCGGAATTAAAGTGCAGTCCTAAGAACGAAAGCAATGAAATCCATCAAAACCGTTCAAGAAAACCCAAGCAAATCCGAAAACCAACTCAAGGCACGAAAGCAACAAGCGACAGCGAAAACTAGGCAACAAAGAATGCAGCGGAGAGGTCCCTCCTGACTCTGCCGCTAAGTCGATCCTTGGGGCACGGTCCACTGAATATGGGAATCGATTCCGAAGAGACAAATCCATAACGAGGATGAGTTCTTGATTCAATCTATCCCGATCGAACGATACCGTCAAGTATTTCTTAGCCGCGCTCCCCGAATAGGGGGAACGGTCAAATCTGACACGTTCTTTCAAGGCTGACTTTATGGCAGAGTTATTGGGGATCGGTGTGATCTCTTTCACCTATAAAAAGGCTGAGGAGTTAACATGTTCTTCCTATATTTCCTTTACCACACAGAGATGATCGCCGGAGTTCGTCGGTTCGACTTGAGGAAGAAGAAGACCATATTCTTCCAGCATGTAAGGAGCCGAAAAAGACGGCATCTTCGAGCAAATGTCCTCTGCAACGATGGATTATGGAAGGATATCATAGCTTCCTTTGCTCGGAATAATCAGCAACTTTGTATGACGGTTCTTCGGGAGAGAGGAAGGGTCGTATCCGACCACACAGCTTGCAAGCTGTATCTTCTCCTAATATTTTCGTGGACCAGAGCAAAAACTAGCTCTGTCCTCGAGTATTGTGTTGGGTAAAATACCTCAACTCAATCTGTCACGGCGCTGGACGCAGGAAAGTAGATTGACCCTGCTTTCCTGTATTGGAGGATGGGTCTAGGCCCATTTTTGTATCCTCTCGTCGTTGATCATTTTATGTCAGTCAGTTTGCAGGGCGAGAAATGGCTGTCAAAAACTGAGTCGCCATCTTGAACTGTAGACAAAATATTCAGACTGGATTCTGGATGAACTTCTAATCGACCCATGGAGAAGAGTAATTTTCAATGTTGAACTCTGTATGCTTTGGGTACTAGGAATATTTTGAGGTCAAGAAGGAGTATCTTCTGTGTGAACCCTTGCAATTGACCGCCTTGAGAATTGTTCAGATGTACTGTACTCCGGCCTGTATTTTTTTAGATATACGGAAAGTCATAGATCTGTAACTGTATATGAGCGTAGAATCATAAGTTCGTAGCCTCTCGAGCGTAAAAGCTGCTGAGCATGAGAGCATCCGGGCGTAGAACTGTAGATTTGTAGCTTCTGAAAAGGAAATCTTCCGAGCGTGAAACTGTGGATCTGTTGTCTCTGAGCGTAAAAGCCACCGAGCGTGAAATCATATATTTGTAGCTGCTGAGCGTGAAGTCGTAGGTTTATAGCCTCTCGAGCGTAAAAGCTACCGAGCATAAAAGCATCCGGGAGTAAAACCATAAACTTATAGCCTGTGAGCGTAAAACCGTAGATCTGTAGCTGTCGAGCGTAGAAAGCTCCTTAGCATAAAAACCATGAATCTGCTTCGTACGAAAACTTTTTGAATTCGCTGACTGTCCGCCTTCTCTGAGTAATAGGCTGACGTAGTACCCAATCATAACCGAATATTAATTATGAAATTTGGTTCGGGATTCGAGGAGTCTATCCGAACTCTATATATACCCCAAGTTTCTGAGAGAAAACTTTTCATCCATCTTCTGCGAAAGAAAGCTTTCGACTGTTCGAGTTCTTCTTCGTTTCTTCTCCGAGCCTTCAAAGTTTCCAGTAATAGCCTCGAAACAACTCTCCTCCTCTAAGGGAAAGAAGGTTGATTCTTTTTTTCGTTCTTCTGCCCAAGGAGAATGACTTCGGTCGGGCAAGGCGAGCTTCATTCTGAGCGAAGCGACCCGCCGACGAGCAGTGCACCCGGCCTTAAAGGTAGAGCTTTTGGGACAAAAAAGAACGACTGAAAATTCTTCGCACATTTTGTACGTGAACGCGCTAGGTCATCTTCTGTGCTGATAGCCTCTTCGAGGAAGATGATGCACAGAGATATTTCATCTTTTACGCCCACATTTCTAATGTGTCAGCGTAAAAACTCTATATTTTTGCAGTCGGGCGTAAAAGCACAGACTGTCGAAACTTGGCGTATACTATAAATTTGAGTGTTATGCTATCGACGTAATGACTCAAACTTTGGCAGTCTTGCGTAAAAAACAGACTGTCAAAAACTTTACGTATACTGCCAGTCTTGAATTTTACACCTCGGAATGGGATCCCAGTGTAAAAGCTCAAGTTTTTTTGCAGTCTTGGCATAAAGCACAGACTGTTGATTTTTGGCAAATGCTGCAAGATCTGTAATATCTAGTTATAGAAACTGATGTATTTTTTTTGTACTCTTACAGTTAACTTGCATGCGTCTCCGCTAGCCGATGTGATGGGTTCTGTCGCCGGGATGCTGCACTCCAACTATCTGGAGGATCTATCGCACGTGACATTTTCTATCTCCGGCCCCAGTATCCCGAAGGAAGAAAAATTTTGATATCGGCTCAGGGCGAGCGAACGCTGCTGAACATGATTAATGGAGAGCCCCTGACGTACATAGACGGGGACCAATACATAAAACTGGCTTTCCTCTTCGGGAACATGATTGACAAGCAGTCCCAAACGAAGCCCAAGAAAGAACTCTGGGTTTTCCTTGCCGGGAGCTTGGTTTTGTATCTGCCCAAGATGCTGATAGACTATCCCATCTAGACATTCTTCCATGCTACACATTCCAGGAGGATGGCGTGGACGCTGACTCCCGATCTTCACGGCAGGCTGGGGAAGATATTTCATCTTAAAGGAGCTGACCAGGGGCCGTTGTCGGCCGCCCTTCCGGCTCTGTGACACCGTTCAGGGGACTGTACCCGGACAACGTCCCGAGTGAAGACAGTTTAGTGATCCAGCCGGTCCAATTACCGACTTTCTGCAATGATTTCATGGGGCACGGGGGAGTATACCCTAAGGTGAACCCTCGGACAAGTGGATGGATCACCCCTACAAATCTTCGATGGGCTCGCTTAGCTGAATGGGCCCTGAAGCATTTTCAGACCGAGCTGGAGGGCATTGGTCTGTTTGCAGCTGTGAGTGCCACCAGTGTTGGGTTACCTCTCAACCCCAACCTGTTTCTGGCCCTGATGGAGCGATATATCTCGCTCACCGGGACTTTCGCCACTCCACTGGGGGAGTTGGGATTGGCCCTCCACGAGATGGCAGAGATCTCGAGACTGTCGATGGGGGATACTCCATATGAAGAGTATGTTCCCACGAACCGGGAGCTGGGAGATTCAGACCCTCGGGTAATGGAAGTGTACCAGGAGTTGATGTGCCACTACCTCGCTTGCACCACTTTTTATGGTGAGCCCTCAGATTTGGCTCATATCAATACATGGACGTCCTACCTCTTCTTTAACTGGTCCAGGACTACTAAGCCAGAGAAGGTCTTGGAAGGCAAAGATCAGCCTTTGAATTTTCTGAGCGTGCTTAATGCTCAGGTAGTCGACGATCTCATGGAAGACGCTGGGGCTCCGGACTGGATCATCGACGAAGGGATAGGGAAGTATCCTGCAGGCACTAAGGCCTATAGTTATTTGAGGCGTTACCGCAGGCCTCTGTCCAGGGAAGCTCAACTGGCTGGCTTCCTCTCCATATGGCTGCGCCGACTGGTGGTACCCGGCATCGCATCTGCGGACCGCATTTACCGCAACACGCTATGGCCTGCAGTGCGTCTGGTATTCGGGATAAGACTGGACTTGCTCCCTGCCATGGTGTGCCGTATACAAGCTGGCCTGAGGGCCATGACTGACGGGCTGCTTGCTGATGAAACTCGACGTGATAGCTTTCCCAGGGTAGAATTACCATACCTGTATTTGATGGGATGGTTAATTCTCCATAACCCCAGGGTTATGTCTCCCGGCTCTGGCAGTAGTTCGGGGGGTAGTTTCTTGTTGAACTACAAGAATTCTTCCTGGAACGTGACCACAGTTTTAGACTGTCGGCGGGTACTGAACTTCAGTCACAGCTGGAACCTCTTCTGCACTGTCCCTCCTGTACATCTCAATCAACAGGGGATCAGACTTTAGGACGTAGGCGACGGGAAGACCGTTCTTTCCCCTGAGTCTTTTAATTGGTTGGTCTACATTAGACCTTCCCATTTACTATACAGAAGTGAAGACCATTGCTTCTTCGAGCCCTACTCGCCTAGTCAGTTTGCCAGGCAATTCGGGTACGACCAGTTGCACGTGGGCAATGCCGTCACCAGCTTCAGGTCCAGGGGCAGACTCATTGATGGAGCGAGAGGTTAGCGATATTTCATCATGGGTTGCACTGAGGCAACTTTTACCGTGCCCGTCATTTCACTCTCCACGGAGCTGCGCATTCTCCATTCGTATGCCCAGTTCTACGTGGCAACCAATAACTTCCATCGTAATTTTGATATGCATGGAAGTTTTAGGATGCCCTCTTCCAAGCCTAGGGGAAGAGTCGAAGTCCCCTCAGTTTCTTCTGACGAGGGTGAGGAGTCCGTCAATCCAGATGAGCCTCTGTTGGCGGTACCGAGGGGTGAGGTACCTCCGTCCACAGGGGCTTTGGTAATCTCTGGGAAGCGAAGGGCTCCTGCTCTGAATGAGACTTCCCCTCGCAAGAGGAAGAAGAAGATGGTTACTCGTCCTCTCCGGATTCCTGGTAATGAGGCTTCTAGAAGTGAGCCTGCATCTCCCCATATTGGGGATGATTCTTTGATTGGAGGTTCCTCGCCTTTTAGAGTGGGACCCTCTAATATTTCGACTGGTGGTGCCGGAGAATCCTGTTGGAGGCTGCTGTCGCTGCTACCGCTTCAGGTAGTGGAACGAGATCGCCTTCGGGGCCGAGCCGAACAAGGATATCTTTATCCAGGTCAGCATCGGGAGAAACCCTTGCCGTGTCCGTCAGTGCACCCAACGAGATTCCAGCCGATGAGCTCGGTTGGAACTTGATGAGGACCTGGAAGAAAATTTGCCAGTGTCGGTTGACACACCACCTTCTCCAGGTATGATAGCTTGCCTAGCATCATTAAGAAATGATTTAGCTGTACTGGCTGCAGACGCGACATATACGCCATCGGCCATGGGTAAATGTCGTCTTTACGTCTCTTTTTAGAAAAGTTAACATTATTTCGATATTAACTTCCTTTTGTCTTCTTTTCAGGGGAAGACATCTTCGGGGAGGGCAGTGTAGATGCGCCCTTTGGCTCTGTGTCAGGTCCTGGCGGCGACACGGAGGTGCCTGACTTTGAAGAGAAGACACTTTCGGGTGCCGGCTCGCCTGTCGAAGAGATTTTGATATCTCAAGAGGAGGACGAGCCTGTCATTGCGACAATGCCTCCTTTGAGTACGTCGGTCACTTCGTCCGGTATTGGCGCTTCTTCTTTTGTCGCACCACCTGTTGAGGTGACGGTCGCGGCAACATCGTCTGCGGTTGTTCCTGGAGGGGGATTTGCCAATATCGCGACCACTCCCAGCGTCCATTCGGATTTAGCTGCACTGACCGAGCAGTACACCAGTATCTTCTACACCACCTTGAAAATGTTAATATCAATGATATTGGAGAAGAATTTGAGCTTTGCGTCACAGAGAAGGTCCTCCCGGTCCGCGATAGTGCCGACCCGAGAATTCAACGACAGTGGGGTAGCTGACACGATGGAGGAGATAGTTAATGGTTTGGAGCAACCCATTAACGAATACTTGCAGCTAGCTCGAGGCAACATTAACGATCTCGTTCAAGCTAGGTACGACTCCCTGACTGTGCAGCTTGCTGAACAGATGGAGTCTCTGAATAAGTCTATAGTGGCTCAGCAGCAGGAGATGGATCATGAGCGTGTCCAATTGGAGTATATCGTTCCTGAGTTGACCCGGTGCGAAGCCGAATATGAGGAAGTGGCAGCGAAGGCCCGCATATTGAAGGATGAGCTCGTTCGAGTAGAGGCGAAGGCTCTCTCTTTGTCGGTAGCCCGAGATGTGCTGAAGGAGCGACGGGCGACTGTTCAGCAGAATCTGACGCGTGTGGGTGCTTTCCACTCAAGTTTTGTGCGGGCACGGTCTGAGCTAGCTGCTTTGAACAATGATGCTGCAAGGTTGGAACGGGCTCGTGCCGACGTCTTGAACTCCCGGGATGAGAGAATGGTTGCTCTGGCGTAGCAGATTCGCGACCTAACCACTCCCCCCAAATGATATACTTTTTTGCTTTTCAATGTACTTTTGCTCTTTCTGGAAGTAATAAAGAGACTCTTATCTGACTTTGTGGACCCATTATTTTGGAATATAAATGACAGGTTTGGGTGAAAGTGATATCAGAGGTAATATGGACGTGATATACTCTCGGTAAGTTTTAGCAGGATATATCTATTCAGAGGTTATATGGACATGATAGAATATGCTTTTAGCTAAAATTTGTACACAAAACACTATCAGAGGTAGTATGGACGTGATAGGTCTTGAAGTTCCAAATTAGTTAAACATATCTATTCAAAGGTTATATGGACATGATAGAATACGATCCAACTAGTTTCGTTTTGGAAGTAGTATTGTCAGAATAAGGTCTTCACCATACTCTATTTGAGCAAAGGAGGTTAAGCATAGTACCTTTTCAGGAATTTGCCATTGATAGGAGCCATTAACAGGTCTCCATTAGGCTTGGCTAACCTGTAAGCGCCGTTTGTGAAGTCGTCTCGATCACATAAGGGCCTTCCTATTTGGGCTGGAATTTGCCCTTACTCCTGTGAGTAAGAATCATCGGCCTTCTCACAGCTAAGACTAGCTCGTCGACTTTGAACACTCTTTCCTTTACTTTTTGATTAAAAGCTCTGGAAATGCGTGCTTGGTAGAACGCGATGCGCTATTGAGCTTGGAGGCGTTTCTCGTCTAATCCTTCTAGCTCTTGAAGCCTTAACAGGTCGTTCTTTTCTTGAGTCAACTCATTAGCCACGGCTATCCTGAGTGACGGAATTTGAATTTTGATGGGGAGAACTGCTTCGCTTCCGTAAACTAACGAGAATGGGGTACAACCTGTCGGTGCTCATACCGTTGTGCGGTATGCCCAGAGACATTCTTCCAGCTTCTCATTCCAATCCCTCTTGTTCGAAGTGACAAACTTTTTCAAGAGCTTGATAATGGTTTTGTTGAAAGCTTCCGCCAAACCATTAGCAGCAGGATTATATGCCGTAGAGGCCATAATTTGTATCCAATTTTTATTACAAAATCGATGAAACGCCTGGCTGATGAATTGAGGCCTATTGCCATGAATTATTCTCCGGGGTATCCCGAAGTGATAAATGATGTGATGCTTGATGAAGCTGATCATATTAGATGCCTTCACCTCAGCAAGAGGGATCGTCTCTGCCCATTTGGAGAAATAGTCTGTGATGGCCAGTATGAACCGGTGACCTCTGGAAGAAGACGGATGAATAGGACCAATGATATCCATACCCCATGCTTCGAAAGGCCAGGATGCAACCGTAGGATATAGATGTTCAGGAGGTTGATGGATAAAGTCTGCGTGGACCTGACAGGCTCTGCACTGTCTTGCGTACTTTATTGCATCTGTGATCATAGTAGGCCAGTAATAGTCCATTCTCCTGATGCGATCCTGTAGCTTAGGACCGGGTTGATGCGCTCCGCATACGCCGTCGTGAGCTTCACAGATAATCCAATGTGCTTTATCACCAGAGAGACATCATAATAATAGTCCGTCATAAGACCGGCGATATAGACACTGTGAAGATGCGTTGAAATAGAAGCGCAATGATAGTCTTTTGACGGATACTACTTCTTTAGGGTCCTCCGGCAAGATTCTGTATGCCACGAAATCTATAAAGGGACTTCTCCAGTCTCTCCTGGGAGGATCTGTGTTCACAGCATAGCTGCGTTCTATGTGAAAGCTGTTTTTCACACAGAATAAATCTCTACTAAGAAGGATCACCGAATTCTGCCTTCTTATAGGGGTAGCTAGATCTGCAGCTAGACTGGCTAGGGCATCAGCTTCCAGATTCTGAGATGAGGCACATGTTCCAGGAAGAATCCTTTGAATGTCATGGCTATCTCGACCGTTGCTCGGTGATAGGAGATGAGGTCTAGATTTTGGACTTCATATATTCCTCTGACTTGATTGACGATCAGCAGAGAATCACCGAAAGCTTCCAAAGATTTGACGCCCAACTCTTTAGCGACTTGGAGCCCGATTTATACTCTGCCACATTGTTAGAACATGGCTCGCTAAGAGAATATGCTCGGTAGATGACGAGCTTATCAGGAGTAACCAGGACAATCCCTACTCCCGAAACCACGTTTCCCCTTGGACCAGTTCTGGAGGCACCATCGAAGAACAGTTGCCATGCATCACTTTCCATTACGGAATTACATTCTGCAACTTTGTCGGGAATGTCCTCATACAGTTTGGAGGCCTCCGGGATCGGATGAGCAGCTAGGAAGTCAGCCAATGCTTGGCCTTTGACGGACTTCTGAGGGACGTACACCGTGTCATATGGTGTTAATAACATCGCCCAAGTCGCGAGTCAGGAATTAAGAACACTTGGCTTGTTCATCAGTACCCGAAGAGGATTAATCCTGGAGATGATGTGAATGGTCTTGCCTGTGACATAGTGCCGCATTTTTTGGATAGCGAACATCAGAGCCAAGCATTCTTTCTCCACTGGGTTGTACAGATGTTCGGCTCCGACCATCATCCTGCTGAGGTAGTAGATAGCCTGTTCATGACCCATATCATTTTTCTGTGCGAGAAGAGCTCCCAGAGAATGGTCCATCGCTCGAACATACAGCACGAATGGTCTTCCTATGACGGGAGGCACCAGAACTGGCGGACTAGTGAGGTAGCGTTTGATATCACCGAACGCTTGCTGACAGGTTTTGTCCCATATGAAGGATACACCTTTCTTCATGGGACAAGAAAAGGGCTGACATCTCCCAGAGAGGTTGGATATGAATCTCCGGATATAAGCCAGATGACCTTGAAATCCCCTGAGTTCTCTCAGATTACGGGGCGGTCGCATTTCTAAGATGGCCTTGACTTTATCAGGGTCCACTTGAAAGCCTTTGGCGGTAATAACAAATCCCAAAAATTTGCCACTAGATACCCCCAGAAAGGACTTTGTAGGATTCATTTTGAGTTGATGTTGGCGCATCAATTCAAATACTGTCTTCAAGTCTTGGATGTGATTACCCTTGAGGCGGCTTTTGACAGCTACATCGTCCACGTAATACTCCACTGTCTTGCATAAATGCTCATGGAATATGTTACTCATAGCCCATTGGTACGTAGCCCTGGCATTCTTCAATCCGAAGGGCATGACCGTATAGCAATATACCCCCAATGGTGTCCGGAAGGCAGTATGCTTCTCGTCTTCAGGATGCAACTTGATTTGATTGTATCCTAAAAATTTATCCATGAAAGACATATTCAAAACCGCATGTATTGTCAATCATGACGTTTGTGATGGGAAGAGGAAACTCATCCTTGGGGCAGGCTGCATTTAGATCTTGGTAATCGATGCAGACACGTACTTTCCTATTTTTCTTCATGACCGGGACAACATTGGCGACCCAGTCGGGATGTTGCTCTTCCCGGATGAAACCGTAGGCTATTAACTTCTTGATTTCAGCTTCAATGGCGTCCATTATATCTGGGCGAAACCGGCGTTGGTGCTGCTTCACAGGCTTCGAATCGGGCAATATATTGAGCTTATGAGTAGCCACCTTTGGATCAAGGCCTGGCATGTCCTCATAATTCCACGCAAAGACGTCGATATATTCTTTTATCAGCTGGATAACTTTTTCCCTTTCTGCTTCGGAAAGATTGTTACTGATAAATATCGGCTTTGGCGAAAGTTCATCCCCAACGTCAATCTGGATAACTTTATCTTCAGTGGGAGGTTCTCTCTGCTCAAAGTGGAACTCCCATTATGTATCCATTTGCTGAGCCCAAGCGTCATTCTCAAACAGTTCAGATTCTTGTTCGTCTACTTCGAAGGAATCTATCACTGATAATGTTCGTTCGAGAGCATGAGATGAGTCGGAGGGCGCTGAGCCATTTTGGAAAGAGGAAAAGATATCCTCGTTTGACTCAGGAGTTGCAAGGAAGGTGGCATACCCTAACCCGAAACGAGTTCGTTGATAGTAGGGATCGCCGTGCAGCGGCATTCGTCAACCTTTACCGTAGTTGAGACCGGGTTCCAGCTTCAAGTTATAACCCATACTTTGCATGATCTTCAAAGCTTGCGGGCTGTATCTGTGAACCTACATTTTACCGGCATCGTCATCGAAAGAATCTTCTTACACAGTCGGTTCATTGCGCATGCGACCGAAGACTATTGAATGTTGACTGCTGCAAGTAGGCGGGACAATGAAGATAGAATCCTCATGCGGTCCGTATGTCGTGGTGACATTGGATGATGATGCCACTTTCCACATATACGGATGATAGGAATCTATAGCTTCCAAGAATTTTTGCGCTATAGGTTCTATATCGTCATGGGGAGAGGATTCCTGGTTCGGAAATTGAGCGTCAATATACTGGAAAAGAGGATATTTATTATCATCTGAAACTTCGTTCCCGGTTGCATTTACATCAATCGGCTGCATGTTGCGCCGAAGGTTGATGACCAAGGGTGGAGGCTTCGGGTTCAAAGTGATCACTAGAGGATCACTCCCTTTTCTTGACCTGGTTTTGTTCAGGTGGATAGCCATAGGCTCTATGGCTTTTGGATGAGTAGTCCGTCCTTTCACCTTGATTGACAGAGGTTGCTTGGTAGAGGGTTCTTCTGGCTCCCGGTGGGATTCCTTCTCTGCTTCGGCTGACACCTCTTCCGTGTAGTCTTGAGAGTACAATACGACATCAGAGTAGTAGGATTCTACTCCTTTGAACGGGTTCAGGTCAGCAAACTCCGTTTGTATTGTTCCTTGGGCATCTACATATTTAAAGCATTAATGTAGAGTCGAAGGAACGATGTTGTGGTCGTGGGTCCAAGGTCTGCCCAGCAGAATATTGTAGGACACCTCTGAATCAATGACATAACATATAGCCACCGATCTGAGGTTGCCAATCTGGATTTTCAGGCAAATTTTCCACAACGGCTTACTTTTTCTTGCGTTGAAACCCACGATTATAGTGGTGGTGTAAGCCAATTCGCTGGTAGGAATCCTCAGCGGTCTGAGCAAACTATGAGGAATGATGCTGATTGATGATCCCGGATCTATGTGAATCCGGTCGACCTCCATAGAACCGACGTACCCGGTATAATAGAGGGGTCTGGCATGCCTGTTATGTTTTAACAGCATGTCATCTTGAGTGAAAGTGATATTCGGGACCACCTCCATCACACTGTGGCATTGAGGGCATGCCACTGGTTCTTCGTCAGGGGACTTGAGCTGGGTCAAGTATGCATCCACCTACATCAATGCTTCACTCAGGGCTTGACGAGTGTCTTGAGAGAGCCTGAGTAGTTCAAAGATGGACAACCTAGCTGGTATATTAGCCAATTGGGCCAGGATGTCAAAGTTGTAGGGCTTCTCTAAACCTTTGTTTCGAATATTTTTCACAGGTTTATCGAAACGCACTTCTTTTTGCTTCCCTCTGTCCGCCGAAGTTGGTCTCAAAGGACCGGCCTCTGGTACGGCGGATTTCGGTTCTGAAGGCTTGGCAGCTGAAGCGTCTGCCGATGCATCTTCCTGGCTGGCTCCATAGTCCTAGAGGTAAGCTTTCCCTGAACGGGTTCCCGTAGCCAAGACCTCATCTTCTGATGCCGAGTGTACCGTAATCATGTGACACGGCTTGTGCTTTGAGTTCTTTTTGGACTTAGCCTTAGCAGCTTGAGTCTCTTTCTCGATCTCTGACACTAGGTCCGGATGAACCCACATAATCTCGCCTCGCTGGGTAGTTAGGGGTAGCAGGTCATAATTTTGACCCCTAGCCGGAGGGAGATTAACGATGTTCATCGTTGTCCGGGAAATAGGTGTAACACCGTCCGGAACTTCTTGGGGACGCAGATTGCCAAATTGCAGAGAGAACATGTTGGCTGTGACCGTCTTCTCGATGTTGCGCAGAGTGATGGCCTTAGCATCGATCAGCTCCTGGATCTTCCTTTTCAGTATATAACACGCCTTTGTAGGGTGGTGTACGTATCTGTAGAAGATGCAGTACTTGGGGTTATTAGTACTGCCGACTTCATTGGGCCGCTTCTCCTCCGGAAGGGTAATCTTGCCACTTTTGACGAGACACTCGAATATGCTCGAAATATCGTTGTCGTCGAAAGAGTATACTTCAATAGGCCTAGAAGTCCCAGGTTTCGTCTGCGTGATTGCCACAATCTTTTGTCTGGATGTATTGATCGCCAGAGCTTCTTTTCCTTTGGAACTGCGAGGATGGTCGCTGTTGGGGGATGACCTCTTGCCTCTGTCGGAGGCAGAGATCATGATGCCATTGTCACGCGCCTTCCAACTGTTATCCTCGGCGGCTACCGCTGAGATGATGAACGAGGGCCAATCATGGAACTGATATGGTCCTGTGAATACCGAGATCATGGGAAGAAGTTCTTCCTGCAAATGTCCACCAATGCTGAGTCTGGAACTCCGGGAGGCATTTGCAAAGTGGCTTAACGAAAATATTCGATGAAGGTGCGAACGTTCTCTTTTCCCCTCTGCTTTACTTCGATGAGAGAGGACATCGACATATCCATCCCTCCTTCATAGAATCTTGCGAAGAATAAGTCTTTGAAGTCGTCGAAGAAAGTAATACAGTTGTCCGCCAGGCTACGGTACCACTGGTAAGCCACTCCCGAGAGACAGCCCTTGAACACCCGAGTGAGGAGGGCGTCATTCCCCTGTAGTAACACTGTCATCATACTGAAGTAGTTCATGTACTGACTCGGTGATATTTTTCCCTCGAACAGAGCCATGGTCTGTAGTTTGTATTTGGGAGAAAAAGGGGCCTCTTCCCAGATAGCTGGGTAAGGCTGGTTGATTCCCAATTTATTGAGCTGATATTTGTGCTTCAAGGCATCAAATTGGGCTTTCAGCTCCCGTATTACCAGCATCGGATTTTCAGCCGGTAGCGGGACCACGGAGTGGTGAGGAATCGGTTGTATTGCGACTCCAACGGGAGGTAATACATTCTCCGAGTGAGGAAGCGGAGGAACTGCTGACTCTTGATCTAGAGCAGGCTCTTGGATCGTGTTGGATGGTGGTAAGTCCACCCCCACACGTATCTGAGTCGGAGGGACCGAGGCTTGAGCCATGGCAGCTGTGTTTTGAGTTAGCATCATCTGGTGCATGTTCTCCATCATGGATTGCATCTCTTTCAGCGACGTCTCCAGTATAGTAATGCGTTGCTCAGCACTCCCGGACGGGGAAGCTTTCTCGCGTTCATCTCCAATGGCATAAACTCCCATCTCCCGGGGTGTCATTGAAAGATTAGTATAGGTCTCTGTAGAAGTTGACTCTATACTTTCGGCGTCTGATTTGGGAGACTGGCGACCCCCAGCATCGGAATCAGAAGAGTATAAAGCTGGTTGTCGTGACCTCGAACGAGTATTTCGGAACACCCCAGCTTCGGTGTTCCTAAGGAGCATGTTGAATCTCCTTCGGCTCAGAGTTCTAGAGGGATGACATCTTCAGCCTGACCTTCCTCTAGGTATGTGTGAAGCCATGTTCACAGATGCATGCGTGGGCTCTTCTTCCTAGAAAGACGGAGAGTAGCTCGACCGGTCAAAAACTGACCGTTTTGCTTCAGAACAGCAATAATTAATTATAATCCTATGACTATTACAACAGTGCTCGCTAGGAGGCGTAATAGACATGCTGGAAGATCCCCTCTCCTAGCATTTCTGGATCAGATACTTGTGCAGGTCAGGAGAAGTTACAGAAGAAGAAGATGATGTCTTGTTCCTTCTGTTCACATCAGTGGTGATACGGATGTTGGGAACCATAGTTTTCCCTATTCCACCTATATACAATAGGTTGGCCATCTGGGTAGCGGATAATCTCCGAGGAGGGTGTCTTTCCGTAAATTGAGCCTTCTTTACGCTGAAGGACTTCTTCTGGCATAATTTGGAGCTTTGCTCTGGTTGGCATAAAGCTGAGGATGTCCTCAGTTGGCCGTCAGCCTCTCGCGTAATCCGGAGGGCGGGAAGATTGTTCCCTTGCTAGCGTAAAGGTCGAGAAGTTGAGTAGTCCGCCGCTTGCTTTCCCTTGCGTAGATTGCAGGGATCATCTGCTTTTTTGCGGAAGGCAGATGCATTTTTACGCGCGGAGCGCGTTTGGGATTCCTGATTTGGCGCTGAGGCATTATCAGAAATTTTGTCTATTCCGTCACAGACGAGAGACAGAATTTTACGCGCAGAGCACGATGTGTACTTCTGGACTAGCGCTGAGGCATTTCCAGAAGTTTTGTCTGCCCTGTCAGAGACAGGCGACTAAATTTTTCGTGCAAGGCGCAGAGTATACTTCTGGATTGGCGCTGAGGCATTGCCAGAAGTTTTGTCTGCCCTGTCAGAGACAGGCTGTCACGACCCGATCCCAATAATCTGGGTCCAGTCGGATCATGCCCAGCCTGCACCGTTGTGAGACGGCGGCAGTAAGCTGTATCAATCCGTAGTAACACACAGACATCCAGAATACATGAAGGAAATTCAATTTTATTGCTAAGTCAGGAAGAGCAATTCTTTTACAATCAAAGATCAAACAAAACATGGTCCAGGGTTATTACTTCAACCCTGATTATTACAATTTGGAAAAATAAAAGGGAAACAACTAAACATCGGCCTCCTGGCTAGGTTCAGCTAGGGCTTCAGTACTCTGGTCCGGACCATAAAAGGTGTCATACGCCTCATCATCACCGTAATCACCTAAAATTGTTAATCTCCAGTCAGGAGGGAGCAAGAACATATATCCAATTCCAGCATCTTAACGATAATTAAAATGATGCAATGAGATAGTTTTGAACAATATTTATATTTTTGTATGCAACAAATATGAAACAAGAACAGTAAATGTCGATGAAGCAAATGATGACAAACTACAATCACTAAAAGTGTTTTGAGAAAGGTAGCATCCCATGGCCGGTTGGGGTTGGAGGCAATCTGTGTTCTAGTGAACACGGTGCGGCGTCAGTCCAGTGAGGTTGGACTTCAGCTATCCACAATGAGGCAATAAGGGGGCTTTGACCACGGGTGCTAACTTTTCTCCCCAGTTCCCAAGGCAATAATCAATGAGTCAATGAGTCAGTCAATCAGTCAATCAGTCGGTTCCGTGAATCAAGTGTCGTCCCAATATCTATATGACATGCAACATATTTAACTACAACTAAAATACGGGTTTTGAATTATATGAAACTTGCCTGGAGTTGGTTGGTGACGCGAGTGAGAGGTCGCGACGGTCTCAACCTTAGTTACAGGGACCTACAATTATTAATAATCTGATTTTAGAATTTAAACAAAAGGGTTTTAATCTGACTTGATTAGTTAACTAAGTTAATGATTCAATCCAACGATCGATTAATAATAATAATAATTTGTAATAGTAATTTAGTAATCAAAAACCCTTTTTAATAATAATAAAACTTATTTATTTTATCGTAGAAAATATTATATTTTTATTTTACGGTAAAATATCGTTTTGTTTCTAATAAGAAAAATAGGAAAGTACGATTATAATAACATAATATCGTTTGTTTTTAGCAATCAATTTGTAAGAGAATAATATTTTGGAAAAACCTATTTAAATACTAACATATTATATTTTGAATACTGAAAATCATTTCAGAATTATATATTAAATAATTACTAATTAGTATTTAAATACTAAAAATCATTTCGGAAATTATCTATTAAATAATTACTAATTAGTATTTAAATACTAAAAATCATTTCAGAAATTATCTATTAAATAATTACTAATTACGTAATATTTAATAAGGTTTTTATTTTATTATATATATATAATTAATATACGTATTGAGGATCGTTGTATTAAATCGTTAATTAATTAACCAACCAAAACTAACAAATCATTAATCTACTAATTAACTATAACCTATCAATTTCTAGGCTATCCCGGGATTGACAGAGCTTTATTCTGTCAGTCCCGGTCGGACAGGGGAGTGGTTTTGGAAGGGACAGTGCGTTCTGATAGCGGCACCTACCGGGAAGCTGATGGAGGAGCACCGAGGGGAGGCCTCGGACTCGGGATCGGGGTATTTCGAGTCCGACACGCGTTCCTGCGTCCTGGACACGTCAGCGGCGTGTCCGGGCTCGTATCCGCGTCTGGGTCGCGTCCGCGGCGTGTCCGGTGCTGCTGGAGGGTACGCCGGAGGCCGGCGAGGTCGGGCCGGGGCTGCGGCGGCTCAGGCGAGGGGCGGCGAGGTCGGTGAAGCGCCAGGGGAGGCCGGCCGGAGGGCTGAACAGCCGGGGTCGGGGTCGGCTCTGCCTAGGAAGGGGGTTTTAGCTCTGGAGGAGGAGGAAGGAAGGGGAAGAGTCGGGGGTCAGCGCTGGAGCGAGGCCGGCGTGGCGCTGGGTCGGGCTCTGGTGAGGGGTGGCCGGAGTAGGGTGCTTAGGGTTAGGGTTCGAGTTTTGGGGGTGGAAGAGGTCGGAGGAGGGGGTATTAATAGGGGCTCGAGGGGGCTCAGCCGGGGCGGTCGTGGGCGGATGACCCGGAGGGGAGGCGCGGTTGGCGGAGGGCGTGGCCACGTCGCCGGAGAACGCGGCGGCGGCGGAAATTTCGGTCGTGGGGGAGACCGGTGACAGGGGTGACCGGCGGGCTAGCGGGTGCGGGTCGGGCGGCGGGCCGACCCGACCCGACCCGGGGGAGCGGGCTGGGCTCGCAGCAACTGGGCTCGGCCCACTGGGCCGGGCCCAAAACCTAAAATCAATAATAATAAAACAATAATAATAATAATAATAATAATAATAATAATAATAATAATAATAATAAATATAATAACAGAAATAATTAATTAATTATAAAAAATAGTTTTTAGGCTTTTAAAAATAAGTCTGAGACCCAATAAAATCCCAGAAAATTACCCCAAGTCCAGTTTTCCATTTTACACCCAAAAATATTATTTTCATGATATTTTAATACTATTTATTGCCAACTAAAAAATCATTTATTAATTAAAGCCTTGATTTTAATTACAGAAAATTCCCGAAAATTTCCAGAAAATTGGGAAAAATCCAAGATTTAATAATTTGGAAAATTCAGGGGTTTACAACCTACCCAACTTAAGAAAAAATTTCGTCCTCAAAATTTACTATCATTGAAGGGAGAACAAGGGTAAACATGCCTTAAAACAGATGAGGGTACTTCTGCTTCATCTCAGCCTCTCGTTCCCAGGTGTATTCGCCTGGGGAGTGGTGGAGCCACTGAACTTTGACCAGTGGAATCACGGTGTTCCGCAACTGCTTTTCCATACGGTCTATGATCCTTACTGGCTGCTCTGGTACTGTAAGACTTGGCCCAATCTCCAACTCTGAATGATCCAGGATGTGGCTCGGGTCCGGAATGTAACGCCTCAGCTGCGATACATGGAAAACGTTGTGCACGCCTTCAAGATTAGGTGGTAACGCCACTCTGTATGCCACCTCTCCAACTCTGCTCAATATCTCGAATGGGCCGATATACCTGGGACTCAGTTTTCCAGCTCTGCCAAAACGGATAGTTCCTCTGGTGGGGGAGATCTTGACGAAGACACTATCACCTGCTTCGAACTCCACAAGTCGGCGACGGCTGTCCGCCCAATGTTTCTGACGATCTTGAGCCACCCGAAGTCTGTCTCTGATCACCTTGACTTTTTTAGCCGCATCTGTAATCATCTCAGGTCCCAGCATGACTCGTTCTCCTACGTCGTCCCAAGCCAAGGGAGTGCGGCAACGACGTCCATACAGAGCCTCAAAAGGAGTCATGCCGATGCTGGCCTGGTAGCTGTTCTTGTAAGCAAACTCTACCAAGTGTAGGTGGTCCTCCCATGATCCTCCAAAATCTAGGACGCAAGATCTCAGCATATCCTCTAACGTCTGGATGGTTCTCTCTGACTGTCCGTCGGTCTGTGGGTGATATGCAGTGCTGAACTTCAGTTGGGTCCCCAGACTCTCTTGCAAGCTCTTCCAGAAGTGAGAAGTAAAGCGGCTGTCTCGGTCTGATACAATGCTCACAGGAACTCCATGTATCCGGACGATTTGCCTCATGTATAGGGCAGCTAACTTCTCGGTGGATAAACCAACCTTGAAGGGAATGAAGTGGGCAGACTTAGTCAATCTGTCTACGATCACCCAAATAGCGTCCTTCCCTCCTTGGGATCGAGGCAATCCTGACACAAAATCCATAGTGATGTGCTCCCATTTCCATTCTGGAATGGGCAGTGGCTGAAGAAGTCCTGCTGGTCTTTGTCTATCTGCTTTCACCTGCTGGCAGATCAAGCATTTGGCAACGAATTTTGAGACATCCTTTTTCATTCCATACCACCATACGTGCTCCCGTATATCTCGGTACATTTTATTTGCTCCAGGGTGGATGGAATACTGTGAGTGATGCGCTTCCTGCATCAGCTGTTCTCTCAATTCACCAGCAGGTACACAAAGTCTGGTGCCATTCCTCAGTGTTCCGCCGTCTGAAATAGAGAATCCCTCCAGTATGCCAGCTAACACCTGGTCCCAGAGCTTGCACAATGCTCCGTCCTCGAATTGAGTTTCCTTGATTTTGTCCATCAAGCTAGATTGCACTTGCAAATGCATCATGGGGAAGTCAGCGCCCGGTACTATTGCTTCCCGTCCAAGCTTCTTCATTTCTTCTGCAGGCAATACGAGTTCTAGTCCCAGCTTCTCCATGTCCTCCAGTAGGTACCGATCGGTCGTCAAGAACATCGCCATCGGATATCGACTAAGTGCGTCGGCGACCACATTAGCCTTTCCGGGATGGTACTGCAGGCTGATATCAAAGTCCTTCATGAGCTCCAACCATCGTCTCTGACGCATGTTGAGCTCCTTCTGTGTAAAGACATACTTGAGACTTTTGTGGTCCGTGTATATCTCTACTCTTTCGCCGTACAGGTAGTGCTTCCACAGCTTCAAGGCAAAGATGACTGCTGCTAGCTCCAGGTCATGCGTCGGGTAGTTCTTCTCATGAGTCCGTAATTGCCGGGAAGCATAAGCAATTACCTTTCCATGTTGCTGGAGCACACATCCTAATCCTTTGCCGGACGCGTCGCTATAAATTGAGAATCCTCCTGATCCTGAGGGTAGCGACAAGATCGGCGCTGTTGTTAGCCTTCTCTTCAGCTCTTCAAATGACGCCTGGCACGCTTCGGTCCAGACGAACTCTTCATTCTTCCTGGTTAGCTTGGTCATGGGCTCAGCAATCCTTGCAAAGTCCTTCACGAATTTCCTGTAATATCCAGCCAAGCCCAAGAAGCTTCTGATCTCTGCAACTGAACTGGGGGTATTCCATGTCTCCACGGCAGCTATCTTCTTGGGATCCACTGATATGCCTTCTCCTGTGACAACGTGGCCGAGAAAGTCCACCTTGTCTAAGAAGAATTCACACTTGGACAGTTTTCCATATAACTTCTCCTTCCTGAGGGTTTCCAAAATTATCCTCAAATGCTGCTCGTGTTCTTCCTTGGTCTTCGAATAGATCAGAATGTCGTCAATGAAGACAACGACAAACTGGTCCAAGTATTTGTGGAAGACCTTGTTCATGAGATTCATGAACACTGCTGGGGCATTTGTAAGACCAAAGGGCATGACCAAGAATTCAAATTGTCCATACTTGGTGTTGAATGCCGTCTTTGGGATGTCCTCCTTCCTCACCTTGATTTGATGGTAACCCGATCTGAGGTCTATCTTCGAGAAAACCTTAGCTCCACTCAGCTGGTCGAAGAGGTCGTCGATCCGGGGCAGCGGGTACTTGTTCTTGATAGTGATGTTGTTCAATGCCCGGTAGTCTATGCACATTCTAACTGTCCCATCCTTCTTGGGTACAAACAAGACTGGTGCACCCCAGGGTGAGGCACCGGTCCTGATGAATCCTTGCGCCTGAAGCTCGTCAATCTGGTCTTTCATTTCCTTGGACTCCTTGGGATTCACTCGGTAGCAGCGTTGGGAGATTGGTGCTGCGCCAGGTATAAGATCGATCGAGAATTCCACATCTCGATCAGGGGGTAGCCCTGGAAGATTGTCTGGGAAGACGTCTATAAATTCTGCTATGAGAGGATGAGGGGGTCCGGTTTCTTCAGTGATGGATGTGTAGGACACACATTCCACGCCTTCAGGTGCTCGAATCACTTTGAGTTTAGGTCCTCCAGGTGGATCTAGAGTTACGCAGCCTTCTCGACAGTCTATCAGAGCATGGTGCTGACTAAGCCAATCCATGCCCAAGACTACGTCATAGTTTGGCAGAGGCATTATTAGGAACTGAGTCTGAAACTCATGTCCCGAGATAGTGACTGGGCAGCTACAAGTCTCACTAATGGGTATTGGTCCTCCACCAGTCATAACTCTACAGATTATCTTACTTATGCCAGTAACTAGATGGTGTGCAGAAATGAAGTTTGCAGATATAAAACTGTGTGATGCTCCAGAATCAAATAATGCTAAGGCAGGGTGCGAATGAAGTAGAATGGGACCTGCGATGACATCTCCTTCCGTCTCGGGTTCAGCTTCTGGCTCTTCCACAGTCAAGGCAAAAGCTTGCCCGGCTCTGTGCTGGTTGTAGCGCTGCTGCTGGGTAGGCAGTGGACCTCTCTGCTGTCCAGCTCCAGTTTTGTTGTATGCTGTGGGGCAGTCCTTCACTTGATGGGTGGCAGATCCACAAGCAAGGCAGTGTCCCAATTTCTTCCTGCAGATCTCTGCGGTATGACCTGGCCTTTTGCAGTAGACGCAGTTGACCGCCTTTGGTTGGTTGTACTGATGCGCTTTGTTGGCCGCTGTTGGCTGTTGTTGCTGGGACTGCTGGGGATAGGAGGGCCTATTGTTGTTGTTGCTGTGCCTCTTATTGTTGCCCTGATAGTTGTTGCTTGACCCTGGATGCTCCCTCTTGGGTCGAGCAGGTGAACTGGCCTCTACATCTTGGGCCACCTTCAACATCTTGTCATAAGTCTTCGCACCGTTAGCAGCTACTAAGGTGCGGATCTCTTCATGTAGTCCGTGCCGGAACTTCTTAGCACGTTCCACAGGGTTGTCCACCAGGTGGCTTGCAAACCTACCAAGCCTGTTGAACTCAGCCGCATATTCTTCAATTGTGCGGTCTCCTTGCTTCAGATCTGGAAACTGTCTTCCCATAGCTTCGAGGGCAGCCTCTGGAAAGAACTTCCGCTTGAACTGCTTCTTGAATAGCCGCCAGGAAATCCCTCCAGCTCGAAATCTTGGCTCGTTGCGGTACCAAATGTTAGCCAAATCTCTCAGCTGGAGTGCTACGGCCTCAACCATGAGGTCGTCTGGGAGTCGAGCGACGCTGAGGAGTCGCTCCATATCATCTAGCCACTCGTCTGCGTAGATGATGCCTTCGGTCCCCTTGAAGGGACGCGGGTCCAACTTCTTAAAGTTTTCCACAGTTCCAACCTTTACCTGGATAACAGGTTTGTGGTTAGACTAGAAATTCATTAATGGAATCCAAGCTTTTAAATCCTCCATTACCTTGGCAGGTTCCTGTTCTGACCGGGATGTTCCTAGCGCTGCCATGGCTACATTATGGGCGTTCTCCATGCCCTCTCTCATAATCACGGTCTGCTCGCGATTTGCTTCAGCTTGGGCCCTCTGGGCTTCAAGAACTCCTCGTAGCAGGCCTACGAGTTCAGCGGGGTCCACTGGCACAGGTGGTGCAACAGGAGGAGTCACATCGGCTGGAATCGATGTGGTCCTGGGAGGAATGGGTGGAGCTGCATGCACTACTGAAGTGTAGGCAGCGCGGGGAGCTCTTGCAGCATGGGGGCGATCTGTGAGCTGCAATAGAGAGGGGTCGGACTGAGCTTGAGTTGGGGTGTGCTCAGAAGACGAAACCTCTTCTTCGGCTGGGCCGGAACGGGTTGTCTTTCCCCGTGCCATCTTCTGGAAGGTTTAGGAAGCAAGCATAAGCAGGGTAACCTATGTTCTATAAGCAAGCAAAATAATTGTATATATGTATAGATAGAAGAATTTGGTCCTATGATGTGACAGATTGAAATTTTCTCAAGAATTCTAAGTGTTCTAATTGTTTCTAGAGTCTGTTTTCCTAAAGTCGTACTAACCTAAGGTCAAAGGCAAGTCGGTTTGTTTGGCTAGCCTGAGTTGACTAGACCAAAGGTTGTAAACATAGACCTGCATGGGCCACCACTGAAAACATGTCACGACCCGATCCCAATAATCTGGGTCCAGTCGGATCATGCCCAGCCTGCACCGTTGTGAGACGGCGGCAGTAAGCTGTATCAATCCGTAGTAACACACAGACATCCAGAATACATGAAGGAAATTCAATTTTATTGCTAAGTCAGGAAGAGCAATTCTTTTACAATCAAAGATCAAACAAAACATGGTCCAGGGTTATTACTTCAACCCTGATTATTACAATTTGGAAAAATAAAAGGGAAACAACTAAACATCGGCCTCCTGGCTAGGTTCAGCTAGGGCTTCAGTACTCTGGTCCGGACCATAAAAGGTGTCATACGCCTCATCGTCACCGTAATCACCTAAAATTGTTAATCTCCAGTCAGGAGGGAGCAAGAACATATATCCAATTCCAGCATCTTAACGATAATTAAAATGATGCAATGAGATAGTTTTGAACAATATTTATATTTTTGTATGCAACAAATATGAAACAAGAACAGTAAATGTCGATGAAGCAAATGATGACAAACTACAATCACTAAAAGTGTTTTGAGAAAGGTAGCATCCCATGGCCGGTTGGGGTTGGAGGCAATCTGTGTTCTAGTGAACACGGTGCGGCGTCAGTCCAGTGAGGTTGGACTTCAGCTATCCACAATGAGGCAATAAGGGGGCTTTGACCACGGGTGCTAACTTTTCTCCCCAGTTCCCAAGGCAATAATCAATGAGTCAATGAGTCAGTCAATCAGTCGGTTCCGTGAATCAAGTGTCGTCCCAATATCTATATGACATGCAACATATTTAACTACAACTAAAATACGGGTTTTGAATTATATGAAACTTGCCTGGAGTTGGTTGGTGACGCGATTGAGAGGTCGCGACGGTCTCAACCTTAGTTACAGGGACCTACAATTATTAATAATCTGATTTTAGAATTTAAACAAAAGGGTTTTAATCTGACTTGATTAGTTAACTAAGTTAATGATTCAATCCAACGATCGATTAATAATAATAATTTGTAATAGTAATTTAGTAATCAAAAACCCTTTTTAATAATAATAAAACTTATTTATTTTATCGTAGAAAATATTATATTTTTATTTTACGGTAAAATATCGTTTTGTTTCTAATAAGAAAAATAGGAAAGTACGATTATAATAACATAATATCGTTTGTTTTTAGCAATCAATTTGTAAGAGAATAATATTTTGGAAAAACCTATTTAAATACTAACATATTATATTTTGAATACTGAAAATCATTTCAGAATTATATATTAAATAATTACTAATTAGTATTTAAATACTAAAAATCATTTCAGAAATTATCTATTAAATAATTACTAATTAGTATTTAAATACTAAAAATCATTTCAGAAATTATCTATTAAATAATTACTAATTACGTAATATTTAATAAGGTTTTTATTTTATTATATATATATAATTAATATACGTATTGAGGATCGTTGTATTAAATCGTTAATTAATTAACCAACCAAAACTAACAAATCATTAATCTACTAATTAACTATAACCTATCAATTTCTAGGCTATCCCGGGATTGACAGAGCTTTATTCTGTCAGTCCCGGTCGGACAGGGGAGTGGTTTTGGAAGGGACAGTGCGTTCTGATAGCGGCACCTACCGGGAAGCTGATGGAGGAGCACCGAGGGGAGGCCTCGGACTCGGGATCGGGGTATTTCGAGTCCGACACGCGTTCCTGCGTCCTGGACACGTCAGCGGCGTGTCCGGGCTCGTATCCGCGTCTGGGTCGCGTCCGCGGCGTGTCCGGTGCTGCTGGAGGGTACGCCGGAGGCCGGCGAGGTCAGGCCGGGGCTGCGGCGGCTCAGGCGAGGGGCGGCGAGGTCGGTGAAGCGCCAGGGGAGGCCGGCCGGAGGGCTGAACAGCCGGGGTCGGGGTCGGCTCCGCCTAGGAAGGGGGTTTTAGCTCTGGAGGAGGAGGAAGGAAGGGGAAGAGTCGGGGGTCAGCGCTGGAGCGAGGCCGGCGTGGCGCTGGGTCGGGCTCCGGTGAGGGGTGGCCGGAGTAGGGTGCTTAGGGTTAGGGTTCGAGTTTTGGGGGTGGAAGAGGTCGGAGGAGGGGGTATTAATAGGGGCTCGAGGGGGCTCAGCCGGGGCGGTCGTGGGCGGATGACCCGGAGGGGAGGCGCGGTTGGCGGAGGGCGTGGCCACGTCGCCGGAGAACGCGGCGGCGGCGGAAATTTCGGTCGTGGGGGAGACCGGTGACAGGGGTGACCGGTGGGCTAGCGGGTGCGGGTCGGGCGGCGGGCCGACCCGACCCGACCCGGGGGAGCGGGCTGGGCTCGCAGCAACTGGGCTCGGCCCACTGGGCCGGGCCCAAAACCTAAAATCAATAATAATAAAACAATAATAATAATAATAATAATAATAATAATAATAATAATAATAATAAATATAATAACAGAAATAATTAATTAATTATAAAAAATAGTTTTTAGGCTTTTAAAAATAAGTCTGAGACCCAATAAAATCCCAGAAAATTACCCCAAGTCCAGTTTTCCATTTTACACCCAAAAATATTATTTTCATGATATTTTAATACTATTTATTGCCAACTAAAAATTCATTTATTAATTAAAGCCTTGATTTTAATTACAGAAAATTCCCGAAAATTTCCAGAAAATTGGGAAAAATCCAAGATTTAATAATTTGGAAAATTCAGGGGTTTACAACCTACCCAACTTAAGAAAAAATTTCGTCCTCGAAATTTACTATCATTGAAGGGAGAACAAGGGTAAACATGCCTTAAAACAGATGAGGGTACTTCTGCTTCATCTCAGCCTCTCGTTCCCAGGTGGATTCGCCTGGGGAGTGGTGGAGCCACTGAACTTTGACCAGTGGAATCACGGTGTTCCGCAACTGCTTTTCCATACGGTCTATGATCCTTACTGGCTGCTCTGGTACTGTAAGACTTGGCCCAATCTCCAACTCTGAATGATCCAGGATGTGGCTCGGGTCCGGAATGTAATGCCTCAGCTGCGATACATGGAAAACGTTGTGCACGCCTTCAAGATTAGGTGGTAACGCCACTCTGTATGCCACCTCTCCAACTCTGCTCAATATCTCGAATGGGCCGATATACCTGGGACTCAGTTTTCCAGCTCTGCCAAAACGGATAGTTCCTCTGGTGGGGGAGATCTTGACGAAGACACTATCACCTGCTTCGAACTCCACAAGTCGGCGACGGCTGTCCGCCCAATGTTTCTGACGATCTTGAGCCACCCGAAGTCTGTCTCTGATCACCTTGACTTTTTCAGCCGCATCTGTAATCATCTCAGGTCCCAGCATGACTCGTTCTCCTACGTCGTCCCAAGCCAAGGGAGTGCGGCAACAACGTCCATACAGAGCCTCAAAAGGAGTCATGCCGATGCTGGCCTGATAGCTGTTGTTGTAAGCAAACTCTACCAAGTGTAGGTGGTCCTCCCATGATCCTCCAAAATCTAGGACGCAAGATCTCAGCATATCCTCTAACGTCTGGATGGTTCTCTCTGACTGTCCGTCGGTCTGTGGGTGATATGCAGTGCTGAACTTCAGTTGGGTCCCCAGACTCTCTTGCAAGCTCTTCCAGAAGTGAGAAGTAAAGCGGCTGTCTCGGTCTGATACAATGCTCACAGGAACTCCATGTATCCGGACGATTTGCCTCATGTATAGGGCAGCTAACTTCTCGGTGGATAAACCAACCTTGAAGGGAATGAAGTGGGCAGACTTAGTCAATCTGTCTACGATCACCCAAATAGCGTCCTTCCCTCCTTGGGATCGAGGCAATCCTGACACAAAATCCATAGTGATGTGCTCCCATTTCCATTCTGGAATGGGCAGTGGCTGAAGAAGTCCTGCTGGTCTTTGTCTATCTGCTTTCACCTGCTGGCAGATCAAGCATTTGGCAACGAATTTTGAGACATCCTTTTTTATTCCATACCACCATACGTGCTCCCGTATATCTCGGTACATTTTATTTGCTCCAGGGTGGATGGAATACTGTAAGTGATGCGCTTCCTGCATCAGCTGTTCTCTCAATTCACCAGCAGGTACACAAAGTCTGGTGCCATTCCTCAGTGTTCCGCCGTCTGAAATAGAGAATCCCTCCAGTGTGCCAGCTAACACCTGGTCCCTGAGCTTGCACAATGCTCCGTCCTCGAATTGAGTTTCCTTGATTTTGTCCATCAAGCTAGATTGCACTTGCAAATGCATCATGGGGAAGTCAGCGCCGGGTACTATTGCTTCCCGTCCAAGCTTCTTCATTTCTTCTGCAGGCAATACGAGTTCTAGTCCCAGCTTCTCCATGTCCTCCAGTAGGTACCGATCGGTCGTCAAGAACATCGCCATCGGATATCGACTAAGTGCGTCGGCGACCACATTAGCCTTTCCGGGATGGTACTGCAGGCTGATATCAAAGTCCTTCATGAGCTCCAACCATCGTCTCTGACGCATGTTGAGCTCCTTCTGTGTAAAGACATACTTGAGACTTTTGTGGTCCGTGTATATCTCTACTCTTTCGCCGTACAGGTAGTGCTTCCACAGCTTCAAGGCGAAGATGACTGCTGCTAGCTCCAGGTCATGCGTCGGGTAGTTCTTCTCATGAGTCCGTAATTGCCGGGAAGCATAAGCAATTACCTTTCCATGTTGCTGGAGCACACATCCTAATCCTTTGCCGGACGCGTCGCTATAAATTGAGAATCCTCCTGATCCTGAGGGTAGCGACAAGATCGGCGCTGTTGTTAGCCTTCTCTTCAGCTCTTCAAATGACGCCTGGCACGCTTCGGTCCAGACGAACTCTTCATTCTTCCTGGTTAGCTTGGTCATGGGCTCAGCAATCCTTGCAAAGTCCTTCACGAATTTCCTGTAATATCCAGCCAAGCCCAAGAAGCTTCTGATCTCTGCAACTGAACTGGGGGTATTCCATGTCTCCACGGCAGCTATCTTCTTGGGATCCACTGATATGCCTTCTCCTGTGACAACGTGGCCGAGAAAGTCCACCTTGTCTAAGAAGAATTCACACTTGGACAGTTTTCCATATAACTTCTCCTTCCTGAGGGTTTCCAAAATTATCCTCAAATGCTGCTCGTGTTCTTCCTTGGTCTTCGAATAGATCAGAATGTCGTCAATGAAGACAACGACAAACTGGTCCAAGTATTTGTGGAAGACCTTGTTCATGAGATTCATGAACACTGCTGGGGCATTTGTAAGACCAAAGGGCATGACCAAGAATTCAAATTGTCCATACTTGGTGTTGAATGCCGTCTTTGGGATGTCCTCCTTCCTCACCTTGATTTGATGGTAACCCGATCTGAGGTCTATCTTCGAGAAAACCTTAGCTCCACTCAGCTGGTCGAAGAGGTCGTCGATCCGGGGCAGCGGGTACTTGTTCTTGATAGTGATGTTGTTCAATGCCCGGTAGTCTATGCACATTCTAACTGTCCCATCCTTCTTGGGTACAAACAAGACTGGTGCACCCCAGGGTGAGGCACCGGTCCTGATGAATCCTTGCGCCTGAAGCTCGTCAATCTGGTCTTTCATTTCCTTGGACTCCTTGGGATTCACTCGGTAGCAGCGTTGGGAGATTGGTGCTGCGCCAGGTATAAGATCGATCGAGAATTCCACATCTCGATCAGGGGGTAGCCCTGGAAGATTGTCTGGGAAGACGTCTATAAATTCCGCTATGAGAGGATGAGGGGTTCCGGTTTCTTCAGTGATGGATGTGTAGGACACACATTCCACGCCTTCAGGTGCTCGAATCACTTTGAGTTTAGGTCCTCCAGGTGGATCTAGAGTTACGCAGCCTTCTCGACAGTCTATCAGAGCATGGTGCTGACTAAGCCAATCCATGCCCAAGACTACGTCATAGTTTGGCAGAGGCATTATTAGGAACTGAGTCTGAAACTCATGTCCCGAGATAGTGACTGGGCAGCTACAAGTCTCACTAATGGGTATTGGTCCTCCACCAGTCATAACTCTACAGATTATCTTACTTATGCCAGTAACTAGATGGTGTGCAGAAATGAAGTTTGCAGATATAAAACTGTGTGATGCTCCAGAATCAAATAATGCTAAGGCAGGGTGCGAATGAAGTAGAATGGGACCTGCGATGACATCTCCTTCCGTCTCGGGTTCAGCTTCTGGCTCTTCCACAGTCAAGGCAAAAGCTTGCCCGGCTCTGTGCTGGTTGTAGCGCTGCTGCTGGGTAGGCAGTGGACCTCTCTGCTGTCCAGCTCCAGTTTTGTTGTATGCTGTGGGGCAGTCCTTCACTTGATGGGTGGCAGATCCACAAGCAAGGCAGTGTCCCAATTTCTTCCTGCAGATCTCTGCGGTATGACCTGGCCTTTTGCAGTAGACGCAGTTGACCGCCTTTGGTTGGTTGTACTGATGCGCTTTGTTGGCCGCTGTTGGCTGTTGTTGCTGGGACTGCTGGGGATAGGAGGGCCTATTATTGTTGTTGCTGTGCCTCTTATTGTTGCCCCGATAGTTGTTGCTTGACCCTGGATGCTCCCTCTTGGGTCGAGCAGGTGAACTGGCCTCTACATCTTGGGCCACCTTCAACATCTTGTCATAAGTCTTCGCACCGTTAGCAGCTACTAAGGTGCGGATCTCTTCACGTAGTCCGTGCCGGAACTTCTTAGCACGTTCCACAGGGTTGTCCACCAGGTGGCTTGCAAACCTACCAAGCCTGTTGAACTCAGCCGCATATTCTTCAATTGTGCGGTCTCCTTGCTTCAGATCTTGAAACTGTCTTCCCATAGCTTCGAGGGCAGCCTCTGGAAAGAACTTCCGCTTGAACTGCTTCTTGAATAGCCGCCAGGAAATCCCTCCAGCTCGAAATCTTGGCTCGTTGCGGTACCAAATGTTAGCCAAATCTCTCAGCTGGAGTGCTACGGCCTCAACCATGAGGTCGTCTGGGAGTCGAGCGACGCTGAGGAGTCGCTCCATATCATCTAGCCACTCGTCTGCGTAGATGATGCCTTCGGTCCCCTTGAAGGGACGCGGGTCCAACTTCTTAAAGTTTTCCACAGTTCCAACCTTTACCTGGATAACAGGTTTGTGGTTAGACTAGAAATTCATTAATGGAATCCAAGCTTTTAAATCCTCCATTACCTTGGCAGGTTCCTGTTCTGACCGGGATGTTCCTAGCGCTGCCATGGCTACATTATGGGCGTTCTCCATGCCCTCTCTCATAATCGCGGTCTGCTCGCGATTTGCTTCAGCTTGGGCCCTCTGGGCTTCAAGAACTCCTCGTAGCAGGCCTACGAGTTCAGCGGGGTCCACTGGCACAGGTGGTGCAACAGGAGGAGTCACATCGGCTGGAATCGATGTGGTCCTGGGAGGAATGGGTGGAGCTGCATGCACTACTGAAGTGTAGGCAGCGCGGGGAGCTCTTGCAGCATGGGGGCGATCTGTGAGCTGCAATAGAGAGGGGTCGGACTGAGCTTGAGTTGGGGTGTGCTCAGAAGACGAAACCTCTTCTTCGGCTGGGCCGGAACGGGTTGTCTTTCCCCGTGCCATCTTCTGGAAGGTTTAGGAAGCAAGCATAAGCAGGGTAACCTATGTTCTATAAGCAAGCAAAATAATTGTATATATGTATAGATAGAAGAATTTGGTCCTATGATGTGACAGATTGAAATTTTCTCAAGAATTCTAAGTGTTCTAATTGTTTCTAGAGTTTGTTTTCCTAAAGTCGTACTAACCTAAGGTTAAAGGCAAGTCGGTTTGTTTGGCTAGCCTGAGTTGACTAGACCAAAGGTTGTAAACATAGACCTGCATGGGCCACCACTGAAAACATGTCACGACCCGATCCTAATAATCTGGGTCCAGTCGGATCATGCCCAGCCTGCACCGTTGTGAGACGGCGGCAGTAAGCTGTATCAATCCGTAGTAACACACAGACATCCAGAATACATGAAGGAAATTCAATTTTATTGCTAAGTCAGGAAGAGCAATTCTTTTACAATCAAAGATCAAACAAAACATGGTCCAGGGTTATTACTTCAACCCTGATTATTACAATTTGGAAAAATAAAAGGGAAACAACTAAACATCGGCCTCCTGGCTAGGTTCAGCTAGGGCTTCAGTACTCTGGTCCGGACCATAAAAGGTGTCATACGCCTCATCGTCACCGTAATCACCTAAAATTGTTAATCTCCAGTCAGGAGGGAGCAAGAACATATATCCAATTCCAGCATCTTAACGATAATTAAAATGATGCAATGAGATAGTTTTGAACAATATTTATATTTTTGTATGCAACAAATATGAAACAAGAACAGTAAATGTCGATGAAGCAAATGATGACAAACTACAATCACTAAAAGTGTTTTGAGAAAGGTAGCATCCCATGGCCGGTTGGGGTTGGAGGCAATCTGTGTTCTAGTGAACACGGTGCGGCGTCAGTCCAGTGAGGTTGGACTTCAGCTATCCACAATGAGGCAATAAGGGGGCTTTGACCACGGGTGCTAACTTTTCTCCCCAGTTCCCAAGGCAATAATCAATGAGTCAATGAGTCAGTCAATCAGTCGGTTCCGTGAATCAAGTGTCGTCCCAATATCTATATGACATGCAACATATTTAACTACAACTAAAATACGGGTTTTGAATTATATGAAACTTGCCTGGAGTTGGTTGGTGACGCGAGTGAGAGGTCGCGACGGTCTCAACCTTAGTTACAGGGACCTACAATTATTAATAATCTGATTTTAGAATTTAAACAAAAGGGTTTTAATCTGACTTGATTAGTTAACTAAGTTAATGATTCAATCCAACGATCGATTAATAATAATAATAATTTGTAATAGTAATTTAGTAATCAAAAACCCTTTTTAATAATAATAAAACTTATTTATTTTATCGTAGAAAATATTATATTTTTATTTTACGGTAAAATATCGTTTTGTTTCTAATAAGAAAAATAGGAAAGTACGATTATAATAACATAATATCGTTTGTTTTTAGCAATCAATTTGTAAGAGAATAATATTTTGGAAAAACCTATTTAAATACTAACATATTATATTTTGAATACTGAAAATCATTTCAGAATTATATATTAAATAATTACTAATTAGTATTTAAATACTAAAAATCATTTCAGAAATTATCTATTAAATAATTACTAATTAGTATTTAAATACTAAAAATCATTTCAGAAATTATCTATTAAATAATTACTAATTACGTAATATTTAATAAGATTTTTATTTTATTATATATATATAATTAATATACGTATTGAGGATCGTTGTATTAAATCGTTAATTAATTAACCAACCAAAACTAACAAATCATTAATCTACTAATTAACTATAACCTATCAATTTCTAGGCTATCCCGGGATTGACAGAGCTTTATTCTGTCAGTCCCGGTCGGACAGGGGAGTGGTTTTGGAAGGGACAGTGCGTTCTGATAGCGGCACCTACCGGGAAGCTGATGGAGGAGCACCGAGGGGAGGCCTCGGACTCGGGATCGGGGTATTTCGAGTCCGACACGCGTTCCTGCGTCCTGGACACGTCAGCGGCGTGTCCGGGCTCGTATCCGCGTCTGGGTCGCGTCCGCGGCGTGTCCGGTGCTGCTGGAGGGTACGCCGGAGGCCGGCGAGGTTGGGCCGGGGCTGCGGCGGCTCAGGCGAGGGGCGGCGAGGTCGGTGAAGCGCCAGGGGAGGCCGGCCGGAGGGCTGAACAGCCGGGGTCGGGGTCGGCTCCGCCTAGGAAGGGGGTTTTAGCTCTGGAGGAGGAGGAAGGAAGGGGAAGAGTCGGGGGTCAGCGCTGGAGCGAGGCCGGCGTGGCGCTGGGTCGGGCTCCGGTGAGGGGTGGCTGGAGTAGGGTGCTTAGGGTTAGGGTTCGAGTTTTGGGGGTGGAAGAGGTCGGAGGAGGGGGTATTAATAGGGGCTCGAGGGGGCTCAGCCGGGGCGGTCGTGGGCGGATGACCCGGAGGGGAGGCGCGGTTGGCGGAGGGCGTGGCCACGTCGCCGGAGAACGCGACGGCGGCGGAAATTTCGGTCGTGGGGGAGACCGGTGACAGGGGTGACCGGCGGGCTAGCGGGTGCGGGTCGGGCGGCGGGCCGACCCGACCCGACCCGGGGGAGCGGGCTGGGCTCGCAGCAACTGGGCTCGGCCCACTGGGCCGGGCCCAAAACCTAAAATCAATAATAATAAAACAATAATAATAATAATAATAATAATAATAATAATAATAATAATAAATATAATAACAGAAATAATTAATTAATTATAAAAAATAGTTTTTAGGCTTTTAAAAATAAGTCTGAGACCCAATAAAATCCCAGAAAATTACCCCAAGTCCAGTTTTCCATTTTACACCCAAAAATATTATTTTCATGATATTTTAATACTATTTATTGCCAACTAAAAAAATCATTTATTAATTAAAGCCTTGATTTTAATTACAGAAAATTCCCGAAAATTTCCAGAAAATTGGGAAAAATCCAAGATTTAATAATTTGGAAAATTCAGGAGTTTACACAGGCGACTAAATTTTACGCGCAAGGCACGGAGTATACTTCTGGATTGGCGCTGAGGCATTGCCAGAAGTTTTGTCTGCCCTGTCAGAGACAGGCGACTGAATTTTACGCGCAAGGCACGGAGGGAGCAATGCTACAACCTCGTTAGTCGGAGATATTGAAGAGATAGGAGAGTCGACAGGAATGGTAGAGGATGTCTTGGGTATCCAGACCTTACGCAGCTTCCTGTTGTCTTGGACAGAGAGAGAGTGAGAGCTACCCCCTGTTCGAAGCATATCTTCATAGGCAGACTGGTCGAACTGGACGACCAGTGTGTTCTTCACGGATCCCACGGATACCGTATCGTGTTGAGCAATTTCTTCCTCATTAGAAGAGAAAGACGTCCCCAACAGAGTCACCATCTTGTTGTCTGATAAAATAAACGAAAAGATATGGAAACGAGGCTTTATACGAAAATCCTCTCTTTATGCTTACAAACAAGCAGTACAATTAATCCTATACGAGGATGTCGAGTATAATTTTTTAATCTGGATAAATATTGCTATAGGAGTCTGATCTGCAGTCGATCACTTTGTCCCTTGGATCACACGATGATGAAGAAGTACCGTAGAAGACAGGAAGCAGCTTCGAAGGTTTTTGAAGAGAGTGGATGCTCGATGCCAAAGTCGTCGATCACTACCCTTTGCCTGACCTCTAGATTCTTCTCTCTTGAAATCTGCGACCAAATCTCGACCTTTCAATCTTCCATTTTTCGACCTTCAATCTTCGACCTTGGATATGATACTGGATTTCTTGACCAATTTTTGACCCTGGACCTCTGTTGATAGAGGTCTCTATTTATAGAGTTTTAGTGATAGTGACCACTCAGTCGGTGTAGAAACCGAGTAGTGGAAAGTACAGCACCCTTTTACACGATGGTTACAATAACCATTGCCCGTGTATAGATGACCTTTTGAATGAGTGTGTGACGCGTGTCCAACTAAGGGACAACGCGTATAACTGATGCGAAGATCACAGCGTAGAAGCCACGTAGGTAGTTATCCTTTGTGTAGAAGAGGTTGGCGTAGAAGCCAATAACTGTCACCATGGCGTAGAAGCCAAGTAGGCATAGAAGCCGAGTAGGCATAGAAGCCGAGTGGGCGTAGAAGCAGAGTGGGCGTAGAAGCCGAGATAATATGGATGTTTTAGCCGAGATTACTGCTTTTGGAGATATAATCAAATCTCTTGCATTAAATGCAGAGATCTGCCCCCATCCTGCGCATTAAATGCAGAGGCTTGTCTTTAAGATTTGCCATCATTCTGCGCATTAAATGCAAATACGCACCTCGAATCCTGTACGAAGAGTAACTGCTGACGTGGCGGTCTGTTTGTCTTCTACGGAGCGTAAGAAGCTCATGTCTGCCTGTGTAAAACTAGGCAGCATACCCCCTTGTATGCGTAAAAGCAGTTTACGCAGAGGGGATATCACTAAACAACGGTTCGGTGATATTTAATCAAATCTCCTGCATTAAATACAGAGATCCGCCATTATCCTATGCATTAAATGCAGAGGCGTGTTTTGAAGGTCTGCCACCCTTTCTGCGCATTAAATGCAGAGACGTACCTCGAGCCCTGTACGAAAAGCAGATTTTGACGTGGCAGGCTGTTTGTCTTTGTGGAGCGTAAACAACTCACATCTACCTGTGTAAAACTAGGCAGTGTATTTCTTTGTATGCGTAAAATAGTTTATGCCAAGGAAATGGTAGTAAATGATAGCCTGGGTTGCAGTGGCACGCCATCATTATAGCCGTCGCCTGGGTAGTCGTGCAGTACTCTTTGTCAGGAGTCCAGACGTCAGGTTCATTGCATGATCTGACAGTTCATTTCGAAGAATACGAAGTGTTCCTCGTACGCTTCAATGCTGCATTGAAAGCGGATGAGTTTTACGCCATAAAGGCGATATAGCACCCTTTTTACGCAGAAGCAGCCTGGACATACTGTATTACGTGGATGGTCCTTGAGCTTATACTTTACGCTGTGCTCAGCGAAAAAAAGCTCTGTTTGCACGTTGATGGCTCTGAGGTTATCTTTTTACGCTGCTCCGCATCAACATGCTGCGTATAGCTATCCAGCGTATTTTTTATGCTTCTACAGGGTTGATCATGTATGACTTAGATTCTGGCTAGTTTATTCATTGTGTCCACTAGCTTCATGATCATATGTATATTATAGTATGGGACACTTTACTATTATATTTTATCTGATCTTATATCTTCTTATTATTTATGGTGTTCATGTGATTGAGACACTAGGGTTTGTTGGACCTAGGCTTCACTGTTGGTTTATAATAGTGACCCCTCATGTCTTACAGCTTCACCGTATATACGGAGTACTGGAGTGCTCTAAGTATACGTAGCTGGCCTTATCAGTCCCGCTTTCTAGTATTCTGATTTTGGGGCATGATAACCTTCTAGTCTACCACCACGAAGGGGTTCAGAAACTATACTCCAGGTCTCAAGACTAAGCTCCAAGTTCAAGAGAGAAATGAAGAAGATAAGAGAGAGAAAGAGAAAGAAAGAAAGAAATGAAATAAACTCGTGTACTATATATAGAGATATTCTCAAAAATATCTCGAAAGTAAAATAAATATCTGCCGGACAGTATACTGTATTATATCGTCGGTATACCGATCATGTAGTATGTAGAAGCATAAAAAATACGCTGAGGAATTATAAGCGTAAAACCCTCAAACATGCAGGAAGCCGCATAAATAGAGCTCCAGCACTAGGTGGCGTAAGACATGACTTCATAGCCATTGGCGAAACAACAGAGCTTGAACGCTATTCAGGGTAAAATATAGCTCCAGAATAATCCGCGTAATGCAGTATTTCCAGACTGGTTCAGCATAAAAAGGTTGTTACATCGCCACTTCGGCGTAAAACCTATCTGCTTTTAATGCAGCGGGAAGTTGTACGAGGAACTCTTCGTATTTCTCGAACGAACCTGTCAGATCATGCAGTGAACCTGACCCCTGACAGAAAGTACCGCACGATGATCGAGAGGACGGCTGTAATAATAATTCTGCATAGAGACCCAGACCGTCGTTTAGTGACATTTCCTTGATACAAATTATTTTTACGCATTCAAGGAAATATGCTGCCTAGTTTTTTCACAGGCAGACATGATCTTTTACGCTCAGCAGAAGACAAAATGAACTGCCACGTCAAAAGCTGCTCTCTGTACAGAACTTGAGGCACATCTCTGCAGTTAATGCGCGTGATGGGGGCAGATCTCTGCATTTAATGCATGAGATTTGGTTCTACTTTTAACGACTGGGTGAGCCATAATTATGGCTAATACGTCCACATCATCACCTCTGCATATTACGCTATCAGGCTATTTTCAGTTATAAGAGTACGTTGTACGCTATTTTCTTGAAATACGCCGACCTGGCTATTTTCAACTATAGGAGTACGCCGTATGCTATCTCCTCGGAATACGCCAACTCAGACTATATTTGCATTGGTGCGTGATAAGGATATTTGGTCCAGAATACGCTCAAGACCTCAGTCAAACAAGGATAATCGGCTGTCCTTACGCTAGCTACCTATCCATGCAGCATCAGGCTTCTACGCCTACTGGGCTTCTACGCCTACTTGGCTTTTACGCCAACTTGACAGCTATGGGGCTTCTATGCCTACTAGGCTTCTACGCCTACTTGTTTTCTATGCCAACATGACAGTTACTTGGCTTCTACGCCAGTATGACAGCTATTGGACTTTTATGCCTATTGGGCTTCTACGCCTACTTGGCTTCTATGCCAACATGACAGTTACCTGGCTTCTACGCCAGTATGACAGTTATTCGTTTTCTACACCAATCATCTCTACGCAAGGGGCAGTTACCCACGTGGCTTGCATGCCGTAATCTTCGTAGCAGTTATACGCGTTATCTCATAATGGGATACGCGTCACACGCAGAGCCGAGAGATCATTTAGACGTGGGTAGCAGTTATCATAACCGCCGCGTAAAGAGCGCCCCACTCTCCACTGTTCAACTTCTACGCCGACTGGACAGTTACGACAATTGGACTCTATAAATAGAGACCTCTATTGACAGAGGTCAAGGGGTGGAAGGATCAGATCAGAGAGCATCGGATCAGATTTTATTGTTGAGAGAGAAGATCCTAGAGCATAAATAGAGGGGAGTGATTGACGACTTTGGCATCGAGCATCCAATCCCTCTTGCGATTTTTAAAGCTTTTTCTTCTTCTACAGCACTTCTTCGTCATCGTGTGGTCCAAGGGACAAAGTGATCGACCGCAGATCAGACTCCTATAGCAATATTTACCCAGATTAAATTTTTGTACTTAACATCCTCGTATAGGATTAATTGTACTTCTTGTTTGTAAACCAAAGAAAGGGTTTCGTACAAACCTAGTTTTATTTCTTTCATTTATTATCAAACACAAGATGGCGACTCTATTTGGGACTACTTTCTCTTCCGATGAGAAAGACATTGCTCAACACGATGCTGTATATGTCGGATCAACGAAGAAGACTCTGGTTGTCCATTTCGACCAATCTGCTTATGAAGACATACTTCGCGGAGGGGGTAGCTCTCATTCCCCATCTGTTCAAGACAGCAAGAAGTTGCATAAAGTATGGATGACCCGAACATCCTCTACCCTCCCTGCAGGCTCTCTCTCTCCGATCAACAAGGTTGTGGCATCCCAACCTACACGCTCTGTGCATAAAAACCCGTCTCTCGTCTGTGACGTGGCAGACAAAGCTTCTGGCAATGCCTCAGCGCCAATCCAGAAGTATACAACGCGCCCTGCGCGTAAAAACTTGTCTCCCGTCGCTGACGTGGCTGACGTAATTTCTGGCAAAGCCTCAGCGCCAAGTCAGAAATTTCAAATGCGCCCTGCGTGTAAAACTTTGTCTCCCGTCGCTGACGTGGCTGACATAATTACTGGCAAGGCCTCAGCTCCGAGTCAGAAATTTCAAAAGCGCCCCGCGCGTAAAAATACCTCTCCCACCTATAAGAGGGCAGAGGGTCCCTGTAATCTCCGCAAGGAAAAACAAGTGGCAGATTTCCCGACCTCTCGGCTTTTATGCCATCAAGAGAAGAATCTGTCCGCTCTTCAGATTACGCGGAACGCTGATGGCTGTTTGAGGACTTTCTCAGTTTTACGCCAACTTGAGCAGAGTTCCAGATTACGCCAGGACAAGCCTCTCGGCATAAAGAAGACCCAGTTTGTGGATAGATACGCTCCTCATGGATCATGTGCTACTCACATGGCTGAACTGCTGTATTCCTACGGCAGAGAGAGGGTTGGGGTTCCCAATATCCGCGTTTTGACTAATGTAAAAAGGCAGAATAAGCCTTCTTCTTCTTCTGTTAATCTCCCTGATTTGCGCGATTTCTTGATCCAGAAACGCAAAGGCAAGGGATCTTCTGATATGTCTATTACACACCCTAGGGAGCACTGTTATAATAGTCACAAAGTTATAGTTAATTATTGTTGTTCCAAGGCAAAACGGTCAGTTTTCGACCGGTTGAACTGCTCTTTGTCTTTATAGAAAGAAGAGCCTACATTTGTATCAGTGAATATGGCTTCACATGTTCCTAGAGGAAGGTCAAATTTAAGGCGTCATCCCTCTAGAACTCCAAGCCAAAGGAGATTCAACAGACTCCTTGAGAACATTAAAGCTGGGGCGTTTCAAAATACCCGTTCGAGGTCACGACAACCGGCTTCGTATTCTTCTGATTCCGACACTGGGGGTCGCCAGTTTTCCGAATCGGATGCTGAAAGTATAGACTCAATCTCTACGGAGATCTATACTAATCCTTCAATGGCATCCAAAGAAATGGGAGTCTATGCCATTGGAGATGAACATGAAGAGGCTTCCCCATCAGGAAGTATGGAACAACGTATTGCTGTTTTGGAGGCATCACTCAAAGAGATGCATACCATGATGCAGAGTATGCACCAAATGTTGGTGACTCAACATACAGCTGCTATAGCTCCAGCATCAGTTCCTCTGACTCAAATACGTGTGGGGGCGGACTTACCACCATCTAACACAAACCAGGAGCCTATTCTAAATCAAGAGTCAGCAGCTCCTCCACTTCCTAACTCGGAGAATATATTGCACCCTGTCGAAATTATGATACAACCGATCTCTCACCACTCTGCGGTCCCATTACCAGTGGAAGATCCGATGCAGGCAGTACGAAAATTGAAAGCCCAATTTGATGCCTTGAAGCATAAAGATCAGCTCAAGAAATTGGGAATCAACCAGCCTTACCCAACTATCTGGGATGAGATCCCTTTCCCTCCTAAATACAAACCACAGGCTATGGATTTGTTTGAGGGAAAGACGTCACCGAGCTAGTACATGAACTACTTCAGTATGATGACAGTGTTGTTGCAAGGAAATAACGCCCTTCTCACTAGAGTGTTCAAAGGCTGTCTGTCTGGAGTGGCTTATCAGTGGTATCGTAGTCTTGTGGACAACTGCATTACTTTATTTGAAGATTTCAGGACTCTATTCTTCGCGTGATTCTACGAAGGAGGGATGGACATGTCTATGTCCTCGCTCATCGAAGTAAAGTAGAAGGAAAAAAAGCGTTCGTACTTTCATCGAACGTTTTCGTCAGGCCACTTTGCAAATGCCTCCCGGAGTTCCAGATTCTGCCTTGGTGGACATTTGCAGGAAGAACCTTCTTCTACTAATCTCGGTGTTCATAGGACCATATCAGTTCAATGATTGGCCCTCATTTATCATCTCAGCGGTAGCCGCCGAAGACAACAGTCGGAAGGCGCGTGACAATGGAATTATGATCTCCACCTCTGATAAAGGAAAGATGTCATCCTCCAATAGCGAACATCCTCGTAGTTCTAAAGGAAAGGAAGCTCTGACGATTAATACGTCCAGGTAACCTACACCGACAACTACACAGACGAAACCTAGGACTTCTAGACCTATAGAAGAATATTCTTTTGATGATGATGACATTCCGAGCATCTTCGACTGTCTAGTCAAAAGTGGCAAGCTCACCCTCCCCGAGGTAAAAAGGCCTAATAAAGTCGGCAGTACCAATAACCCTAAGTACTGTATTTTCCATAGGTATATACATCACCCTACCAAGGCGTGTTATATACTAAAAAGGAAAATTCAGGAGTTGATCGATGCCAAGGCCATCACTCTGTATAATAGTGAGAAGACGGTCACTGCCAACATGATCTCTCTCCAATTCGGCAATCTGCCTCCTCAAGAAGTTCCGGATGGGGTTGTACCTATTTCCTGGACAATGATGAACATTGTTAATCTTCCTCCGGCTAGGGGGTCAAAATCATGGCCTGGTACCCCTAACTACCCAGCGTAGTGAGATTATGTGGGTTCATCCTAATCTGGTGTCAAAGATCGAGGAGGAGACTCAAGCTGCTAAGTCTACGTCTCAAAAGAACTCAAGGCGCAAACCATGCCATATGGTTGCTATATCTCCAACATCAGATGAAGAGACTTTGTCTACTGGAACCCGGTCAGGAAAAGCCTACCTCAAGGACTATGGAGAAAATCAAGAAGAAGCAACGGCAGACACTTCAGCTGCCAAGCCTTCAGAACCTAAACCTGTCATACCAGAGGCTGGTCCTTCTAGACCAACTTTGGCGGACAAGGGCATGCAGAAAGAAGTTCACTTCGATAAACCTTTGAAGAACATTCAAAACAAAGGTTTGGAGAAGCCCTACAACTTCGACATCCTGGCCCAATTGGCTAATACTCCATCCAGACTATCCATCTTTGAGCTACTCAGGCTATCAAAAGACACTCGTCAGGTCTTGAGTGAGGCGTTAATGCAGGCAGATGCATGCTTGACTCAGCTCAAGTCTCCCGATAAAGAGCCCGTGGCATGTCCTCAATGCCATAGTGTGATGGAAGTGGTTCCTAACATCACTTTCACTCAAGATGACATGTTGTTGAAACATAACCGGCATGACAGACCCCTCTATTATACCAGATACGTCGGTTCCATGGAGGTAGACCGGATTCACATAGATTCAGGATCATCGATTAGCATCATTCCTCATAGTCTGCTCAGACCACTGAGGATTCCTACCAGCGAACTGGCTTACACCTCCACTACAATCGTGGGCTTCAACGCCAGAAAAAGTAAGCCGTTGGGGAAAATTCGTCTGAGGATCCTGATCGGGGACCTTAGATCAGTGGCTACATGCTATGTCATTGATTCAGAGGTGTCCTATAATATTTTGCTGGGCTGACCATGGATCCATGATCACAATATCATTCCTTCAACTCTACATCAATGCTTTAAATATGTAGATGCCCAAGGAACAGTAAAAACGGAGTTTGTTGATCTCAACCCATTCAAAGAAGTTGAGTCCTATTACTCCGACGCCATATTGTACACCCAAGACTACATGAAGGAGGTGTCAGGCAAGATGAAAGAGGAATCCCACCAGGAGCTAGGAGAGCCTTCTATTGAGCAACCTCTGTCAATCCAGGTGAAAGGACGGACTACCCGTCCTAAAGTCAGGGAACCCATGACTATCCACTTAGACAAAACCAAATCACGAGGAGAAAAGGATCCCCTAGTGATCACTCTGAACCAGAAGCCTCCACCTTTGGTTATCAACCTTCGGCACAACAGACAGCTGACTGATGTAAATACAGCCGGGAATATGGTTTCTGATGATAATAAAGATTTTCTTTTCCAGTATACTGACGCCCAATTTCCTAATCAGGAATCCTTCCCCCATAACAATATAGAACCTATAGCACAAAAATTCTTGAAAGCTATAGACTCATATCATCCGTATGTGTGGGAGGTAGCGTCAACATCTAATGTCATCACGACATATGGGCCACATAAAGATTCTATCTTTATTATCTCGCCTACTCACAGCAATCAGTATCCAATAGTCTTTGGTCACATGCGCAACAGACCGGTGGTACAAGAAGATTCTCACGAATCAGACGCTGGTAAAATAAGGTTCACAAATATAGTCCCCAAGCTTTGAAGATTATGCAAAGTATGGGTTATGATCTGAAGACAGAACCAGGCCTCAACTACGGAAAAGGCAGGCGAATGTCGTTACATGGTGATCCCTATTGTCAATAAACTCATTTTGGGTTAGGGTATACCACCTCCCTCATAACTTCTGAGTCAGATAAGGATATCTTTTCCTCTTCTCAAGATGGCTCGTCGTCCCCCGTCTCAGACGATGATCTCGAACGAGCATTATCAGTAAATACGGTATTGACAGATTCTCTCGAAGCAGAGAAACAAGAATCTGAACCGTTTGAAAATGACTCTTGGGCACAATAAATGAATACACAATGGGAACTCCGGTTCGAGCAAAGAGAACAGCCCACTGAAGATGAAGTTGTCCAAGTCAATGTTGGGGATGAAATTTTACCAAAGTCGATATTTATCAGTAACAATCTTTCCCCAACAGAAAGGGAAGAGATAATCCAGCTGATAAAAGAATATATCGACGTCTTTGCGTGAAATTATGATGATATGCCAGGTCTTGATCCAAAAGTGACTAGTCATAAGCTCAACATACTGCCCAATTCAAAACCTGTAAAGCAGCACCAATGCCGATTTCGCCCGAATATGATGGATGCCATTGAAGCTGAAATCAAGAAGTTGATAGCATGCGGGTTCATCAGGGAAGAACAATATCCCGATTGGGTCACCAATGTTGTCCCGGTCATAAAGAAAAGTGGAAAAGTTCGCATTTGTATTGACTTCAGAGATCTCAATACGGCCTGCCCCAAGGATGAGTTCCCTCTTCCCATCGCAGATGTCATGATCGACAATATGTGCGGTTTTGAACGTATATCTTTCATGGACAGATTCTCAGGATACAACCAGATCAAATTGAATCCTAAAGACGAGAAGCATACTACCTTCCGCACACCACTGGGGGTATATTGCTACACAGTCATGCCCTTTGGATTAAAGAATGCCGGAGCTACATATCAGCGAGCCATGAGTAACATATTCTATAAGCATCTACGCAAAACCGTGAAGTGTTACGTAGACGACATCGCTGTCAAAAGCCGCCTCAAGGGTACTCATATCCAAGACTTGAAGACGGTATTCGAATTGATGTGCCAACATCAACTCAAAATGAACCCCACAAAGTCCTTTCTCGATGTATCCAGCGGCAAATTCCTGGGATTTGTCATTACCGCCAAAGGCATTCAAGTCGATCCTGATAAGGTAAAGGCTATCCTAGAGATGCGATCTCCCCGTAATCTGAGAGAAATCAGGGGATTTCAAGGTCGTCTAGCCTATATCAGGAGATTCATATCCAACCTCTCTGGAAGATGCCAACCATTTTCTCGTCTCATGAAGAAAGGTGTATCTTTCGTATGGAACGAAGCCTGTCAGCAAGCGTTTGACGATATCAAATGCTACCTTACTAATCCTTCAGTTCTGGTGCCTCCCATCATAGGAAGACCATTTTTGCTGTATGTTCGAGCAATGGATCATTCTTTGGGAGCTCTCCTTGCACAGAAGAACGATGAAGGTCATGAACAGGCTATCTACTATTTAAGCAGGATGATGATTGGAGCTGAATACCGGTACAATCCAGTGAAAAAAGAATGCTTGGCCCTAATGTTCGCCATTCAGAAGACGCGATATTACGTCACAGGCCAAACTATTCATATCATCTCCAGGATCAATCCTCTTCGGGTATTGATGAGTAAGCCAAGTGTTTTTAATTTCCGACTCGCAACTTGGGGAATGTTATTAACACCATATGATATGGTGTATGTCCCTCAGAAGTCCATGAAAGGTCAAGCCTTGGCTGATTTCTTAGCTGCTCATCCTATTCCGGAAACCTCTAAACTATACGAGGACATTCCCGACGAAGTTGCAGAATGTAACTCTGCAATGGAAGATGATATATGGCAGCTATTCTTTGACGGGGCCTCTCGGACTGGTCCCAAGGGAAACGTGGTTTCAGGAGTAGGAATTGTCCTGGTAACTCCTGATAAACTCGTTATCTATCGAGCATATTCTCTTAGCGAACCCTGCTCTAATAATGTGGCAGAGTATAATGCCCTACTCATCAGGCTTCAAGTCGCTAAAGAATTGGAGGTCAAATATTTGGAAGCTTTTGGTGACTCCCAGTTGATCGTCAATCAGGTTAGAGGAATATATGAAGTCCGCAATCCAGACCTCATTCCTTATCACCAAGCAACGATCGAGATCGCCATGTCTTTTAAAGGATTCTTCTTAGAGCATGTGCCTCGATCTCAAAATCTGGAAGCTGACGCTCTGGCCAGTTTAGCTGCAGATCTGGCTATTCCTATAAGAAGGCAGAACTCGGTTATCCTTCTTAACAGAGACTTGTTTTGTGTAAAAAATAATTTTCACATGGAACGTAGCTACGCCGTAAATACAGTTCCTCCTGAGAGAGACTGGAGAAGTCCCTTCATAGACTTCACAGCATACAGAATCTTACCAGAAGATCCCAAAGAAGCAGTATCGGTTAAAATATGATCACTACGTTTCTATTTTGATGCTTCTTCACAAAGTCTATATTGCCGAACTTATGATGGACTACTGTTACGATGCCTCTCTGATGATGATGCAAAACGGGTTATCCGTAAAGCTCACGATGGCGTATATGGAGCACATCAACCCGGTCCTAAGCTACAGGATCATATCAGGAGGATGGGCTACTACTGGCCTACTATGATCGCAGATGCAGTAAAATATGCAAGACAATGCAAAGCTTGTCAGGTTCTTACGGATTTTATATATCAGCCTTCTGAGTACCTACATCCTAGTATTGCATTATGGCCCTTCGAAGCATGGGGCATTGGTCCTATTTATCCATCATTTTCTAGAGGACATTGGTTCATATTGGCTATCACCGATTATTTCTCCAAATGGGCAGAGATGATCCCTCTTGCTGAGGTAAAGACATCCAACGTGATCAGCCTTATCAAGCATCATGTCATTTATCACTTTGGGATACCCTGAAGGATAATCCATGACAACGGGCCTCAATTCATCAGCCAAGCATTTTACCGATTTTGCGATAAGAATCGGATACAAAATATGGCCTCTACGGCATATAATCCAGCTGCTAATGCTTTGGCGGAAGCCTTCAACAAAACCATCATTAAACTCTTGAAGAAGTTCATTTCTTCGAACAAAAGAGATTGGAATGAGAAACTGGGAGAATGCCTCTGGGCATACCGTACAATGGTACGAACACCGACAGGTTGTACCCTATTCTCATTGGTTTACGGGAGTGAAGCAGTTCTCCCCATTGAAGTTCAGATTCCCTCACTCAGAATAGCAGTGGCTAATGAGTTGACTCAGGAAAAGAATGACCTATTAAGGCTTCAAGAGCTAGAAGGATTAGACGAGAAATGCCTTCAAGCTCAACAACGCATTGCGTTCTACCAGGCACGCATTTCCAAATCTTTTAATCAAAAAGTAAAAGAAAGGGTGTTCAAAGTTGGCGAGCTAGTTTTAGCTGTGAAAAGGCCAATGATCATTGCTCACAAGATTAAGGGTAAATTTTAGCCCAAATAGGAGGACCCTTATGTGATCGAGACGACATTCTCAAACGACGCTTACAAATTAGCCAAGCCTAATGGAGACTTGTTAATGGCTCCTATCAACGGTAAATTCCTGAAGAGGTACTATGCTTAATCCCCTTTGCTCAATGGATTATGGTGAAGATATCATTTTGACAACACTATGTCCAAAGAATTAGTTGGAGCATATTCTATCATGTCCATATAACCTCTGAATAGATATGTTTAACTAATTTGGAACTTCAAAACCTATCACGTCCATATTACCTCTGATAGTGTTTTGTATACAAATTTAGTTGGATCATATTCTATCATATCCATATAACCTCTGAATAGATATATCCAGCTGAAGCTTACCGAAAGTATATCACGTCTATATTACCTCTGATACTACTTTCACCCTAGCCTATCGTTTATATTAAAAAATAATGGGTCTACGAAGTCAGATGAAGTTTCTTTATTATCTCCGGGAAGAACAAGTTACAAAAAGAAGGAAAAAGTACATCATTGAGGAGGAGGAGCCAAATCGCGAATCTGGTGTGCTAAAGCGGCCATCTTCTCATTCCTGGAGTCTAAAATGTTAGCGCGAGCCCGCTCCATTCATGCCTCATCATCGCTCAGGAGGGATGGTTCAGACCGAGCATGTACAAAATCTGCGTAGATGACACCCGCATGTGCCAGGTTCTGCTGAGCCGCTTCCATTCGGTCCTTCAACACATCTCGAGCTGCCGATAAAGCGAGAGCCCTCTCCTTTACCTGAGCGAGTTCATCTTCCAATTGGCGGACTCTCGTTTCATTTCCCTCATATTCAGCCTTGCACTTTGCCAGCTGAGGAATGACATACCCCAATATGGCATGCTCTTCATTTATCTCTTGCTGCTGTGCCTCGATGGATTTTCATAAAGTTTCCATCTACCCAGCAAGCCTCGCAGTCAAGGAGTCGTACTCAGCTTGAATCATATCATCGACATTGTCTTGAGACAATTGCAAATAATTGTTAATAGGTTGTTCCAAACCATTAACTATTTGCTCCAGAGCATCAGCTCATCCATCGACATCAAAATTTCTAATCTGCGCTATGGTGAGATTGGAGGACATCTTCAGAGCATTAAAGCCCAGATTTTTCTCCAGCACCATGGATATCAACGATTTTAAAGTGACATAGAATATGCTAGTAAATTGTTCAACTAGCATGTTAAAATGCGAATGGACGCTGGGAGTGGCCGCGATATCAGTAAAACCCTTTTTTGGAACGCTGGCAGAATATGTGGCCACAATTGTCGCTTCTGTAGATGGCGCAACAAAAGAAGAGACGCCAGCAATGGTTGAAGTTACTGGTGTACTCAACGAAGGAGGCGCAGTCGCAATGATAGGCTCATCCTCCTCTGAAGATATTGGGACTGTATAGGCGAGGCTACACCCGAAAATGCTGCAGACGAAGGAGCGACATCTTCAAAGTATGCCCCTTCGGTGTCAAGCACCGCCGTTTCATCGGCAGTATCCACAACAAAGTCAAAAGTTGCGTCGACTCCGCCTTCCTCTAAGGAGTCTTCCCCTGAAAAGAAGAAAAGAGCAAATTAATATCAATTTGATGTTAATTTTCCTAAAAAGAGGCGTAAGGACAACATTTACCCAAGGCTGATGGTATATATGTCGCGTCCGCAGCCAGTACAGCTAAATTATTTCTGAATGATGCTAAGCGAGCTATCATACCTGGAGAAGAGGGTGCACCAAACGACGTCTGAGGGTAGTCATCCAAGTCTTCACCCATATCCACTCGAGGTTCATCGGGTGGAATCTCGCTGGAGATACTTACGGATAAAGAAGGGGTTGGACCCATTATTGGTCTGGATAAAGATATCCTTAATTTGCTCGGCCTCGAAGGTGACCTCACTGTACTACCGGTAGCGGTAGTAGCGACAGCAGTCTCGAGCAAAGAATCTCCGGTACTGTCAGCCGAAACTGTGGAGGTTCCCTCTCTAAAAGGCGAAGGACCTCTAATCAAAGAACCATCCCCGCCCGGGGAAACAACAGGCTCACTCCTAGGAGCCTCATGACTGGAAGTCTTTGTAGGACCACTGTCAGTCTTCTTTTTCTTGCGAGGGGAAGGCTCTTTCGGAGTAGAGGCCCTTCGCTTACTGGGGATAACAAGAGGCTCTGCAGGAGAAGGTATTACGCCTCTCGGTATTGTCAACAAAAACTTATCTGGACCGACAGGGTCTTCACCTTCGTCAGAGGAGACTGATGGGAGCTCCTCTCTTCCAGTGGACTTATGAGAGGGCATCCTAAAACTTTTATGCATATCAAAATCACGATGGAAGGTAATGATGGCCACATAAAATTGTGCGTATGAATGGAGGATGCGCAACTCCATGGAGAGATAAGTCGCGGGCACAGTAAAGGTTGCTCCAGTATAACCCATTATGAAGTACCGCCATCCTCTCACTCCATCAATAAGTCCACCTCTGGACTTGAAGCTGGTGATGACATTTCCTACATGCAATTGGTCATACCCAAACTGCCTGACAAACTGACTAGGCAGATATGGCTCCAAGAAGCAATGGTCTTCACTTTTGTACAACAAATGGGAAGGTCTAATACAGACCAACCAATAAAAAGTTTCGGGAGAAAGAACGGTCTTCCCGTGACCCAAATCCTAAAATTTCGTCCCCTGTTGATTAATATGTACATTGGGGACGATACAGAAGAGCTTTCAGCTATGAGCAAAATTTAATGCTCGCCGACAATCTACCACGGTCGTCACATTCCAAGAGGAATTCTTGTAATTCAACAGAAAATTATTTCTCGAACTACTGGCAGAGCCGGAAGACATCACCCTGGGGTTATGAAGAATTAACCATCCCATCAGATATAGGAATGGTAACTCCACCCTGGAAAAGCTTTTACGCCGTGTTTCATCTGCAAGCAGCCCATCAGTAATAGCCCTCAGGCCAGCTTGTATCCGGCATACCATGGCAGGGAGCAGGCCTAGTCTTGCCCCAAATACCAAACATACTATAGGCCATAAGATGCTACGATGAATGCGATCAGCAGATACGATGCCAGATACTACCAATCGGCGTAGCCATACAGAGAGGAAGCCAGCCAGTTGAGCTTCCCTTGACAGAGGCTTGTGGTAATGCCTCATATAACTGTAGGCTTTAGTGCCTGCAGGATAACTCCCTATCTCCTCATCGAGAACTTGATCTGAAGCCCCAGCGTCTTCAATAAGGTCATCGACTATTTGAGCATTAAGCATGCTCAGAAAGTTCAAAGGCTTATCCCTGCTATCCACAACTTTGTCTGGCTTAGCATCTCTGGCCTGATGAAAGAATCGATAGGATGCCCATTTGTTGGTATGACCCAAATCAGAGGGCTCATTGTAGAAGGTGGTGCAAGCAAGGTAGTGGCACATCAGCTCCTGATATACTGCCACTACCCGAGGGTTTGTATCCCTCAGCTCCCTGTTTGTGGGAACATACTCTTCATAAGAAATATCCCCCATTGGCAGCCTTGAAATCTCTACCATCTCATGAAGAGCCAATTCCAACTCCCCTAGCGGAGTGGCAAAAGTCCCAGTGAGCGAGATATACCGCTCCATCAAAGCCAAAAACAGGTTGGGGTTGAGAGGTAACCCAACAATGGTAGCATTCACAGCCGCGAACAGACCAATGCTCTCCAGCTCCATCTGAAAATGCTTCAGGGCCCAGGCAGTTAAACGAGCACATCGAAGATTTCTGGGGCTAAGCCACCCGCTGGTCCGAGGATTAACCTTGGGGTATACTCCTCCCCGCCCCATGAAGTCATTGCAAAAAGTTGATATTTGAACCGGTTGGAGTAGTGCAGTGTCTTCACTCGTTCGGGACACTGCCCGGCTGTAATCCCCTGAAAGGCATAACAGGACCTGAACGACGGCTCATAAATAATCCTCTGTCTGATCCTTTCTGATAAAATATCTTTTCCGGCTGGCCGTGAAGATCAGGGGTCAGGGTCCATGACATCTTCCTGGGATGTGTGGCATGGAAGAATGTCGAGATAGGGTAATCTCTCAGCATCCTGGGCAGGTACATGACCATGCCCTCAGTAGTAAAAACCCAGTTTTCCTTCTTGGGCTTCGTCTGGGATTGTTTATCAATCATATCCCCGAATAGGAAAGCTGGTTTTATATATTTGTCCCCATCTATATATGTCAGGGGCTCCCCGCTGATCATACTCAACAGCATTCGTTCTCCTTGAGACGATATTAGAATTCCCCTTCCTTCAGGATACTGGGTGCCAGAAATAGGGAATGTCACAGGGACAAATCCTCCAGATAATTGGAGATCAGCATCCCAGCAGCAGAACCCATCACCTCAGCCAACAGAGGGATCTTTAAGTCCACTACAAAATACAAGAAGAACAAGTCAGTTTCTACACTAGACATTACAGTCTTGCAGCTTACGCCAAAGATCAACAGTCTGTGCTTTTAAGCCAAGACTGTAAATACTTGAGTTTTTACACTGGAACCTATTTCCGAGGCATAAAATTCAAGGTTGGCAGTATACACAAAAATCTAACAGTCTGTGTTTTTACGCCAGACTGCCAAAATTTGAGTTGTTACGCCGGAATTTTTATCCAGAGCGTAACACTCAAAGTTGGTAGTATACGCCAAATTTCGACAGTCAAAGCTTTTACGCTAGACTGCGAAAATATGGAGTTTTTATGCTGACACATTAGGAATGTGGGCATAAACGATAAAATATCTCTGTGCATCATCTTCCTCGAAGAGGCTCTCAGCACAGAAGATGACCTAGCGCGTTCACGTACAACGTGTACGAAGGGTTTTCTTCGTTTCTTTCGTCCCAAAAACTTTACCTATGACGCCTGGTGCACAGCTTGATAGTGGGACACTTCGTTCAGATCGGGGTTTACTCAGGCCCAATGGGAGTTACTCATGCTTGAGCAGAGGAGCGAGAAGATGAGGCAGCTTTCTTTCCCTTAGCGGTGGAAGCGTGTTTCGGTGACATGGCTAAAACTCATAGTTCTCAAAGGAAGAGACGAAGAAGAGTTCTCAAAGAGACGAAGGTTACAGATGAAGAGTTTCTTCTCTGAAGGCCTTGGGGTATTTATAGAGTTCAGATAACTCTTTAAATTCCTAACCAAATCCGATATTTAATATTTGGTTATGATTTGGGACCACGTCAGCCTATCATTTAAAAGAAGAAGACAGACGGTCAGTGGATCCAGAATTTACGCGCAGAGCAGATCTATGATTTTACGCTCAGGAGTTTTTACGCTCGGAGGCTACAAATCTATGATTTTACGCTCAGAGGCTATAAGTCCATGGTTTTACGCCTGGATGCTTTTATGCTCGGTAGCTTTTACGATCGAGAGGCTACAAACCTACGACTTTACGCTCAGAAGCTACAAATCTATGATTTCACGCTCAGAAGTTTTTACGCTCAGAGGCTACAAATCTATGATTTCACACTCAGAGACTATAAGTCTATGGTTTTACGCCCGGATGCTTTTATGCTCGGTAGCTTTTACGCTCGAGAGGCTACAAACCTACGACTTTACGTTCAGAGGCTACAAATCTATGATTTCACTCTCGGAAGCTTTTTTCGCTCAGAAGCTACAAATCTACGATTCTACGCTCAACAGCTACAGATGGCCAACCGCAAGAATTTACGTAGAAGTTCTCCTTTTGGCTACAAAATATTCCAAGTACCTAAAATACACAGAAGTCAGCATTGAAGATGACTCTTCTCCTTAGGCCATTGGAAGTTCAGCCAAATTCTAGCCGGAATCTTTCTCAAACGTTCAAGTATGGCCTGTTTGACGGCCATTTCTTGCCATATTTATCACGCCCTAGTCCTAAAATATACGAAACTAGGCCACGTGGTACTGGCCAGCTGACACGTCTTCGAAGATATCCTAATTTAATGGATCCACAAAGAGTGCTACGCTGTCCTATAATACTATATGTCCAATATCAATCAATAACAGGTAATCTAATCTCATCCACAATATAAAGAGCAAGAAACACTAAATAAACTGCTGGTTGATAAATACCAGTCTCAAGATATCATAGTACAACCAGTGATGTCTGGTAGGAACAAACCCACTACTATGACGAAATAAAGTACTGAAATAAGATATAAAAGATAATGACTAGAGCATCAGCTGAGTAGATAATGATGCCCTCCATCTAGGCTAAAGGCCTACCAACTGGTCACGGAAACTCTGACGGTTGCACCTCCAACTCCTCAGCTGTAGCAAATCTCGACTCCTGTCCCGGGCCGTATACGGTGGGGTAGTAAGCCTCGTCTAAATCTGAAAAGGTACCAGGTCCTCATAGGGACGTAACAAGATACAAGAAAATAATATGCCATATATGAATACTGAATAAAATAAATACAATCAGGGTGTGCTAGTCATCTAAGTGAATGCAATGTGAGGATAACGCTGGTGCGTATGAATAGGTGTAGGCATAACGTCCATGCTCCGAAGAGAGTGGCATCAGTACAGTATATCGTCCATATCGCTCCGAAGAATGTGGCATCAGTATAAAGGGAAAGTCATTGGATCCGAGGCTCCTCCGAAACTACGGCTCCAATGTGTGTACCCCATACGCCTACTAGTTGTCCTTCCTGCCCAATGTAGATACGCAAGTCGACTACTCGACGTGCATACCATGTATCTATATGCCAAGTCTCTAAACTATATCCTGACTATATACTAACCGTGATGTAGGTGATACGCAACGATATCTAGTCGAGTGTGCAACTCGCATCCCAATATGAATATATCTCAATGACCGTGTAAGGTGTCAGGTCTCAGACAATAACAGGGTATCGTCCAATGGTTTGAGTCTGCTAAGAGCTAAGTCCATATATACTAATCATCGACGTATCCGTCGAATGCACCCGAGACAACTCGGATGCGCACAGTTGTATAAATTACGAGCAACAAGATAATAATACAACTTATGCATATTTAAATTAGACAGTAAATATAGCAAGGTATCTTACCTGTGTCCTGAAGCTGTGAATGCCAGAAGCCGGTTCCTGCAATATCCCCTGGCTGATCCAATGATCCTAACACACAAATATAATATAACAACCATTCATCAGACACTACGTATTAACTACATACAATTACGACTCTGTACTTGAATACTGTCACGAATTCACTGTTGTTTGAGTACAACGTCACATGTGCACGTAGCGAGGATGTACACATGTTCTGTCTTCGGTTAACATGTGTCTCGAGTCAATAATTATAACGTCTATGGTTTTACGAAGCTACATCACGACTCGTTGGATTACCCATCATTTAATTTCTATGTCAAAAGCACTAGGTCTAGGTCTACGCTTTAGGTGAATTATAAGTCTTAAATTACCGGTCATCTCATTAAGCTAATTATTACTTTGTTAATTTCCATCTAACCTAATTAATACTCTTATGTAAGCATGACCTGTGTCCAACCTTAGGACACACAGCAAAAACTTGGCGATACGACATACAACTATACATGGTATCACGAGAAAGAGATCAAGCTAGGTTAAAGGCTATTAATACGTGTTCATAAGCGACGCGGCAATACGAAGAAGAAGTATTAGGACACAAGAGAGAAAGGTTCAGCAGACGATTACCTGATCGGCCGAGCGAGGGGGTTTGCTCGCTGGTTGGCTGTCTCCTCCGGCATGGACGGCTCAGGTCGGCATGCACGGATCCGGTCTCGCGGTGGTGGGGCAGTCAGGATTTGGACAGCGGCTCGGGTGGCGTCAGGCGGCGTCGGGCTGGGTCCAGGCAGCGTCGGGCGGGGGTCTTGGCAGTCGGGGAGGGCTCGACCCGGCTGGGCGTTCGGGGGATGGATGGATGGGTGGTGTCGGTTGGTTGGTGATGGTGTTCCGGCGGAGTTGGGCGGCTGAGATGGTGGTGGCCGGTGATATCGGGCGGTCGGGGGAAGAGCTCGGTGCAAGGGGGAAACGGCTAGGGTTTGGCTAGGGTTTTGATGTATAGTAAAATTAGGGTTTCATGTAGGAGCATGTATATTTATAGGTGTTGGCTCTCGTGGGCTAACCTTGGTATTTGGGCCGGCCAAGTCTCGAGGGTGGGTCTGGTCCATATTTAAGGTGTACACGGGCTTGGTCTAGTCCTGTTTCTTGGTAAGTTTGGCCTCCAATCAATTTAATTACAAATTTAATGCACAAGGCACTCACTTACGAATATTGTGAAACTAAGATGAGACGCAATAATGGGTATCTAAGTTTGCATGATGATCAGGGGGGTAGCCTGGCATGTCTAAGGGATGTTCGTGACCTTGGATTTGAAGGTAACTGCTAGTGTAGCATTCCGATATCGTAGCAATGGTATGGTGTAATAAGACATGTGTACGTTAATCCTAATCGTATCAAGTTTAATCCTAGTCTTCATGATTTAATCATAAAATAACCCTAAATTGGTCGAGGGGGTTTACAATATTTCAAGGGATTTTCGTGAAATCACTCTTGAAAAAGATGGTCTGAACAACAAATTATTCTCATCAGAGAAGTGACAGTTCAGAATTGTACACGACTCCTCGTTCAAAACAGCATGACAGTTCGAATATTCGACTTAAATGCTAAGCAGCTTTCTACGCGTCTTCAGTTACGCGTAAAAGACGGGACGAGACCAAATACTCTTTTTATCAGAGTCGGCGTAAAGTTATTCAGGCGTGCCGAAGCTGCACATATTTAGACTTCATCACAGCAAATATGGCAAATCATTAGATGCGTAAAAGAAGACAATTTTATTAATCATGATTACATATGATGGAAATCCAGTCTACAAAGGGTTTTTCATCTTCATGATTACATATGATGGAAATCCTTGTTCTACCAAGGGTTTCTCATTTTCATTTAAGATCACACCAAGAATCTGTTGTGCCAGGTTATCATATTGGTGGAGATCTTTGTCTTCTTCTACAGCAGTTCATCTTTGTCATTTTCTCATAATTGAGTCGTAAAAGTTGTGCGACAAAAACAAAGCATGAAAATATGAATTTATGAGTAACAGTCATGGCATAAGCCTAAGTTAGCTCGTCTAAATCTTGCATACAAAGTTAATTGGGCGAATAATGCTAGTGTTGCACTTAAGATCTTAAGACCATGGTGATGGATTTCTAAAGTTCAATAATTTATCTAATAAATATTTAAACTAAATGAATAATAATAATTACTAATTACTAAAAAATACTATATAAAAATTAGAGTGCTCACAATATACCCACCTTAAAAGCGTCTTCGAAATTCAAAATGAACGATCAATAGACAAGTCAGGAAAGATTTGTTCCAAAGAGATAGCACGATCGTAGGGCATATTTGTTGAAGCCCAAAATGAAGGATAAGGAACCATGAGCAAGAAAATCAAGAAGAAGGGTAAGGGTTTTATTCACATACAAGCAGAATGTATAGGAAAGCAATGAAAACTTATTTTTTATGCAATGAGAGATAAGTACTCAAGATTAAAAGACTCTGATTAGAAGTAAGATAAACTACAGCTTCTGAAAGTTTGGGCTCTACTTGAACCCTTATGATCTGTCTGAAATTAAACCTAATTAATACCCTAAAAATTCAAATTTATCCTGAAATTCTAAAATAATCCTACATTAAAACTAGGGGCTTATGAATATAAAACAAGATAGGAATTGTTGATAAAAAAGATAGAAAAATAGTCGATGAAGTAATACAACAAATCCTTAATCTCAATACTATATTCCTATAAGTTATATTATATATAATATCACTCATACTATTGGCAAACTACTTCTAGATATAGGCAAGCATTATACAATCCTTACAACTTCTTCTAACTCGCCTATTCCTAGCTTAGTAGGTAAGGGTCAAGGCTAAACTAAGCAGGTAGTCAGGTATATCACTCATGGCATACTATTTACTACGGATACTCTTCAAATCACAATTAGAATTGGTCATTAAAATAATAGTATAACCTTCAATTGGAATGTCAATCTATTCTCATACAACTTACCCCTTCTATTACCTATCCCTCTTCACTGTTGTTCTTCTCGGTTCTGCTATCTTTATACCTATCTTTCTCATAGAAGTCCTCTTGGCTAGGTTACTACCCTATAACACAATCATGAGGTCATGATCATCTCTTCTAAGTGATAAATTCATCAAACTTAATAAAATAGTAAGATTCTATACAGGCTTAGGTTGAATCTTAACTACAAGTATTATCAAACTATTCTATTCATAATGACAATCTCTAATCATATCTTCTAAGTCTTAAGGTTAATTAGTCCTATTGGTTTATGGGGCTATAACAAATTCTAAGGTTCAAAGGTTATTCTCTCAAATAGTAACCATAGTCGCCTTAGTCATTATAGGAATTTTCATATATATCCTGACCAATCTTTACGAATGGTTAAAGTTTCTAATCCAACCTAATAGTTGGTGGGGGTTCTAATATCTATTGATAAGGGTAAGTTCTCTGCTAAGGCTAATCCTTATTTATAACTCTAAGATGTCCTCCCGTTCTAGTAGTCTACATAGTACAGGCATCTATCTTACTCATTTTTCTTCCTATGAATTATTCTATCAACCATACTTATAACCTATAATAAATAGATAATTAAAAGTCAAGCACGAGTGTTCGTCCTTCCGAAATAGGAAAGAACAAGAATCAATTATAGGGAGTTCAAGAAGGGTATCATCGAATACGATTTTCGAGGTTCAAAGGCGATAATAAAAATTAAAAAGAAGGTTCAAAACAATTGTGGATTAAGAACCTAACATAATAATCCTAGATAATAAAAATTAAAAAGAAGGTTCAAAACAATTGTGGATTAAGAACCTAACATAATAATCCTAACACAGGCTCGCTCGGTACAATAATCTAACCAAAACAATTTAATTAGGATATGCATGGGCCACCACAAAAATATGTCACCCCTAGTCCCAAAATACGTAGGACTGAAATACATAAACATGCCAATTACACATTCAACCAGACTCTTGTCCAACTCGAATATGTATAAGCTGTACTTAATGGTCACAATCAAGATAACACAGTAAAAAATTTTATGTCACAATCCACAATGAAACAAAAAACAATAATGGACAACATATATCATGGTGTGCACCCCACTCAATACTTGTCTGAATAGACTCAAAAAATAGCTTGAGTCAACAAAACTAGGCTATAACATCATAAATAAGTAATAAAAAGTGTATATAAATACAGACGAATATGATGCACAAATCAACTAAATATAACTGAATCATGGAGAAAAATCATCCATAAACATACTCCACTAATCCAACTCAGCAATAACCTTGGGACAAAATACGGATTCAGGTCCTCAGGGGACATAGCAAGGTACAAAATAAATATGCCAAAGTAAACAATAAATAGTAAAAGGTGCTCAAGGGTCACTAACATAACCAGCTATGTGAGTACATTTATAAACACACTCGTCCGCTAGACCACCAATGGTTGTAGGTCTCAACAGACACAAAGGTAACTATGAAACTATGAAAGGTGCATACAGAAACCCCACCCAGGGTACCTGTACTGCTATAACCAAAGTGCAAGCAACGGTAACTATGATATAAGTGGTAGCCCAATAATACGAGTCTGTTATTCTCATCCCAATGTATCTCACGTCTCATGTCCATAACACGCAAGACAAATCACTAACTATGTATTGAGTCAACTGTGTAAATATAAGCATATCTTGTATCTCATGTCACGAGTCCTACCTAGCACAGAATCCGGAATCCCTGAATATCTCAAGTATGGATTATGTCAATGCAAGTCGTATCAAGTATCCTTGGGTATCTCGTATAAGGATTAGCGCGAACATGTTATTACGTCGATAATGCAACTATTCAATACACGACTCCGTTGAAGGATGTCGGCACCCGGATATAACTCGGACGCTAAGTATCGACCTTGGTCCTATGGTTATAATATAATATAAGCAGGTAAATAAATAAAATACAACAAGAACCATATATTAATATATATGTGTGTGTGTGTGTGTGTGTGTGTGTGTGTGTGATCATTGGCAAGTTATCCTTGCCTGCTTTCTGTTGCTACAGTGTTGCCTGACTAATATCCTCGATTGGAAGTGTAGTGGATACAAGTTTCCCTGTCGAACACATTCTAATCAATACTAACACACACTAATCTGCTCGACATCAAATGAAAGATTATTGCCCATATCAACCTATATTTGATGTTCTTGCCAACAATCCAACATTTGTATGACATTGAACAACGTGCCAATATACATGTGTCACTCAATTCTCTAACACGTCATTAGTATCTCGGACATCGATATACCGTGCATACATATAGGCATTTACACGTGCTCAGACATGCGTAGTCCTATACATACGTAGGCTCGTCACAATATCGTAAAACTCTCAACAACGCTAACCTACTAATCAAACATGTATGTAACATCTCGAACACGCAACTTTACATCATATTATACTAAAATAAATAGGTTTAGTATTTTTAAATTATTTATAATTAAATAAAAATAACCAAAATAACATCATTGCATGCAATGGCTCAATAAGCATCAACAAGTTATTCTTAGCAACTTCGACAAGTAGTTTGTGCATGCAACTAACATACTTGCATCAAAATATAATTTAATATAAAAATAATACAGTTAATATTCTGATATATTATTATATTAATTTCTAGAATTTTATTTTATTTTTTTGCATTTTAATTAGGTGCACAAGAGATACGCAATGATTCGGCTTCCAAAAGTAGAAATTGTGAATTTAAATCTAGGTTTTGAACCATGCAAAGTTTATGGAGCATGTGGAAACATAAATGAATGGGTCACCAATGTCACGGATGTAGTAGATCAATTTAGGCTCTAGGTTATCAAGTTAGTTGTACGAAATATGTTGGTGTTGCGCATTAAACTCGTACGCAACGACAAAGGTGCTTTAATTGTTAATTTCTCCAAATTGAGTCACAAAAGTTATGCGACCAAAACGAAGCATAAAAATGTGAATTTATGAGTGACAGTCATGGCATGAGCCTAAGTTGGCTCGTCTAAGTCCAGTATGCAAAGTTGGTTGGAAGAAAAATGCTAGTGTTGCACTCGAGATCTTAAGACCATGGTGATGGGTTTCTAAAGTTCAATAATTTGTCTATTAAATATTTAAATTAAATAAATAATAATAATAATAATTACTAATTACCAAAATAATGTCACGTCCTGATCTTCCACAGGCTAATCGGTCGTCCCTGCTAGGCAAGAATCATCGCGCCAGCACTCCCGCGGGACAATTGACCCATCTGGGCGTGATGTCTCACAAGCGTAAGCCGCGCCCGTACAAGACCGAGGTTCATGTTGGCGGTAAGAGGTCTAAGCCACAGAGTCGCACAGATTATTCGAGTGCAGCAGAATTATAAATGCATAGGCGATTGATAACAAGTTCACAAAGTCGTAAATAGTAGAAGCATTGAATAACACAAGTTTTGAAGTAAAGCAAACTCTTTATTGATATAAACAAGTGTTACAGGCGGTACTAGACCGAGATTACAAGTCGTTCAAGCCTCTCACTTTGAAATAGTAAAAAGCGTGCCAAGTGGCTATATTGTGGAAGGATGTATAGGCGATATTCCAATATTATGTCTTGTATATGTGCTTCAGTTCCAAACGCAGCTCTCCAAGGCTCTAGAGTGAACTCCATGCCTTAGCATGCACGAAGGAGACATCCACACCGAACAAGGTTCTTCCGCACCGTACAAGCAATCTGGTGGATTATCAGTACATGAATGCACTGGTGGGGAGGCTATTCACCCGCTCGACAAATCCAAACACATTCAATAGGTTTTGTGCACCATCTATTAAGTTATCTTTCCATTCTTTCCTAGGACCAGTTTTATGGCAATGTTGAATAGCCTATCTCGTGTGGCAGTGCATCGTGCGACATAAGAAAAAATACGGCGTGACTTACCAACTTACCATTTGTCCTTCCCTGTCTAAAGCAAACCAAGTTAATTCAAGCACGAGCATATATATATAAATTCAAGGGCAATAGCATATGCAAACACAAGTGTTATGAGCGAGACTATATTTTGGTTGCACGAGTATACATGTTATCCAAAAGTGTTGCAATGGATGTTTAAGTGTTTCAGTGGATTGCTCGGGTTGCTCCATTTGTATAGATGACTTATACTCATTTCGTTTAGGTGATTCTGATGTCTTGGATGCGATGCAATGACTCGCACACAGATTTTCGCTAAGCGAGGATGACTTATCTATATGAACATGAGGTCACTGGCATAGCCATAAAGGATGACGCATAGTCTCGGACGGATATGAGGTATAACGAAAGGGTCATTGGGCGTTAGCTATATTCTCGACCAAATATGTGAGACTACCATAGATCATGGAGTCAGTCGGATTACCTGTGAGTAGGATGCACTACCAAGTATCCAGCCGCTGTATATTGCGTGCCCCAAACCGGAGAGCATCCTACCGATTTGGTCACGCAATACCTTTATTCCTCCTAGGACGGTACGATCCCGGTGCCCCAGTGATCGTCCGAGGAATCCATGTTATTACCTCGTGCACGAGTTGTCCGTGACCATGCAAGCCTCGGATCTTCCAATTTCACATCTTGACATGATAATCCATGATTCTTGTTCTGAAATGAGCAATTTGCTCCACGAGCTATGATTCTTGATTTTGCTTGACATGATTCTCGTTCAGATGTAAACTTGACATAATTCTCGATCAGTGATCCACTTGCCTTGATGCATTCCCCTGGTTCGAGGACTGCCTTGGTGACCTAACGGTCCCGGATACTTTTAGGTTCATACTTGCAAGGAAAGAATATTAGATAGTCTTCCGAGGAGAACTGATGAATGCATGACATGTACAGTATTACACAGTTGAGGCATAGTTTATGCGACAAGCATTAAAACGAGGCAACAAATACAAGTTAACATATAAGCAGGCAAGCATTGCATTCATAAGTAAACTTAAACATTTACGTTGGCTCGACCTAAGGGTGAACAGAGGAGTAAAACCGTACGTGACATACCGAGCGACACAATCTAGGATCGTGCAGTGTGGAAAGCAAAGCATTGCACTCCGAAGAGTATATGTATATCGTGCTACTCAAGGCATAGTGGGGTCCAGTTTCACAAGGCAAATGTAGCATACGAGGGTCCAATATAAGCAAGGTTTCATTTCTATGTTCTAACACAACCAATACAAGTTGGGATTATTTCCTTAGCTAGGTGTGTTGTATTCTTATTAGCATGCAGGGGCTGATTCACCTAGCAACTAGCATAAAACATCCATATTTTAAGTGTGCTGGCTAAGCAAAGATAAGTTCATCGTAGCCACCCATCTTCTCGATGATTCACCTCGGTCGAGCGATACTTCGAGCGAGCCTCTGAAAGCCTAAGCCGGAACTCCTAAAGGGCCAAGTCTAGAAATCCTTTTGTCTAAAACTAGTATTCTCACTCAGTAGACAAGTCAGAAAAGGTTTGTTCCAAAGAGATAGCACGATTGTAGGTTGAAGCCCGAAATGAAGGATAAGGAACCATGAGAAAGAAAATTAAGAAGAAGGGTAAGGGTTTTGTTCATATACAGGCAGAATATCTAGGGAAGCAATAAAAACTTATTTCCTATGCAATGAGAGATAAGTACTCAAGATTAAAAGACTCTAATTAGAAGTAAGATTAACTACAGATTCTAAAAGATTGGGCTCTACTTGAACCCAAATGATCCGTCTGAAATTAAACATAATCAATACCAAATAAATTCAAATTTATGCTGAAATTCCAAAAATAACCCTACGATAAAACCAGGTTCTTATGAATGTAAAACAAGATAGAAATTATTGATAAGAAAGATAGAAATACAGTCGATGAAGTAATACAACAAATCCTTATTCTCAATACTATATTCTTTATATTCTATATAACCTCGCTCATACTATGGGCAAAATACTTTTAGCTATAGGCAAGCATTATACAATCCTTACAACTTTGTCTAACTCGCCTATTCCTAGCTTATTAGGTAAGAGTCAAGGCAAAAATAAGCAGGTACATAGGTCTATCACTTATGGCATACTATTTACCACGGAAACTATTTAAATCGCAATTAGGATTGGTCATTAAAATACTAGTCTAACATTCAATTGGAATGTCTATCTATTCTCATACTACTTACCCCTTCTATTACATATCCCTCTTTACTGTTGTTCTTCTAGGTTCTGCTATCTTCATACATATTTTTCTCATAGAAGTCATCTTGGCTAGGTTACTACCCTATAACACAAGCATGAGGTCATGATCATCTCTTCTAAATGATAAATTCATCGAACTTAATAAAATAGTAAGATACTATACAGGCTTAGGTCGAATCTTAACTATAAGGATTATCAAACTATTATATTTACAATGACAATCTCTAATCATATCTTCTAAGTCTTAAGGTTAATTGGTCCTATTGGTTTATGGGGCTATAACAAATTCTAAGATTCAAAGGGTATTCTCTCAAGTAGTAACCATAGTCGCCTTAGTCATTATTGGAATTTTCATATCTATCATGACCAATCTTTATGAATGGGTAAACTTTCTAATCCAACCTAACTGTTGGTGGGGGTTCTAATATCTATTGATAAGGGTAAGTTCTCTGCTAAGGCTAATCCTTATTTATAACTCTAAGATGTCCTCCCGTTCTAGTAGTCTACCTAGTACAGGCATATATCTTACTCGTTTTTCCTCCTATGAATTATTCTATCAACCCTACTTATAACCTATAATAAATAGATAATTAAAAGTCAAGCACGAGTGTTCGTCCTTCCAAAATAGGAAAAAACGAGAATCAATGATAGGGAGTTCAAGAAAGGTATCATCGAATACGATTTTTGAGGTTCAGAGGTGATAATAAAAATCAAAAAGAAGGTTCAAAGCAATTGTGGATTGAGATCCTAACATAATAATCCAAACACAGGCTCGCTCGGTACAATAATCTAACCGAAATAATTTAATTAGGACCTACATGGGCCACCACAAAAATATGTCACCCCCAGTCCCAAAATATGTAGAACTTAAAATACATAAATATACCAACTACAAATTCAACCAGACTCTTGTCCGACTCGAATACGTATAAGCTGTACTATAATGGTCAGTATCAAGATAATACAGTAAAAATATCTATGTCGCAATCCACAATGAAACAAAATACAATAATGGACAACATATATCATAGTGTGCACCCCACTTAATACTTGTCTGAATAGACTCGAAAAAAATAGCTTGAGTCAACAAAACTAGGCTATAAAATCATAAATAAGTAATAAAAAGTGAATATAAATACAGATGAATATGATGCACAAATTAACTAAATATACCTGAATCGTGGAGAAAAATTATCCACAAACATACTCCACTAATCCAACTCAGCAATAACCTTGGGACAAAATACAGATCCAGGTCCTCAGGGGACATAACAAGGTACAGAATAAACATGCCAAAGTAAACAATAAATAGTACAAGGTGCTCAAGGGTCACTAACATAACCAGCTATGTGAATACATCTATAAACATACTCGTCCGCTAGACCACCAATGGTTGTAGGTCTCAACAGACATGAAAGTAACTATAAAACTATAACTATGAAACTATGAAACTATAAAACTATGAAAGGTGCGTACAGAAACCCCCCCAGGGTACCTGCACTGCTATGACCGAAGTGCAAGCAACGGTAACTATGATATAAGTGGTAGTCCAACGATACGAGTCTGGTATTCTTGTCCCAATGTATCTCACGTCTCATATCCATAACACGCAAGACAAATCACTAACTATGTATCGAGTCAACTGTGTAAATATAAGCATATCTTTTATCTCATGTCACGAGTCCTATCTAGCACAGAATCCAGAATCCAGAATCCTGAATATCTCAAGTATGGATCATGTCAATGCAAGTCATATCAAGTATCCTAGGGTATCTCGTGCAAGGATTAGCGCGAATATGTTATTATGTTGATAATACAACTATTCGATACACGACTCCGCTGATAGATGTTGGCACCCGGATATAACTCGGACGCTAAGTATCGACCATGGTCCTATGGTCATAATATAATATAAGCAGGCAAATAAATAAAATACAACAAGAACCATATATATATATATATATATATATATATATATATATATATATATATATATATATATATATATATATATATGTATATGTGTGTGTGTGTGTGTGTGTGTGTGTGTGTGATCGTTGGCAAGTTACCCTTGCCTGATTTCTGTTGCTACGGTATTGCCTGACTAATGTCCTCGACTGGAAGTGTATTGGATACAAGTTTATCTGTCGAACACATTCTAATCAATACTAACACACACTAATCTACTCGACATCAAATGAAAGATTGTTACCCATATCAACCTATATTTGATGTTCTTGCCAACAATCCAATATTTGCATGACATAGAACAACGTGCCAATATACATGTGCCACTCAATTCTCTAACACGTCATTAGTATCTCGGACATCGATATATCATACATACATATAGGCTTTTACATGTGCTCAGACATGCATAGTCCTATACGTACGTAGGCTTGTCACAATATCGTATAACTCTCAACAACGCTAACCTACTAATCAAACATGCATGTAACATCTCGAACACGCAACTTAACATCATATTATACTAAAATAAATAGGTTTAATATTCTTAAATTACTTATAATTAAATAAAAATAACCAAAATAATATTATTGCAAGCAATGGCAAGCATCAACAAGTTATTCTTAGCAACTTCGACAAGTAGTTTGTGCATGCAACTAACATACTTGCATCAAAATCTAATTTAAAATAAAAATAATACATTTAATATTCTGAAATATTATTATATTAATTTTTGGAATTTTATTTTATTTTATTTTTTTGCATTTTAATTAGGTGCACAAGAGATACGCAAAGATTCGGCTTCCAAAAGTAAAATTATGAATTTAAATCTAGGTTTTGAACCAAGCAAAGTTTATGGAGCATGTGGGGACTTAATGAATGGGTCACCATTGTCATGGATGTAGTAGGTCAATTTAGGCTCTAGGTTATCAAGTTAGTCGTACGAAATGTGTTGGTATTGCGCATTGAAGTCGTACGCAACGGCAAAGGTGCTTTAATTGTTATTTTCTCCAAATTGAGTCGCGAAAGTTATGCGACCAAAACGAAGCATAAAAATGTGAATTTATGAGTGACAGTCATGGAATGAGCCTAAGTTGGCTCGTCTAAGTCCAGAATTCAAAGTTGGTTGGAAGAAAAATGCTAGTGTTGTACTCAAGATCTTAAGACCATGGTGATGGGTTTCTAAAGTTCAATAATTTGTCTATTAAATATTTAAATTAAATAAATAATAATAATAAATAATTATTAATTACCAAAATAACCCTATATAAAAATCAGATTTCTCACAATCTATCCAACTTAAAAGAATTTTGTTCTCGAAATTCAAAATGAACGATCAGTAGACAAGTCAGAAAAGGTTTGTTCCAAAGAGATAGCACGATTGTAGGACGTATTTATTGAAGCCTGAAACAAAGGATAAGGAACCATGAGCAAGAAAATTAAGAAGAAGGGTAAGGGTTTTGTTCATATACAGGCAGAATATCTAGGGAAGCAATAAAAACTTATTTCCTATGCAATGAGAGATAAGTACTCAAGATTAAAAGACTCTTATAAGAAGTAAGATTAACTACAGCTTATGAAAGATTGGGCTCTACTTGACCCAAATAATCCATCTGAAATTAAACCTAATCAATACCAAATAAATTCAAATTTATCCTAAAATTCCAAAAATAACCCTACACTAAAACCAGGGTCTTATGAATGTAAAATAAGATAGAAATTATTGATAAGAAAGATAGGAATATAGTCGATGAAGTAATGCAACAAATCCTTATTCTCAATACTATATTCCTAAAAGTTTTATTCTATATAACCTCGCTCATACTATGGGAAAAATACTTTTAGCTATAGGCAAGCATTATACAATCCTCTCAACTTCGTCTAACTCGCATATTCTCAGGTTATTAGGTAAGGGTCAAGGCAAAACTAAGCAGGTACTCAGGTCTATCACTCATGGCATACTATTTACCACAGACCCTAATTAAATCGCAATTGGGATTGGTCATTAAAATACTAGTCCAACCTTCAATTAGAATATCTATCTATTCTCATACAACTTATCCCTTCTATTACATATCCCTCTTCACGGTTGTTCTTCTAGGTTCTGCTATCTTCATACCTATCTTTCTCATAGAAGTCCTTTTGGCTATGTTACTACCCTATAACACAAGCATAAGGTCATGATCATCTTTTATAAATGATAAATTCATCGAAGTTAATAAAATAGCAAGATTCTATACAGCCTTAGGTCGAATCTTAACTACAAGGATTATCAAACTATTATATTCATAATGACAATCTCTAATCATATCTTCTAAGTCTTAAGGCTAATTGATCCTATTTGTTTATGGGGCTATAAAAAATTCTAAGGTTCAAAGGGTATTCTCTCAAATAGTAACCATACTCGCCTTAGTCATTATAGGAATTTTCAAGTTAGTTGTACAAAATGTGTTGGTCTTGCGCATTAAAGTCGTACGCATTGGCAAAGGTGCTTTAATTGTTATTTTCTCTAAATTGAGTCACAAAAGTTATGCGACCAAAATAAAGCATAAAAATGTGAATTTATGAGTGACATTCATGGAATGAGCCTAAGTTGGCTCGTCTAAGTCCAGCATGTAAAGTTGGTTGGAAGAAAAATGCTAGTGTTGCACTCAAGATCTTACGACCATGGTGATGGGTTTCTAAAGTTCAATAATTTGTCTATTAAATATTTTAATTAAATAAATAATAATAATAATAATAATAATAATTACTAATTATCAAAATAACCCTATATAAAAATCAGAGTTCTCACAATCTACCCAACTTAAAATAATTTTGTTCTCAAAATTCAAAATGAACGATCAGTAGACAAGTCAAAAAAGGTTTGTTCCAAAGAAATAACATGATTGTAGGACATATTTGTTGAAGCCCGGAATGAAGGATAAGGAACCATGAGCAAGAAAATTAAGAAAAAGGGTATGGGTTTTGTTCACATACAGGAGGAATATCTAGGAAAGCAATAAAAACTTATATCCTATGCAATGAGAGATAATTACTCAAGATTAAAAGACTCTGATTAGAGATTAATCCTATTGGTTTATGGGGCTATAACAATTTCTAAGGTTCAAAGGATATTCTCTTAAATAATAACCATAGTCGTCTTAGTCATTATAGGAATTTCCATATCTATCCTGACCAATCTTTATGAATGGATAAAGTTTATAATCCAACATAACTGTTGGTGGGGGTTCTAATATCTAATAATAAGGGAAGGTTATCTGCTAAAGCTAATCCTTATTTATAACTCCAAGATGTCCTCCTGTTCTAGTAGTCTACCTAGTACATGAATCTTACTTATTTTTCTTCCTATGAATTATTCTATTAACCCTACTTATATCCTATAATAAATAGATAAATAAAAGTCAAGCACGAGTGTTCGTCCTTCCAAAATAGGAAAGAACAAGAATCAATAATAGGGAGTTCAAGAAGGGTATCATCGAATATGATTTTCGAGGTTCAAAGGTGATAATAAAAATCAAAAAGAAGGTTCAAAGAAATTATGGATTGAGATCCTAACATAATAATCCTAACACAGGCTCGCTCAGTACAATAACGTAAACAAAATAATTTAATTAGGACCTGCATGGACCACCACAAAAATATGTCACATCCTAGTCCAAATATACGTAGGACATAAAATACATAAATATGCCAGCTATGCATTCAACCAGACTCTTGTCCAACTCGAATACGTATAAATTATACTATAATAGTCACTATCTAGATAACACAGTAAAAATATCTATGTCTCAATTCACAATAAAATAAAATACAATATGAGAGCACCCTGATTTTTTTATAGGATTAGTTCAGTAATTAATAATTAATTATTTTATTTTAATATTTATTCGATAATCTAATTAAACTTTGGAAACCAACCACCATGGTTTTAAGATCTTGAGTACAACACTAGCCTTTCTCTTCCAACCAGCCTAGCATGCTCGACTTAGACGAGTCAAATTAGGCTTTTGTCATAACTGTCCCTTACAAATTCGCAATCACATACATATCTTATTTTGGTCGCACAACTTTTGCAACATAATTACGAGGAAACAATGATTTAATTAACCCTTTTGTCATGGCATACGATTTTAACATGCCACACTAATCCATTACTTCAAACTAAATCCATACTATGAGCCTAACTAGTCCTATTACGCACATGACACTCGAGTTGCGTTATTCGAATCTTCTGCAAACTTCCAATTTAATATTATATAGAAAATAAAATTTATAGATTTATTAATTAATTTAATATTCATTAATATTTAGTAAATATCTTTTTAATTAATATAAATTTGGTTGTAAATTATTTGTTGGAAAAAATATAAATTTTCTAGAATTTTTTCAAGTGCCTAACTAATTTTTGAGAATTTTCTACATATAGTTATTGTATAAACAAAACAAAGGAAAAAAATAAACCTAAGACCCTAACCCTACCCGTTAACCCAAGCCCAAACCCAAACCCATTAACTAAACCTAAACTCTAAACCCCCCATCCACGTACAGTAGCCTTCCCCCCTCCTATATATATATATATATATATATATATATATATATATATATATATATATATATATATATTACAACCTAAAATCCTAACCCACGCCTACACCACCTCCACCACCCGCCGGAGCTGCCGACCGCCGCAGCCCCGACGACCGTCGCAGTAGCGCCGGAGCGCCACCACAGAAATCGTGTGGCCAGCAGCAGCGCACAGCCTTGCGGCCCCCCCTTCGCGAGAAACTTTTGCCCTCCTCGCTCATCTGTTTCATGCTCCGTCTTTGCTGGTATGTTCATAACCTAACCCTCTAGGATTTCCTTCAAGTGGAACGAATTTAGACACCCGGGTTTGATCGGAAAATCGACCGAAAGTTGGCCGAAAAACTATTCGAAAACAGTTCAGAAATTCGGTCTAAGTACCCCTGTTCATGTCCAATTTTCTACCATCTCATTAATTATTTTTAAAATATAATTGAAGGGGCTTCTTCATAATATAACCAAGATTTTTTAATGTTCTTTTATTTTTTATTAGCTTGCTTTAATGGTTAAATTATTCTGGTTCCAAAATGACCAAAAACTTATTTTTAAAACACCCAAAATCTCCGATATGGGGTGCGTTCCGCCAAACGAGGTAACTTCATCATGTGCGAATTACACCGAAAGTGGCATAGCGTAAACGCGAACGCGTGGGCTTTCGCAAAACTTGATTTGGATGTGCATGCACACCGAAATCAACGCGTATCCGTCAAAAAGTACCGTATCGGCCTATTCTGATACCTCACTATTACTTCGTGTGTACTCGTCAATTTGAAATAAAATGTATGCCATTGGATTTATAGCGTTACGATGGTCTTGTGACCCAAGTTTGGTTCGAATCTGAGAACGTTGACGAAATACCGTTTCGTGGGCCCCACGGTTCCATATGACGGACGATTTCGTGATCGGCTCATCGGAATCCAGTTTTGGATATTATGTTGGGTTCGTATCGGCATTCTAGACTCGTAGAGACTAAGATTGACGAATTTGGAGATCTTTGTCTCCGACACATTTTTGGTTCGAAGTGGGCCACATGTGCACCCTGCTTTGACCCAAAACTGTCAATTTTGCACTTGTGTCCAAATTGGACTTATGGGTAGTCAATCATAGCTATTTCAAGTATTCTAAAAATATTGGTGATATTTGTTTCAGCATCCGGAGGTATACGTGCAGATTCCACTTTCCAGGAGCAGTTGACGGAGTTCAGAACCAAGGCAAGTGTACATTGCCAAACCTACAGAGATCATGTTATATTATTTGCTTGTGTTATATATATATACTTTTGTGATGTGTCTGTTCATCCTAGGACCGTGAGACATTGCTTAGGGTCCTAACGAGATTCGGGTGTCGATGCCGTACGCGGAGTCGTGCAATGTCATCTAGAGAGTTGATTCCACGATCCTATTTTTATGTGCTTGTTTTATCAAGTATGCCATTCCATAGGATACTTGACACTATTTTATGTCACAGAATCTTTCTTGAGTTATTAATGGTGATTTTGTATAGGCTTACATAATTCGTGATATGAGACGTGTATATTACATGAATATTATTATGACTTATTGTACTACCTAGAGGTCATGATCTTGCGTGTTATAGACATGAGATATCATGGACATGAGATTACATTGGGTGGGAAGAGACACAGGCTACAGGCTGATTATTTATATATATACTACTGGAGGTGCCTTGGACTTTATCTCAGATCTTTGGCACAAATACTGGAGTCGTGATACTACTTGTTGCTATGGGCTCCTCGACACAGAGCATGTAGTGGTCTCAGCCTGAGGATAAGTGATGCTCTCATTTTGTATTTCACTTAGCTGGTTACATAGCTTACCCTGAGGATCTGTTTATATTTACTTGTTGTATTTTATTTGGCTTGAGTGTTTATTGTACCTTGCTATATCCCCTTGGGACCTGGATCTGGATTATGTCCCCAGCTGTAGACGAGGAGAGCTATTCCGAGGTTTACAGGGCAGGTGCTACTATTGGAGATGTACAGGTCACAGAGGACGAGTTTGTTCCAGAGGACTTCTCTTAAGCACACAGTATTCTCACCATTCATTTATTATGCTTAGTGTTCTTAGATATTTAATCTTCTAGTGACTTCTGTATATTTGTACTCGGATTTATTTTTCTTTCCATTTTAATGACGGGTTATTTCTCGTGACATTATTTATATTGCTTTTGTTGGTCAGATCATTTTATATTATTGTGACTGGACTTGTCTCTTTGTGATTTTGTTACTTATTGTGGATGAGATTAGATATATAAACTGTGACAGGTATTCGTAGACCATTTTTTTATGTATTACAGCTTAAGTGCACTCTGACGGGTCCATTAAATTGGGTTTACCTATTAGACTTGTGTTGCTGGCCATTGCCACGTGGCTAGTCCCTTGGCATTTTGGGACTGGGGCCTGACATAGTTTTTGTGGTGGCCCATGCAGGTCTACGAATATATTGCTTTTGGTTTAACTAAGGGACCGAGCAATCCTGCGATTAGGATAAGAGTAAACTTATAGGATCTCATCCACATATTGACACGTCCTTGACCTCTATATCGAACTTAAACTTAATTTTTTGACTTGCATCATGCTTGATTCAACTATTCAACCCTACATTTATCCCAACAGAAGAAGAGAAAGTGGAGAAATTATTTGACGGACTGAGCTTTGAACTACAGAGACAGATTGGCGCAGTTGTACCTACTTTTTATATGGATGTTATTGTAGCAGCTCGAAGCATGGAGCGCATCCACAGGAGGGATTCCAGCCAGAAGAGATCGTACACATTAGTATTAGCTTGAGCACTACACTGTGAGCCTGTAAAGTGACCCCATATGAATCTACCCCAGAGAGCAGTATCACGAGCCCTATCCCTTCCTACTTGTCACTACTGTGGCAAGGTAGGCCATATTGAGAGAGAGTGCAAACGCAAATTAGGATTATGTTTAGCTTGCGGATCCAGTCAGCATTCAGCTAGGGATTGCCCTGAGCGCCAGAGATGAACACCAATGGTTCACCGACTAGCTTTACCAGCACCGGAGCCAGTCCAGCAACCACAACGACCAGCTTATCCAGCACTAGGAGCATCACAGGCGGAAGATGGAGGATTCAGACCACCAACATCGGGAGGATATCAGCCGAGGCCACCCTTGGCACCACAGGCAGCACACTTCCAGCAAGCCCAGCAACAGCAGAGGGCACCACCACAGGGACGTGGATAGGCTTTTGCGATGACAGTGGAGGAGGCAGGGACTCGAGGAATAGAGAATATGGGTAAGATTTAGTTTTATCATAGCTAGCTATAGTAATGAATATTCCTAGTAGTACTTTAGCATGTGCTTGTTAGTTCCATTTCCTAGCCTATACCTAGTGTTATGTTAGCATAAACTTGTTAGTCTAGATTAATAATATGTAAGTGGTACCCAAGTTTTCATAAGTTGTAGTTGATCCTCGCTCTAATCAGACTCATTTACTCCTGAGTTACTTATCTCTCATTGCATAATAAAAAGTTTTTATTGCTTCCCTACGTGTTCTGCTTGAACAAAACCCTCACCCTTCCTCTAGATTTTCCCTTATTCATGGTCCCTTATCCTTTGTGTCGTGCTTCAACAAATGTCATGCGACTGCGTCATCTCTTTTGGAGGAAACCTTTCCTGACTGGTTATATTTCATTTTTCTTAATTGCTTGGAAGCAATTCTTTTAAGGTGGGTAGATTATGAGCACCCTGATTTTTTTAATAGGGTTAGTTCGGTAATTATTAATTAATTATTTTATTTTAATATTTATTCGATAATCTAATTGATCTTTGGAAACCAACCACCATGGTTTTAAGATCTTGAGTGCAACACTAGCATTTTCATTCCAACCAACCTAGCATGCTCGGCTTAGACGAGTCAAATTAGGCTCCTGCCATGACTATCCCTCACAAATTCGTAATCCCATGCCTTGTTTTGGTCGCACAACTTTTGCGACACAATTACGATGAAACGATAATTTAATTAACCATTTTGTCGTGGCGTACAATTTTAACACGCCACACCAACCCATTGCTTCCAACTAAATCCATGCTATGAGCCTAACTGGTCCTATTACGTACATGTCACTCGAGTTGCGCTATTTGAACCCTCTGCATACTCCCAATTTAATATTATATAGAAAATAAAATTTATGGATTTATTAATTAATTTAATATTTATTAATATTTAGTAAATACTTTTTTAATTAATATAAATTTAGTTGTAAATTATTTGTTGGAGAAAATATAAATTTTCTAGAATTTTTCCAAGTGCCAAACTATTTTTGGAAATTTTCTACATATAATTATTATATAAATAAAATAAAGGAAAAATAAATAAACCTAAGACCCTAACCCTACCCGTTAACCTAAACCTAAACCCATTAACTAAACCTAAACTCTAAACCGCCCATCCACGTACAGTAGCCTTCCCCCCTCCTATATATATCTCCTATATATATATATGTATACATTACAACCTAAAATCCTAACCCATGCCTAAACCACCTCCACTATCACCCACGCCTACACCACCTCCACCACCATAGCCCCGACGACCGCCGCAGCAGCGCCGGAGTGCCGCGGCCGGCAGCAGCAGCACACAGCCTTGCGGCCCCACCTTCGCGTGAAGCTTTCGCCCTTCGCGCTCGTCCGTTTTGTGCCCTGTCTTTACTAGTATGTTCATAACCTAACCCTCTAAGATTTCCTTCAAGTGGAACGAATTTAGACACCCGGGTTTGATCGAAAAATTGACCGAAAGTTGGTCGAAAAATTGTTCGAAAATAGTTCAGAAATTTTGTTAAAGTACCCATGTTCATGTTCAATTTTCTACCATCTCATTAATTATTTTCAAAATATAATTGAAGAGACTTCTTCACAATATAACCAAGATTTTTATTGTTCTTTTAGTTTTTATTAGTTTGCTTTAATGGTTAAATTATTCTGGTTCTAAAACGACCAAAAACTTATTTTTAAAATACCCAAAATCTTTGATACAGGGTGTGTCCTGCCAAACGATGTGACTTCATCATGTACGAATTGCATTGAAAGGTGCATAACATAAACACAAATGTGTGAGCTTTTGCGGAACTTGATTTGGATGTGCGTGCACACCAGAATCAACACGTATCCGTCGAAAAGTATCGTATCGGTCTATTCTGACGGTTACACATGACGGACGATTTCGTGATCGGCTCATCGAAATCCAGTTCTGGACGTTCCATTGGGTTCGTATTATCGTTATAGACTTATAGACAATAAGTTTGATAAATTTGGAGAACTTTGTCTTTCGCATATTTTCGGTGTGAAGTGGGCCACATGTACACCCCCACTTTGACCAAAAATTATCAATTTTGCCCCTGTGTCCAAATTGGACTTATGGGTAGTCAATCCTAGATATTTTAAGTATTCTGAAAATATTGGTGATGTTTTTTTCAGCATCCGGAGGTGTACGTGCAGATTCCACTTTCCTAAGAGTAGTTGACAGAGTTAAGAACCCAGGCAAGTGTACCTTGCCAAACCTGCAGAGATCCTGTTATATTATTTTCTTGTGTTCTTCTTATATATATATATACTCTTATGATGTGCCTGTTCAAACTAGGACCGTGAGACGTTGCTTAGCGCATGAACGAGATTTGGGTATCGACGCCGTACGCGGAGTCGTGCAACGTCACCTAGAGAGTTGATTCTACGATCTTATTTTTACGTGCTTATTTTACCAAGTACGCCATTCCGTAGGACACTTGACACTATTTCATGTGACAGAATCTTTCTTGAGTTATTTATGGTGATTCTGTATAGGCTTACAGTATTCGTGATATGAGACATGCATATTACATGGATATTATTATGACTCGTTGTACTAGCTAGAGGTCATGATCTTGCATGTTATGGACATAAGACATCGTGGACATGAGATATGAGGTTACATTGGGTAGGAAGAGACACACAGGCTTTAGGTTGATTATTTATATATATACTATTGGAGGTGCCTTGGACTCTGTCTCAGCTCTTTGGCACATATATTGGAGTCGTGATACTACTTGCTGTTATAGACTCCCCGACACAGAGCCTGTAGTGGTCTCAGCCTGAGTACTAGTGATGATCTCATTTTGTATTTCACTTAGCTGGTTACATAGCTTACCCTGAGGATCTGTTTATATTTACTTGTTGTATTTTATTTGGCTTGAGTGTTTATTGTACCTTGATATGTCCACTGAGGACCTGGATCCAGATTATGTCTCCAAGTGTAGACGAGGAGAGCTATCCCGAGGTTTACGGGACAGGTGCTACTATTGGAGACATACAGGTTGCAGAGGACGAGGTTGTTCCAGAGGACTTCTCTTGAGTACAAAGTATTCTCACCATTCATTTATTATGCTTAGTGTTCTTAGATATTTGATCTTATGGTGACTTTTGCATATTTGTACTTGAATTTATTTTTCTTTCCATTTTGATGACGGATTATTTCCCATGATATTATTTATATTACTTTGGTTTGACAGATCATTTTATATTTTTGTGACTGGACTTGTCTCTTTGTGATTTTGTTACTTATTGTAGATGAGATTAGATATATAAACTGTGACTGGTATTCGTAGACCATTTTTTTTATGTATTACAGCTTAAGTGCACTTTAACGGGTCCATTAAATTGGGTTTGCCCATTGGAGTTGTGCTGCTGGCTATTTTCACCTAGATAGTCCCTTGGTATTTTGGGACTGGGGCATGACACAATAATAGACAACATATATCATGGTGTGCACCCCACTCAATACTTATTTAAATAGACTCGAAAGAAATAGCATAAGTCTACAAAACTAGGCTATAACATCAAAAATAAGTAATAAAAAGTGAATATAAATACGGATGAATATGATGCACAAATAAAATAAATATACCTGGATCCCGAAGAAATAATCATCCACAAACATACTCCACTAATCCAACTCGGCAATAACCTGGGACAAAATTCGGATCCAGATCCTTAGGGGGCATAGCAAGGTATAGAATAAACATGCCAAAAATAATCCTACACTTAAACTAGGGGCTTATGAATGTAAAACAAGATAGGAATTGTTGAAAAGAAAGATTGGAATATAATCGTTAAAGTAAAGCAATAAATCCTTATTCTCAATACTATATTCCTATAAGTTATATTCTATATAACATCACTCATACTATGGGCAAACTACTTCTAGCTATAGGCAAGCATTATATAATCCTTACAACTTCGTCTAACTCGCCTATTCCTAGCTTAGTAGGTAAGGGGTCAAGGCTTAACTAATAAGATACTCAGGTCTATCACTCATGGCATAATATTTACTACGAACACTCTACAAATCATGATTTGGATTGGTCATTACAATACTAGTCTAACCTTCAATTGGAATATCTATCTATTCTCATACAACTTACCCCTTCTATTACCTATCCCTCTACACTGTTGTTCTTCTAGTTTCTGCTATCTTCATACCTATCTTTCTTATAAAATTTCTCTTGGTTAAGTTACTACCCTATAACACAAGCATGAGGTCATAATTCATCAAACTCAATGAAATAGTAAGATTCTATACTGGTTTAGGTCGAATCTTAACTATAAGGATTATCAAACTATTTTATTCATAATAAAAATCTCTAATCATTTCTTCTAAGTCTTCCTTAAGGTTGGTCCAATTGGTTTATGGGGCTATAACAAATTCTAAGGTTCAAACGATATTCTTTCAAATAGTAACCATATTCGTCTTAGTCATTATAGGAATTTCCATATATATCCTGACCAATCTTTACGAATGGGTAAAATTTCTAATCCAACCTAACTGTTGGTGGGGGTTCTAATATCTATCGATAAGGAAAAGTTTTCTGTTAAGGCTAATCTTTATTTATAACTCCAAGTTGTCCTCCCGTTCTAGTAGTCTACCTAGTACATGCATCTATCTTACTCATTTTTCTTTCTATGAATTATTCTATCAACTCTGCTTATATCCTATAATAAATAGATAAATAAAAGTCAAGCACGAGTATTCGTCCTTCCAAAATAGGAAAGAACGAGAATCAATGATAGGGAGTTCAAGAAGGGTATCGTCGAATATGATTTTCGAGGTTCAAACGCGATAATAGAAAAAAAAGGTTCAAAGCAATTATGGATTGAGATCCTAACATAATAATCCTAACACAGGATCGTTCGGTACAATAATATAACCTAAATAATTTAATCAGGACATGCATGGGCCACCACAAAAATATGTCACGTTCCAGTCCCAAAATATGTAGGACTTGGAATACATAAACATGCCAGCTACGCATTCAACCAGACTCCTGTCTGACTCAAATACATATAAGTTGTACTATAAAGGTCACTATCTAGATAACATAATAAAAATATCTATGTCTCAATCCACAATGAAACAAAATACAAGAATGGACAACATATATCATGGTGTGCTCTCCACTCAATACTTGTCCGAATAGACTCGAAAGAAATAGCATGAGTCTACAAAACTAGGCTATAACAGCAGAAATAAATAACAAAAAGTGAATATAAATAAGAAAGAATATGATGCACAAATCAACTATATATACCTAAATTATATAGAAACAATCATCCATAAACATACTCCACTAATTCAGCTTAGCAATAATAACCTGGGGACAAAATTCAGATACAGGTCCTCATGGGACAAAATAAACATATCAAAGTAAACAGTAAATAGTACATGGTGCTCAAGGGTAACTAACATAATCAACTATGTGAATGCATCTGAAAACACACTCGTTCGTTAGACCACCAATGACTGTATGTCTAAATAGACACGACAGTAACTACGAAACTATGAAAGGTGCCTACAGAAATCCTATCCAGGGTACTTGTACTGCTATGACCGAAGCATAGACAACGGTAACTATGATATAAGTGGTAGCCCAATGACACGAGTATGTTCTCCCCATCCCAATGTGTCACGACCCGTACCCGCTGTAAGGATACTAGTCGGAAACAACGCGCAGCCTACGCCGCAGAATCGGCGGTAGAACGCTGTCTAGATAGTCTATCTAAAGTAATGAACCACCAATAATGATAGAATACTCAATCACAGAACTAAGATAGAATGAGCACGAAATAGATAAGAATAGAATAGTCATCATACAACTCATGAGTTTAAAATAATACATCAATGAGTCTGAAGAGTAACAAAAATAAGCTGGAGACAAATCCAGTACAAAACAATACTATCATACTACAAAGCTACACTCCAGGGTCAACTGTCTCAGTTGGGATAAGTCCCTCTTGAGCTAGGGTCTCCGAATCTAAACCCACAACATCCTGGGGTCCATAATAGGTAGGGTACTCCTCAGTGTCATCTGGAAAAATATATCCAGTCAGGAAAGGAGCAGAATACATCTCTAACAGCAATTCTAATCCATGATAAAAACTATGTAACAGTAAATAGCTGTGGATAAACAAGATGCACAATAGATACAAGAGATATATAGACAATAAGGAAATACTGGAAAGAAATACAATAATGAACAATATGCCAATGAAACAATAATACTAATGACTAAGTGTGTGAGTACTAGCTTAACATGTGATCGACTTGGGCAAGATACAAAGCGGCCTGGCTAATCATACGTGCGGTGCATGATCAACACTATTCGCTTACCAATACTTTATTCAATAGGGATTTGATCACATATCTATACTAATACTCCCCACCCCCAACTGGTATAATAGATCCAACCACGGTATGCTATGGCACTAGATTCCCCAAGAAGAGAGCGACTCCTCCCGAAAATCGGTGTCTGTACATGTACAAGATAACCAATAAAACAATACTTGCACCATATACACCATATACCAAGGAATAACATCTCATGACGAGATCCGGATATACCAATCCGTGTAACCATAGTGTCAAGAGAAACATGTATATCTACACTAGATACAACGAACATAGAGGATATCATAAATGAGAAACTATCAGAGAATGTACTCGCCTGAAGTCCAAAGAACAGTCTCACAGATGTCTGACTCGGTACCTCAAAGACCTAGATATAGAATACCACATTAATACAAGGTCCCGGAAAGAGAACAAGTCAAACTAGTCAACTTCTAGGTCAATAAATTAATTCTAAATCAAAAGTCAACTATGGTCAACTCTAAAGTCAACTAAAGTCAAACATGGTCAAACCAAGGTCATCCTCACAAGACATCTATACAAATAATATAGAAAATAAAATACAATAATTTAGGAATCAAAATTAGATCCCAATAGATACCCACACAAAGTATACTAATAATACAATATTATACACACTCTAAATAATGTATATACAAACCAATATTTATACAAATAAAATAATATATTATTATTAGTATTATGCCTCACAAAAATACCTATATATATACATATATATATATACAAATATAATATATAATATATAAATTAAATCTGCCAAATCGTCACTGAAAACAGTGAGCTGAAAATACAATTTAAATAAAACAGCTTATAGTGACAGTCTCAACTGTCACAGAAAATCTGTCGCAGAAACTCTATATATAAACCACTGCTGCTCAATTAGTGACAGTTAAACAACTGTCACAGAAAACTGTCCCAAATACCGCTGTCTAAATTCCGCCCGCTGCTATTAATGACAGAACTGTCATTAATAGCTACAGCGGCTGCTGCTGCCCACGGTATATTAATGACAGAAACTGTCATTAAAAGCTGCTGTCGCCAAAAGAAATATATAATATATAACTATATACATATATATATAAATCAATATAAATCAATATATATATACATATATAAAACAATTAATAATATATATACTTATATATACATATACACATAACTTACACAATCAAATACTAATAGTTACAAAACACATTGCACATATTAATGTACATATTTTAACATGGCTAGAAGCACACACAAAAATACATTCATTAAATCCAAATAATTACATAATAATTATATTTAATATAATTACACATTTAAACACATAAATATATTTTATAAAATATTTATGTATAATTTATTTTATTAACAAGTAGTAACATATATAATTGTATGCAAGAAAGCTACATACATATATTTATACACCACTTTAGAACACATAGAAATATCTATAGATCTATACTACAATAAATAACATAATAAATACACTAAAATAATATATAATATCTATATATATTTACTAATTATAAATGAAGAATTTAAAGTATAAATAATTAGATCTACATATAAACACACCAAATTGGAGAGTATCACACTGTATCCCACTAGATCTAGGATACGCATGTGACACGAGACCAACACACAACCAATTGCACCTCGAAGGACACAAACATGTCGCAAATAATATTTATGAATAAATCAAAGTGTCAAAAGTAGATCTATGTGTCCGTATCAAAATATGACATGTTCAAAGCCCCGTGTCGGAGAAAACCCCCAAAATGACACGTATCACCAAATAGTTGGGATACGAACCACATGTACCCAAATATGGACACGACACAAGCCCCAAACACATAATCACATGTCCAATTGATCTATAGGATCAATTGACACACACAACAAAATGTAAATTCGAAATTCCAACAAAATTGACACAAAAAGTACCATAACTTTCTCCATGGGTCTCCTATGAACATAAAACAAAGTCCTATGGGTAGTACATACATATGGGTTAATTTTACATGATTAAATCTCAGATTTAGAAGCTATTTTAATAGGAAAAACTGAATTATACCTATTGGGAGATAGATTCCCAATAAAACCTCCAATTGAGATGAACTTGCTTCCAAATTGTAGATCCTTGCTCCTCTTTGTAGATCCTTGCTTCCTCCTTCTAGATCCTTGCTTCTCAACTTTCTAATGGTGAATTGGGAAGAATTTGAAATGAATTTGGTGGGGAATTGGAATGGAAATGGAGGGAATTTGGGAGTGGGAAATTCTAGATCTAGATTGGAAATGAGAATGAGAGGAGAGAGAAATTCCCCTCTCCTAATATAGGCCGGCCATGCCCCCTTCCCCAAGCAATTATAAAATGTCCAATGTACCCCTTGGGGCCTCTCATGAAGAAATAATTAAGGAAGGAAGCTTCTAGTCTAATCATTTAATTAATTTAATCCATCTTCTTAACTATGGGCTTTCTAAATGGGCCAAGTCTAACTATTTAATTCATGTTGGTCCATGGGTCCAAACTACACGAGTTGGGTCTACTAAAATAAGTCCAAAATAATTAAATAACATCCAACAATAATTAAATAATACAACAAAAATTATTTACCATGCACAATATTTATTTAAATAGGAAATTACTAAAATACCATTTTTCCTAAAATGTGGTAGTGACAAGTCTACCCTCCTTAAAATAATTTTGTCCTCGAAATTTAAAGATGAAAACTACCCTCAGAAAATCACAGAACATAACTAAAGAATCACAACTAACTAATGAACAAAACATAACAATGAACAGAACATAACTAGAGAATAAACATACCTCAAGGTACAAACAAATATGGATAACGCTCTCGCATGTCATCCTCTCTCTCCCAGGTAGACTCCCCCGGAGAGTGATGCCTCCATGCAACGTGCACCAAAGGAATAGTCTGGTTCCTCAGCACATTCTCTCTCCGATCCAGAATCTCAACTGGCTGCTCTGGATAGCTAAGAGTAGGGCCCACCTCTATCTCTGAGTGATCCAATACATGACTAGGATCTGCCACGTATCGTCTCAACTGCGACACATGAAACACGTTATGCACTCCCTCCAATGCAGGTGGCAAGTCTAGTCTATAAGCAACTGCACCGACCCTCTCTAGAATAGTGAAAGGTCCGATGAATCGCGGACTAAGCTTTCCACCTCCACCGAAGCGAATCGTGCCTCGTGTCGAAGAAATCCTCAGAAATACCAAACCACCCACCTAGAACAAAACACCATCTTAAGAACTTAATCTATAACAAACAAGAACAAGCACAAACAAAATCTAAACTATACCTCAAACTCCAAAGGTCTCCGATGGCTATCGGCCCAATGCCGCTGTCTGTCCTGCGTCACTCGAAGTCTGTCTCTGATCAACTGAACCTTCTCCGCTGCATCCACAACCATCTCTGGCCCAAGCAAAACTCTCTCTCCAATATCGTCCCAAGACAAAGGAGTACGACACCTCCGACCATATAGAGCTTCAAAAGGTGACATCTCTATACTGGCCTGGTAACTGTTGTTGTAAGCAAACTCTACCAAATAGAGATGGTCCTCCCAAGAATCCCCGAAATCTAGTATACAAGTGTGCAACATATCCTCGAGAGTCTGGATAGTCCTCTCTGACTGCCCATCTGTCTGGGGATGATATGCAGTACTGAACTTGAGCTGAGTGCCCAAACTCTCCTGCAAACTCCTCCAGAAATGAGAAGTGAAACGACTATCCTGATCTGAGACTATGCTGACGGGAACTCCATGTATCCTAACGATCTACCTCACATACATCTCTGCCAGCTTCTCCGTAGACAAACCCACCTTGAAAGGCAAAAAGTGGGCCGACTTGGTCAACCTATCAACAATGACCCAAATCGCGTCTTTTCCCCCTGGAGATCGTGGAAGTCCGGACACAAAATCCATAGTAATGTGTTCCCACTTCCACTCTGGAATGGGTAATGGCTGAAGTAATCCTCCTGGCCTCTGCCTCTCGGCTTTCACCTGCTGGCACACTAAGCATCTGGATACAAACTGTGCCACTTCCCTCTTCATGCCATACCACCACACACTCTCTCGCATATCCCGATACATCTTGTTAGCACCTGGATGTATGGAATACTGAGAGCGATGCATTTCCTGTAACACCTCTTCTCGTAACTCTCCACTAGGCACACACAATCTAACTCCATGCCTCAAACATCCATCCTCTGAAATAGTGAAATCATCCTCCAATCCTGCTCTCACCTGAGCTCTGATACTCCTCAAAGATACAACATCATACTGTGCTGCCTTGATCCTGTCCATCAAATCTGAGTGTATCTGTAATCCCCACATCTGTATAGCACCACCAGGAACAATCACCTCAATGCCCAAGCTCTCCAAGTCCTCCAACAAATATCGATCCTGCGTTAAGAACATAGCTACCGGATACCTGCTCAAAGCATCGACAACTACATTGGCTTTTCCAGGATGATATTGTAAAGAGATATCAAAATCCTTCATCAGTTCCAACCACCGACGCTGCCTCATGTTCAACTCCTTCTGCGTGAAAATATACTTCAAGCTTTTGTGGTCTGTGAAGATCTCCACACGCTCTCCGTACAAATAATGTTTCCACAACTTCAGAGCGAAGATGACAGCTGCCAACTCCAAATCATGGGTAGGATAGTTCTTTTCATGAGGACGCAATTGCCTGGATGCATAGGCAATCACTTTCCCATGCTGCTGAAGAACACAACCCAAACCCTTCCCCGATGCATCACTATAAATAGTGAAACCTCCGGACCCTGATGGCAACGTCAAAATAGGAGCAGACGTCAACCTCTTCTTCAACTCTTCAAAAGCAACCTGGCAATCCTCCGTCCAAACAAACTCCACATCCTTCCTTGTGAGTCTGGTCATCGGCTCGGCAATCCTCGAAAAATCTTGCACAAACTTCCTGTAGTAGCCTACCAATCCCAAGAAACTCCTGATCTCTGCTACCGAACTCGGAGTCTTCCAAGATTCCACTGCTGAAATCTTCTTCGGATCCACTGAAATACCATCACCAGTCACAACATGCCCCAAGAATTCTACCTTGTCCAAGAAAAACTCACACTTGGACAACTTCCCATAAAGCTTCTCCTTCCTCAGCACATCCAACACAATCCTCAAATGCTCCTCATGCTCCTCTGGTGTCCTCGAGTATATGAGTATGTCGTCGATGAACACCACTACGAACTTGTCAAGGTACTGGTGGAACACCTTGTTCATCAAGTTCATAAATACCGCCGGTGCATTAGTCAAACCAAATGGCATCACCATAAACTCGTACTGACCATACCAAGTTCTAAAAGCAGTCTTCGGTATGTCCTCCGGCTTCACCTTCACCTGATGGTAGCTTGATCTCAAATCTATCTTAGAAAATACCTTCGTACCACTCAACTGATCAAACAGATCATTAATCCGTGGCAAAGGATACTTATTCTTGATAGTGAGATTATTCAAAGCCCTGTAATCAATTGACATGCGAACCGATCCATCCTTCTTCGGTACAAACAATACCGGGGCTCCCCATGGTAAAGAACTCGATCTGATAAACCCCTTATCCTGCAATTCGTCCACCTGCTTCTTCAACTCGACCAGCTCGCTGTTGTTTACTCCATAGACATGTTGCGAAATTGGTTCTGCACCTGGCACCAAGTCTATAGAAAATTCAACATCTCGATCTGGTGACAATCCTGGCAATTCCTCAGGAAACACATCCAAGAATTCTGCTATCAACGGATGCAACAACTCCTTGTCTTCCACCATAGCTCCAAAAATAATGCCTTCTCCCTGCTCCGCAGCTCCTCTAGCAAACTCAAACTCTGGCTCTCCTGGCGAACCAAACAAAACTCTACCTCCTCTACAGTCTATGCTAGCACGGTGCCTACTCAACCAATCCATCCCAAGTACAATGTTGTAGCTCGGAAGTGGCATTACAAGTAGACACGCACTCAACTCCCGGCCTCCCAGAGTAACTCTCCGATCCTTGCAAATATCATTAACCAGGATAATGCCTCCCCCGGTCATGATCTTGCAAGTCCTAAGCAAAGACTCAGCTACCAAACCATGCTTCAGAGCAAAAGAAATAGATACAAAACTATGGGAAGCACCACTATCAAACAAAGCTAAAGCTGGAATGGAATCAAGAAGAATAGAACCAATATAGCACAAAATGTAAGACATTCAAGGAAAGGATAGATTAAGAGATCAAGTATCAATATCAAAGGAGATAGTTGAATCAAAAGAATTTTCCTAGATATGATTGAGTATCTCATCCTATATCCTATATTCTATCGCAGGCTCGCAGTAGTACAACTAAGTTGTCGCACTACCACGATATCACATACTTGTGAAGCTAGACCTGCATGGGCCACCACCAAAAACGTATCACGACCCGTACCCGCTGTAAGGATACTAGTCGGAAACAACGTCCAGCCTACGCCACAGAATCGGCGGTAGAACGCTGTCTAGATAGTCTATCTAAAGTAATGAACCACCAATAATAATAGAATACTCAATCACAGAACTAAGATAGAATGAGCACAAAATAGATAAGAATAGAATAGTCATCATACAACTCATGAGTTTAAAATAATACATCAATGAGTCTGAAGAGTAACAAAAATAAGCTGGAGACAAATCCAGTACAAAAGAATACTATCATACTACAAAGCTACACTCCAGGGTCAACTGTCTCAGTTGGGATAAGTCCCTCTTGAGCCAGGGTCTCCGAATCTAAACCCACAACATCCTGGGGTCCATAATAGGTAGGGTACTCCTCAGTGTCATCTGAAAAAATATATCCAGTCAGGAAAGGAGCAGAGTACATCTCTAACAGCAATTCTAATCCATGATAAAAACTATGTAACAGTAAATAGCTGTGGATAAACAAGATGCACAATAGATATAAGAGATATATAGACAATAAGGAAATACTAGAAAGAAATACAATAATGAACAATATGCCAATGAAACAATAATACTAATGACTAAGTGTGTGAGTACTAGCTTAACATGTGATCGGCTTGGGCAAGATACAATGCGACCTGGCTAATCATACGTGTGGTGCATGATCAACACTATTCGCTTACCAATACTTTATTCAATAGGGATTTGATCATATATCTATACTAATACTCCCCACCCCCAACTGGTATAATAGATCCAACCACGGTATGCTATGGCACTAGATTCCCCAAGAAGAGAGTGACTCCTCCCGAAAATCGGTGTCTGTACATGTACAAGATAACCAATGAAACAATACTTGCACCATATACACCATATACCAAGGAATAACATCTCATGACGAGATCCGGATATACCAATCCGTGTAACCATAGTGTCAAGAGAAATATGTATATCTATACTAGATACAACGAACATAGAGGATATCATAAATGAGAAACTATCAGAGAATGTACTCGCCTGAAGTCCAAAGAACAGTCTCACAGATGTCTGACTCGGTACCTCGAAGACCTAGATATAGAATACCACATTAATACAAGGTCCCGGAAAGAAAACAAGTCAAACTAGTCAACTTCTAGGTCAATAAATCAATTCTAAATCAAAAGTCAACTATGGTCAACTCTAAAGTCAACTAAAGTTAAACATGGTCAAACCAAGGTCATCCTCACAAGACATCTATACAAATAATGTAGAAAATAAAATACAATAATTTAGGAATCAAAATTAGATCCCAATAGATACCCACACAAAGTATACTAATAATACAATATTATACACACTCTAAATAATGTATATACAAACCAATATTTATACAAATAAAATAATATATTATTATTAGTATTATACCTCACAAAAACACCTATATATAAACATATATATATACAAATATAATATATAATATATAAATTAAATATGCCAAATCGTCACTGAAAACAGTGAGCTAAAAATACAATTTAAATAAAACAGCTTATAGTGACAGTCTCAACTGTCACAGAAAATCTGTCGCAGAAACTCTATATATAAACCACTGCTGCTCAATTAGTGACAGTTAAACAACTGTCACAGAAAACTGTCGCAAATACCGCTGTCTAAATCCCGCCCGCTACTATTAATGATAGAACTGTCATTAATAGCTACAGCGGCTGCTGCTGCCCACGGTATATTAATGACAGAAACTGTCATTAAAAGCTGCTGTCGCCAAAAGAAATATATAATATATAACTATATATATATATATAAATCAATATAAATTAATATATATATACATATATAAAACAATTAATAATATATATACTTATATATACATATACACATAACTTACACAATCAAATACTAATAGTTACAAAACACATTGCACATATTAATGTACATATTTTAACATGGCTAGAAGCACACACAAAAATACATTCATTAAATCCAAATAATTACATAATAATTATATTTAATATAATTACACATTTAAACACATAAATATATTTTATAAAATATTTATGTATAATTTATTTTATTAACAAGTAGTAACATATATAATTGTATGCAAGAAAGCTACATACATATATTTATACACCACTTTAGAACACATAAAAATATCTATAGATCTATACTACAATAAATACCATAATAAATACACTAAAATAATATATAATATCTATATATATTTACTAATTATAAATGAAGAATTTAAAGTATAAATAATTAGATCTACATATAAACACACCAAATTGGAGAGTATCACACTGTATTCCACTAGATCTAGGATACGCATGTGACACGAGACCAACACACAACCAATTGCACCCCGAAGGACACAAACATGTCGCAAATAATATTTATGAACAAATCAAAGTGTCAAAAGTAGATCTATGTGTCCGTGTCAAAATACGACATGTTCAAAGCCCCGTGTCGGAGAAAACCCCCAAAATGACACGTATCACTAAATAGTTGGGATACGAACCACATGTACCCAAATATGGATACGACACAAGCCCCAAACACATAATCACATACCCAATTGATCTATAAGATCAATTGACACACACAACAAAATGTAAATTCGGAATTCCAACAAAATTGACACAAAAAGCACCATAACTTTCTCCATGGGTCTCCTATGAACATAAAACAAAGTCCTATGGGTAGTACATACATATGGGTTGATTTTACATGATTAAATCTTAGATTTAGAAGCTATTTTAATGGGAAAAACTAAATTATACCTATTGGAAGATGGATTCTCAATGAAACCTCCAATTGAGATGAACTTGCTTCCAAATTGTAGATCCTTGCTCCTCTTTGTAGATCCTTGCTTCCTCCTTCTTGATCCTTGCTTCTCAACTTTCTAATGGTGAATTGGGAAGAATTTGGAATGAATTTGGTGGGGAATTAAAATAGGAATGGAGGGAATTTGGGAGTGGGAAATTCTAGATCTAGATTGGAAATGAGAATAAGAGGAGAGAGAAATTCCCCCCTCCTAATATAGGCCGGCCATGCCCCCTTCCCCAAGCAATTGTAAAATGTCCAATGTACCCCTTGGGGCCTCTCATGAAGAAATAATTAAGAAAGGAACCTTCTAGTCTAATCATTTAATTAATTTAATCCATCTCCTTGACTATGGGATTTTTAAATGGGCCAAGTCTAACTATTTAATTCATGTTGGTCCATGGGTCCAATCTACACTAGTTGGGTCTACTAAAATAAGTCCAAAATAATTAAATAACATCCAAGAATAATTAAATAATACAATAAAAATTATTTACCATGCACAATATTTATTTAAATAGGAAATTACTAAAATACCCTTTTTCCTAAAATATGGTAGTGACACAATATATCTCATATCACATGTCCATAATACACAAGATAAATTACTAACTAAATATCGAGTCAACAGTGTAAATATAAGCATATCATGAATCTCATGTCATGAGTTCTACCTAGCACAGAATCCAGAATCCCTAAATAACTCAAGTATGGATCCTGTCAATGCAAGTTGTGTCAAGTGTCCTAAGGTATCTCGTATAAGGAATACCACGAATAGGTTTTTACTTCGATAATGCAACTATTCGATACACGACTCCGCTGACGGATGTCGGCACCCGAATATAACTCGGACGCTAAGTATCGACCATGGTCCTATGGTCACAATATAATATAAGAAGGTAAACAAGAACCAACAATAGATATATATATATAAGCACAAAGATCTGTGAACGTTGGCAAGGTATATTTGCCTGCTTTTTGTTGCTATAATTTTGCCAGACAGATGGGATCGACTGAAAGTGTAGTAGATCCAAGTTTCCCTGTCAAACACATTATAATCAATAATAACACACTTTAATCTACTCGACATTAAATGAAATATTGTTAACCATAACAACCTATATTTGATATTCTTGCCATCAATCCAATATTTGTATGACATTGAACAATGTGCCAATATACACGCATGTGTCACGCTACTCTCTAACATATCATGAGTGACTCGGACATCGATATACCGTGCATACATATATGCATTTACATTTTCTCAGACATGCAGTCCTATACGTACGTAGGCTCGTCACAATGTGGCAAAACTCTCAACAACGCTAACCTACTCATCAAACATGCATGGAACCTCTCCAACACGCAAATTAACATTATATTATACTAAAATAAATAGATTTAATATTCTAAAATTATTTATAATTAAATAAAAATAACCAAAACAATATCATTGCATGTAAGGGCTCAATAGGCATCAACTAGTTATTCTTAGCAACTTTGACACGTAGTTTGTGCATGCAACTTTCACACTTGCATCAAAATCTAATTTAATTTGAAAATAACACATTTAATATTCTGAAATATTATAAAATTAATTTATGGAATTTTATATTTATAAATATGGCAAAACTTATTGAACTAGAACTAACCATGGTGCAACTTGCTTGTGTCTTGGTTTTACATCAACTTAGGGTAGTTTTACACATAAAATTATGGGTTTATCATGCATAGTTATATTTCAATTTGATATCTAACTTTCATATGGGTTTGTATGAGATTTTGTTCATTGAAAAATAGGAAAAGAATCGAAGTTGTAGAACTTACTCGATTGCGATTTTGGCGGTGACCTTCTTTACGACACGGACCTTTCGGAGCACCAAATGATCTCCAAACTTCACGAAACTTGACGAAGTGTTAGGGGACTTCAAATGGAAGTAGAATATCAGATATTTTTTAGGGGGGTATCATGACCCACAACCGATATAGGGGTACGAGTACGTGGGTACGTCAAGCCTACGTCGCAGTATCGACGGTAGAACGCTGTCTAGGTCATCAATATCTATCTATCATCTCGCACAATAATATCCAACTCCATAAGAAGATAATGATATAACAAAATAATATAAAATACTCAATCATATAACTAAAGCATGATAAGATATCAAAAGAATAATTCAAACACAACCACAAAGTCTAAACAACAATATAAATCTAAACTTCAGACAATAACATCCCAAGTCTGATTATATACAGAAAATAAATCTGGTACCAAAATTTGCTAAAATAAACTATCTAAAATAACTAGTAATTCCGGCTAGACCTTCCGGCAATCACACCTGAGCTACAAGGTCCAAGGCTACAGCTACTCTCCCTGTTGTCCATAATATGTCGGATACCGGTCCTCTAAGTCACCGTCTAAAAAATATATCCAATCGGGATTGGAGCAAAGTACAACCCAATAGCAGTTTTAATTAATTGACAAGGACTATAAAACAATAAATAGAGGATGTTATATACTGAAAGAAAATAATAAACTGATGCAATGACAAATAGTAAAGAGAACAGGCAATATAAGCAATAAGGTATATCCAGTGCATATATAAAATGAAGAAAAATGGACTATAATATCATATACAAGGTAATGTAATATATGAAACTGAAATGAAGAACTGCAACTATTCTAAGTATTTGAAATACTAGTTTCAATATGTGATCGGCTTGGGAACTTGTATGATAGCTAAATGGCCTGGCTAATCTTACATGAGGTGTATGATTAACACTAATAATATTTTATAATTTATAATGTGAATATGATCACATCTCTTACTAGCATTTCTCTCGTCCCAACTAGTACAGTGGATCCAACCATGACACGTTACGATACACGATCAATGTCCAATAATAATACCATGTACGATGTCTAATATCAATGTCGTGTATGTTGTCAATATGATAACCATTGTAATATCTCATAACTGAAGATCCAAGCTATATACTAGTCCGTGTACCATAGTGTCAAGAATCAGATGTACATTTCTAAATACTTAAAATATAGTAATTATCAAAAAATAGAAACTATTAGAGAATGTACTTGTCTGTGGTTCTGAGCAATGAATGTCAAACTGTGTATGTATACGTGCATCATAGACCTATACATGAATTTTCATGTCATTTGGTATAATGAAACAATAAAAAGCTTAATTAAGCTAAAATGTGGTTTTCTATGTCAAGCTAGGTCATATTAGTCAACATCTAAGGTATTTAGCTAATACTAGATTTCTAGCTAATACTAACTAATACTAGCTATATACACTATTTTTTATGCCATACACTATATAATTCTAAAATACACTAATCTTCTAGTATCTAGTCTATAACTACATGCTTGTACCCCAATACTCAACTTACTTTACCAATACTTCAAGGTAATACTAATACTTTAGCTAAATATTTATAACATCTTAGTTCTAGCTAATACAATATTAGGGTTTATAAGTACTTAGTACTAGGCCTATACTTAGTTATTAGACATTAGGTATCCTATATACACTCGTATTCTATAGGATCCTTAGCATCTTGTTAATACCTCAACATTTAAACCAATACCTTGGCCTAACTAAGATATTGTACCTACCCTTAGCAACTACCTTAGTGTTTGGTTAACCTTAACTCAGACTCAAACCATTACTTTACTCAAGTATCAGCTACACTTAACTGATACACTGCCACACTGGTATCAGTGTTATACTATGAACTAAATCCCCAACCCAATACCTAAGCATTGATATTAAGGCTCATACTTCATACACCTTCACTTAACACTCCCCAGTATACTAACCTCAAGTAGGTACACCAACACACCTATAAAATTCACAGTGCTTTAATATCAGTATTTGCTAAGTAGGCATATATTGTAGGAGCTGATGCTAATGCTAATATGGTATTGCACTTCCCCCAAACTGATCCTAAGTTACCGTATCTCTAATACTTGAAATCAGATAGACCCCTAATACCAACATGTGTATACTAGTCTATTCACTAGTACTGGATACACATCCCACTGATAAAAAATTTGCACACTAAGAACTCGAAGTAACCCCTTTCACTGTTAAGTGAACTGATTCCCTTTCCTTGCTATTGCTGAACATCTCATCCCCTAGACATACCCGAGCCTTCTTCCCCTATTACAGGCCTAAGCTGGCCTACCTGTGCTCCCATTTGTACTGCTATATGCACACATCATACTAGCCTCAATACCACACACACTAATACTCTAATACACATTAACCTAATCCTTTTGTCACTCATTTGAGGTTTGACTTCACTTGCAATAAACCTCAACCACACAGGTTGTATCGATATATTCTATATATATACTTGTCTTTATGTCTATATACACATGTATTCTTATAACTATTATTTACACTTAGTTTAACCAATATCTGATACCTACTCTAGACACAGCAGCCTTGAGTTTCCCCTACTGATACCAAACTCCTACCCTCTCATCTGAAAATCAGATCACTCCATAACCCCACAATTAACACAACCCTACACCCTTACATGTTTTGTATTGGTTCTATCTGTCACTGCCACATTTTCTAGAAAAGGGTATTTTGGTAATTTCCTATTTAAATAAATATTGTGCATGGTAAATAATTAATTGTTGTATTATTTAATTGTTGTTAGTTATTATTTAATTATTTTAGACTTATTTTAGTGGACCCAACTAGTTTAGTTTGGACCCATGGACCAACATGAATTAATTAGTTAGACTTGGCCCATTTAGAAAGCCCATAGTTAAGGAGATGGATTAAATTAATTAAATGATTAGACTAGAAGCTTCCTTCCTTAATTATTTCTTCATGAGAGGCCCCAAGGGGTACATTGGACATTTTACAATTGCTTGGGGGGGGGCTATGGCCGGCCTATTAAAGAGGGGGGAAAATTTCTCTCTCCTCTCATCTCATTCCAAATCTAGATCTAGAATTCTTCCACTACCAAATTCCCTCCATTCCCAATCCAATTCCCTACCAAATTCATTCCAAATTCTTTCCAATTCACCATTAGAGAAGGAGAAAGCAAGGATCTAGAAGAAGGAAGCAAGGATCTACAAAGAGGAGCAAGGATCTACAATTTGGAAGCAAGTTCATCTCAATTGGAGGTTTCATTGGGAATCCATCTCCCAATAGGTATAATTTAGATTTTTCTCATTTAAATAGCTTCTAAATCTGATATTTAATCATGTAAAATCAACCTATATATATGTACTACCCATAGGACTTTGTTTTGTGTTCATAGGAGACCCATGGAGAAAGTTATGGTGCTTTTTGTGTCAATTTGTTTGGAATTCCGAATTTATATTTTGTTGTGTGTGTCAATTGATCCTATAGATCAATTGAACATGAGATTTGTGTTTGAGGCTAGTGTCGTGTCCATATTGGGATACTTGTGGTTCGTATCCCAACTATTTGGTGATACGTGTCATTTGGGGGTTTTCCTCCGACACGGGGCTTTGAATATGTCGTATTTTGACACGGACACATAGATCTACTTTTGACGCTTTGATTTGTTCATAAATATTATTTGTGATTTGTTTGTGTCCTTCGGGGTGTATTTGGTTGTGTGTTGGACCCGTGTCGCATGCGTATCCTAGATCTAGTGGGATACGGTGAGATACTCTCCAATTGTGTGTATTTTTGCATAGATCTAATTAATTGTGGTTCAATTCTTCATTTATAATTAGTATATATATATGGATATTAAATATTTATTTTGTGTATTTATTATAGTAATTATTGTAGCATAGATCTATATTTTGGGTGTGCTAATATAATGTACAATATAATATGTAGCTTTCTTGCATGCAAATATATATGTTACTACTTGTTAAATAATATAATTTATACATAAAATATTTTATAAAATATATTTGTATGTTTAATTGTGTAATTATATTATTTATAATTATTATGTAATTATTTGGATATTAATGTAAATATTTTAGGTGTGCTTCTAGCCATGTAAATTATATGTTCTTTGTTAAATATTTGAAGGTATAAGTTTATGTGTATATTAATATATATATGTACATTTTTGTATTAATGGTTTATATATATATATATATATATATACTGTTTTATATATTCTGTTTATATATATATATATATATATATATATATTGTTTATATATTCTGTTTTTATATATATAATTATATATATACAACTTGTTTTAGTGACAGTGAATTAATGACAGTAAAAAACTGTCATTAATTAGCCGACTAATAGCAGCCGCTGTAGCCTTCGGGCAATTAATGACAAACCTGTCATTAATTGCAGCAGCGGGAAACAGCAGCTTTTCTGCGACGCTTTTCCGCGACAGTTTAACTGTCAGCAAAAACCAAAGCAGTGGCAGTTTATTATTTGGGTTTCGGTGACAGTCCTTCGGTGACAGTCCCGACTGTCACTATTTAAACTGTTTTGATTTAATCCTATTTTATTCACTGTTTTTCAATACGCTTTGACAGATTTAATGTATATATTATATATTATAATTGTATATATATATATGTATATATATATGTGTTTTGTGAGGAATAATAATTGTAATAATATATTGTGTTATTTATATAAATGTTGGGTTGTATATATATTATTTTAGGGTATATATTAATTATATTATTAGTATACTTTGTGTGAGTTCTTTTTGAATCTAATTTGATTCCTAAATTATTGTAGTTTATCTCTATATTATTTTATAGATGTCTTGTGAGGTTGACTTTGGGTTTGACCATGTTTGACTTTAGTGGACTTTAGAGTTGACCATAGTTGACTTTTGACTTAGAATTGATTTATTGACCTAGAAATTGCCTAGTTTGACTTGTTCTCTTTCCGGGACCTTGTATTAATGTGGTATTCCATATCTAGGTCTTCGAGGCACCGAGTCAGACATTTGTGAGACTGTTCATTGGACTTCAGGCGAGTACATTCTCTGATAGTTTCTCATTTATGATATCCTCTATGTTCGTTGTATCTAGTGTAGATATACATGTTCTCTTGACACTATGGTTACACGGATTGGTATATCCGGATCTCGTCATGAGATGTTATTCCTTGGTATATGGTGTATATGGTGCAAGTATTGTTTCATTGGTTATCTTGTACATGTACAGACACCGATTCTTGGGAAGACTAGCTATCTTCTTGGGAAATCTAGTGCCATAACGTACCGTGGTTGGATCTATTATACCAGTCGGGGTGGGGAGTATTTTAGTGTAGATATGTGATCATACCCTCCTTGTGCATGTCTTGTTCCTTGTGAGTGTTGATCATACACCGCACGTATAATCAGCCAGGCCATTATACTCTTGTGCAAGTTCCTAAGCCGATCACATGTTAAAGCTAGTACTCACACACTTAGTCATTAGTATTCTTGTTCTATCAGCATATTGTTCATTATTGTATTTCTTTCCAGTACTTCCTTATTGTCTATACATTTCTTGTATCTATTTATGCATCTTGTTTATCCACAGCTACTTACTGTTACATAATTTTTATCATTATTTGAGAACTGCTGTTAGGGTTGTACTCTGCTCCTTTCCTGACTGGATATATTTTTCCAGATGACACTGAGGAGTACCCTACCTATTATGGACCCCAGGATGTTGTGGGTTTAGATTCTGAGACCATGGCTCAAGAGGGACTTATCCCAACTGAGACAGTTGACCCTGGAGTTGTAGCTTTATAGTTTTGTAGTATTCTTTTGTACTGGATTTGTCTCCAGCATATTTCTGTATTTTTCTTCAGACTCATTGATGTATTATTTTAGACTCATGAGTTGTATTGTGACTATTCTATTCTTATCTGATTCGTGTTCATTCTATCTTAGTTCTGTGATTGAGTACACTATCTTTTGGTGGTTCATTATATTAGATAGACTTTCTAGACAGCATTCTACCGCCGATTCTGCGGCGTAGGCTGGGCGTTGTTTCCGACTAGTACCCTTACCCCGGGTGCGGGTCGTGACACGTTTTTGGTGGTGGCCCATGCAGGTCTAGCTTCACAAGTATGTGATATCGTGGTAGTACGATAACTTAGTTGTACTACTGCGAGCCTGCGATAGGATATAGGATATAGGCTGAGATACTCAATCACATCTAGGAAAATTCTTTTGATTCAACTATTCTCCTTTGACATTGATACTTGATCCCTTAAACTGTCCTTTCCTTGATATCTTTTATCATGTGCCATATTGATCCTCATTCCGTATTTTTATGAGACATACTCGGAGATACTTGCGGAGGCACGCAAAGTTGAGCGGGATCTGGGTTTGAAGACCAAGAGAGACCGTGATTCTTTTCTGGGGGCCAACGGTAGTGCAATATCTGCCAAACGTCCTCATTTCCAGTCCAGACCTTTCCAGCAGCCATAGCAGAACCAGACTCCAGCTAGAGCGCCTTTTCACCAGGTACCTCAGCAGCAGAGACAGTTACAACAAGCTCCATGCAACTACTGCAAGAAGCCCGGCCACATCTGGGAAGTTTGCAGAAAGAGGCTAGGAGTATGTTTGTATTGTGGTACTGAAGGGCATCAATTGAGGGAGTGTCCTCGTCGTGCAGTTCAGGGAGCAGCTCCAGCTCCGAGGGCACAGATGAGACCACCTGCAGCACAACCGAGGGGACATCTTCCGACACAGCAGCAGCATTTTGTCCAGCATCAGCAGTAGGAAGGTGCTCGGCAGGGACGAGCGTTTGCTATGACAGTCGAAGAGGAGGAACCCACCGGAGATGTCATCGCAGGTTCTATTCTTCTTGATTCCATTCCAGCTTTAGCCTTGTTTGATAGTGGTGCTTCCCATAGTTTTGTATCTGTTTCTTTTGCTCTAAAGCATGGTTTGGTAGCTGAGTCTTTGCTTAGGACTTGCAAGATCATGACCGGGGGAGGCATTATCCTGGTTAATGATATTTGCAAAGATCGGAGAGTTACTCTGGGAGGCCGGGAGTTGAGTGCGTGTCTACTTGTAATGCCACTTCCGAGCTACGACATTGTACTCGGGATGGATTGGTTGAGTAGGCACCGTGCTAGCATAGATTGTAGAGGAGGTAGAGTTTTGTTTGGTCCGCCAGGAGAGCCAGAGTTCGAGTTTGCTAGAGGAGCTGCGGAGCAGGAAGAAGGCATTATTTGTGGAGCTATGGTGGAAGACAAGGAGTTGCCACATCCGTTGATAGCAGAATTTTTGGATGTGTTTCCTGAAGAATTGCGAGGATTGCTGTCACGACCCGCACCCGGAAGTTCGGGCACGAGTGCGTGGGTACGTCCAGCCTACGCCGCAGAGTCGGCGGTAGTACGCTGTCTAGGTCAATCCAACTAACTAGTCTAACTCATTCACAATTTAACAAAGGCAAGATAATAATGAGAATAGAAACTTAAATTATGCAACTGGAATGAATGTGACAACAATTCAAATGTTTAATACAGGAATTTCAAATGAAATTGGGGACAAACCCGATAAATAAGATAAGAACAGAAATAAAAGATAGCTACTAAAAGCTACTCAGCAGCAGGGGTCTCCTGGGTGGGTTCTGGCTCCTCATAGGTATCATCTGTACCCTCATAAGGACCATAATAGGTAGGAGCAAGATCCTCATCATCGCCTAAATCAACAGATCCAGTCAGGAAAGGAGCAAGGTACACAGTACACAGCAAGATTAAACTAAATATTTATGACAATTAAATACTGAGTATCATGTTAAGGGAATTGCATAAAAGAATGTCAATATCTCAGAGTCACAACTATAAGCAGGAATATGAGAAAATAGAAGTAAATGAGCAGGAAATGAAGCTACTACAATCAGCAAGAAACATAACATGACTAGAAACTATCTGTATGAAACTTGTGTTTGTTTTTAGAATACTTAGTTGGCATGTAGGGGTTTATAAGGCTAATCCGGCCGTCATAAACGGCTATTATTCACGAATAATCGAGATCCGGCTGATGGACAGTCGTGTACCAACAGCTATTATTCACGACAAGGGGAAGGGTAAACTACATGCCTTTCAGTATTCTCCCACCCGACATGATAACAAGACATGGACTAATATATCCGAGACATGAAAATCCAGCATTTCTGACACTAGGTGTAATCATCAAGGGTACTAGAAAAGCAGGAATTTAACTATCACAATAGAATTAGATTTAACTTGAAGTGCAGGTACTTGCCTGTTGTTTGGATCTGTTTAATTATGTTCTTGGGAGAAATGTCCAGAGGTGAGTCCAAAAGCTGAAACAGACATTACCATCACTCTCAGAAGATGTCAAATAGCTAGAAATGCCTGTCCTTGGGTCCAATTTGGAGACAAGGGCAAAAACGGCAGTTTCGGGCCAAAACGGGGTCCGCCGTTGGGCCCGCTTTGCACCGAAAAACGTGTCCAGGTCAACGGTCTCCAAATTCACCAAACTTAGTGTCAACAGGTCAGGAACGCTGATACAAACCCAACGGAACTTCCAGATTTGAATTCCGATGAGCCGAACACAAAATCGCCCGTCGAGCGGGGCCTGTGGGGCCCGCGACACGCGATTTCGTCAACGTTCTCAGAATCGAACCAAACTTGACCCACAGGACCAGCGTATCGCTACGAGTCCGATGGCGCAAGTTTCGTCTCTATCTGACGAGTGTACAAGAAGTTATGGTGAATTACAGAAATTGTGGATACGGGGCGATGTCCGCGGATACGCGTTGATTCCGGTGTGCACGCACACCCGAATCAGCTTCCGCGAAATCTCACATGTCCGTATCGACGCTGCGCACGTATCTGTGAAGACCGCACGCGACCAAGTCGTCCCGTTTGGCGGGACGTACTCGGTTCCGGGGTGAAACAGGGTCTGGTTTTTCCTGTTTTTGGATCGCGGTGTGCGATCACCACAGGACGCGGTGCCCCGAACAGTTTGTCCGGACACCGAGAGGGTCACACAGGCTTCACAACACAATTTACGGAATTGAAAACGGAGCTACGAGGCGAAAGTTACACATACCTGAAGGGAACCCGAAAACAGGGTCGAATCGTGTCCGTGTCGTGTCCGACACGACACGAAGAATCGGCTTAGGGTTAGGGTTTGCTGGAATCCGACGGCACACGGCGGAGGGCGGCCGGAGGGACGCCGGAGGGGGCCGGGGTTGGTTCGCCGAGGGGCGGCGCGTCGGTTGGCGGCAGCGGCGGCGGCTCAGGGCGGCGGCCGGAGGCTGCGGCTGCTGCTGCGGCTTCTGTGGGAGGAGACGGCGTCGGGGACGGCGGAGCGGGGCGCCGGAGGGGGAGGCGATGGTCGGCGGGGCACGGCGAGGAAGCTGCGGCCGGTCGGCGGTGCTCTGAGGCGGCAGCGGCGGAGTAGGGTGGCCGGGGAGTCGAGGGGTCTGGGCCTTATATAGGGCGGAGGAGCGGCCGAGTCAGCCGGGAAAGGCGGGGCGGAGAGGGGAGCGTGGCGCGGTTGGCCGCGCGGAGCGGGGCCGAGCGACGCGGGCGGCCAGGCGACGTGGCCGGCGCTCCGCCGGAAATCGCGCGGCTGAGCGGGTCGTGGGGCTGGGTTGGAGGCCGGGTCGGGTTCGGGGCTTAACGGGTCTGGGCAGACCCGCCCGACCCGCGAAGGAGACGGGCTGGGTTGGCTACGGGCCGGGCCGCGGCCCACGGGCCGCGGGCCAAAAAATGAAAAATAAAAATAAAAATAGAAATAAAGTAAATAAATAATAATAAATAATCAATTAATAATTAATTAATTAGAAAAATTGTTTTTAGGCATTTAAAAATAGTTCTGAGGCCCAGAAAAATCCAGAAAAATTACCCTAAGTCCAGTTTTCCATTTTACACCCAAAAATATTATTTTCATGATTATTTTAATATTATTTATTGCCAATTAAAAATTATTTATCAATTAAAAGCTTTGATTTTATTTACAGAAAATTTACAGAAAATTCCAGAAAATTGGGAAAAATCCAAGATTTAATAAATTGAAAATTCAGGGGGTTTACAACCTACCCAACTGACAAAAATTTCGTCCTCGAAATTTAAGAATGACAATGGGACGAAAAGAAAGGCCGAAAAATTACAATATACCTCAGGGTTCAAAAAGATAGGGGTATCGCTCTCTAATCTCGTCTTCACGCTCCCAGGTGGATTCGCCGGAAGAATGATGCTTCCAAGCTACGCGAACCAGGGAGATAACTTGGTTCCGTAGGACTTTCTCCGAGCGATCCAGGATCTCCACGGGTTGCTCTTGGTAAGTCAAACTTGGGCCTACTTCGAGCTCTGAGTGATCCAAAATGTGACTGGGGTCTGACACATACTTCCTCAGCTGCGACACGTGGAAGACGTTATGTACTCCATCCAGAGAGGGTGGCAATGCCAGTCGGTATGCCACTTCTCCGATTTTCTCCTGTATGCCAAAAGGTCCGATGAATCTTGGGCTGAGTTTTCCACTCCTTCCGAACCTAATGGTGCCACGTGTCGGGGAAATCTTTAAGAATACCAGCTCTCCAACCTTTAATAAAGTCACAATCAAGTCTTAGTTCCATAAGCAAAATATTTAAATTGACTTGAATTTCATAAATTTAATTACCTCAAATTCCAAGGGCCTTCGGTGGCTATTTGCCCAATGTCGTTGCCTGTCTTGAGCCACTCGAAGTCTGTCCCTTATTTGCTTTACCTTCTCAGCTGAATCGATCACCATCTCTGGTCCCAGTAGGGCTCTTTCTCCAACGTCGTCCCATGATAGCGGGGTACGACATCTTCGGCCATACAGGGCTTCAAATGGAGTCATCTCGATACTGGCTTGGTAGCTGTTATTATAAGAGAATTCTACCAGATGTAAATAGTCTTCCCAAGATCCTCCAAAATCCAGAACACATGTACGGAGCATATCTTCAAGTGTCTGGATGGTACGTTCCGATTGTCCATCGGTTTGGGGATGATAAGCTGTGCTGAATTTGAGTTGAGTCCCCAAGCTGGCTTGTAAGCTCTTCCAGAAGTGAGAGGTGAATCTTGAATCTCTGTCGGAGACAATACTTACTGGAACTCCATGCAGCCTAACAATATGTCTGATATATAACTCTGCCAGCTTCTCTGTAGATAGCCCTACTTTGAAAGGTAGAAAATGTGCAGACTTGGTCAGTCGATCTACTATCACCCAGATTGCATCCTTACCACTAGGTGTTCTTGGAAGACCGGAAACAAAATCCATTGTGATATGTTCCCACTTCCACTCCGGAATGGGTAGTGGTTGAAGCAATCCTCCAGGTCGTTGTCTTTCAGCCTTAACTTGCTGGCACACTAAACAACGAGATACGAACCTGGCTACTTCTCTTTTCATGCCATGCCACCAAACATGCGTCCTCAGGTCCTTGTACATCTTGTTGGCTCCTGGATGTATAGAGTACTGCGATCTGTGCGCCTCTTGCATAACTTCTTCTCTTATGTCTCCTTGAGGTACACATAATCTATCGCCATGCCTCAGCGATCCATCTTCATGAATTCTGAACTCTTCTACTAATCCAGCTTGTACTTGACCTCGAAGGCTTCGCAGGCCTTCGTCTTGAAACTGAGTCTCCTTGATCTTGTCCATTAGAGTAGACTGAATCTGCAAGTTCATCATTTGGCCTTCTTTTCCTGGGATAATTACTTCAATACCCAGACTTTCCAAGTCCTCCAGCAGGTGTCTGTCCATAGTCAAGTACATCGCCATAGGATACCTGCTTAGAGCATCAGCAACTACATTTGCCTTCCCAGGGTGATATTGAAGAGTGATATCAAAGTCTTTCATTAGTTCCAGCCACCTTCTTTGCCTCATGTTTAGCTCTTTCTGGGTGAAGATATATTTTAGGCTTTTATGATCTGTAAATATTTCCACCCTTTCTCCATAAAGGTAATGCTTCCAAAGTTTAAGAGCAAAAATGACAGCTGCCAATTCTAAATCATGGGTTGGATAATTCTTTTCATGTGGTCGAAGCTGTCTAGAGGCATATGCTATTACTTTCTTATTCTGCTCCAATACACAACCTAGACCTTTTCCAGAAGCATCACTATAAATAGCGAAACCTCCGGTTCCAGAGGGTAAGGTCAGGATAGGAGCAGTAGTCAGCCTTTTCTTCAATTCCTCAAAAGCATGCTGACATTCTTCAGTCCAGGTGAACTCTTCATCCTTCCTTGTTAACTTTGTCATGGGTTCAGCAATCCTAGCAAAGTCCTTCATAAACTTCCGATAGTAACCAGCTAGTCCCAGGAAACTTCTAATCTCAGCTACAGAGTCTGGAGTGGGCCAGGATTCTACTGCAGCTATCTTCTTAGGGTCTACTGCTATTCCATCTCCAGTCACAACATGTCCCAAGAACTCTACTTTGTCTAGGAAGAAAGCACATTTAGACAATTTTCCATAAAGCCTTTCCTTCCTCAAAGTCTCCAATGCTAGCCTCAAATGTTCTTCATGTTCTTCGGGGGTCTTGGAGTAGATCAAGATATCGTCAATAAAGACCACTACAAATTTGTCTAGGTATGGCTGGAAGACTCTGTTCATTAAGTTCATAAAAACTGCTGGAGCATTCGTCAACCCGAACGGCATCACTAAGAATTCGTAATGTCCGTTCCGGGTATTGAAAGCAGTTTTAGGAATGTCTTCCTTCCTCACCCTTACTTGGTGGTAACCAGACCTCAAATCAATCTTTGAAAAGACCCGAGCTCCACTCAACTGATCAAATAAGTCATCTATCCTGGGCAGGGGATACTTATTCTTAATTGTTAAGGCATTTAAGGCCCTATAGTCAATACACATTCTGGATGTTCCGTCCTTCTTGGGCACAAATAGTACTGGAGCTCCCCAAGGTGAGACACTAGACCTAATGAAACCTTTGTCTTCTAGCTCTTTGATTTGTTCATTTAGTTCTATTATCTCATTCTTGTTGATTCTGTAGGGGTTCTGAGATACTGGTGCTGCTCCTGGCACTAAGTCAATGGAGAATTCAACTTCTCGGTCTGGGGGTAAGCCTGGGAGATCCTCAGGGAAGACATCTAGGTATTCAGATATGATAGGTGGCAGTTCTTCTGTTACTAGGGCTCCACAAATTTTGTTATTACCCATTTCTCTAGAACCTCTAGCAAATTCAAATTCTGGCTGGCCAGGGGGTCTGAAGATTACACTGCCTCTGTGACAGTCTATTGTGGCATGATGTTGACTTAACCAATCCATACCCAGTATAATATCAAAACTGGGCACTGGCATTACAAGTAGTCTAGCATACAGTTCTCTTCCACATAATGTGATAGGACAATTGTTACAAGCATCACTAACCGGAATGATTCCTCCACCGGTAATGATCTTATAACAATTCCTAAGGGGTTTAGTGCTTAAGCTATGCTTCATAAGAAATTCTACTGACATGAATGAATGTGAAGCTCCAGAGTCAAATAAAGTAATAGCTGGTATTGAATTTATAAGCACGGAACCTGTGATCACGTCCGCTGTGGCCTCAGCTTCTTCCAGAGTCATTGCATAAGCACGGCCTTGCTGCGGTGCACCCCTCTGTTGCTGCTGGTGCTGAGCAAAGCGTTGTTGTTGAGTTGGAAGCGGGGGTCCCCTTTGTTGTGCTGCTGGGGGCCTGGCCTGGACTGGAGCCTTTGGTGCAGCTGGACGTCCTTGAGCAACAGGACAGTCCCTCAATTGATGTGCTGGGGAACCACAATAGAGGCAAGCACCTAGCCTCTTTCTGCAGTCTTGCCAAGTGTGGCCTGGTTTTTGGCAATAGTTGCAAGGGGGAGCTCGTTGGTTCTGTCCTTGAGCCTGGGGTGCTGGAGCTCGAGGGGGAGGACGCTGATTTTGCTGCGGGGCCCTCTGCTGTTGTTGTTGTTGAAAAGGGCGTTTGTTGGGTCCCGTATTTCCGGTATCTCTTTCTCGCTTCAGTTTGTGCCCCATGTCTCTCTCGACTCCTTGTGCCACGCTCAGGATTTCTTCATAGGTGCGAGCTCGGCTGGTGGTGACAGCAAGGCGGATATCCGGAGATAGCCCCTTTTTGAATCTTCGGGCTCTGTCCTCCGGGGTACGAACCATGTACTCCGCAAAGTGGCTTAACCTGCTAAATTCAGCAGTATATTCATCAACAGTCATGTTACCTTGTTCCAGTCTCTCGAATTGGCTTTCGAGAGCTTCCCGAGCCACTTCGGGATAAAATTTCTCCTTGAATATCCTCTTAAAGTCCTCCCAGGTGACGTCGGGAGCAGATAGTTGGGGTTCATCTCTGAACCAGGTTCGAGCAATGTCGAACAGTTGCAGGCTTGCGGATTCCACTTTGAGATCATCGGGAACCCGGGCAGTCTTCAGGAGTCTCTCGACATTCTCTATCCACTCATCAGCGTAGAGAATGCCCTCAGTTCCATAAAATTCCAGAGGCCTAAGGTTCTTGAAGTCTTTAGCACTCCCTGGCCTCTTGAGTGACGACTCCTGGGGTTTAAGAGCTTCTGAGAGGCTGGTCCGCAGAAGTGCCGTCTGTTCTTTCTGGGATTCCACTAATCCCTGGAATACTCCTATTAGCTGTGCCCCATCTAAGGTAACTGCCGGGACAGATGGGGGCGGCGGGAGTGCAAGAGTCTCGGGCACATTCGGCTCAGCTGGTTCTGATGTACCTCCTACTGTGTTCCTGGTCTGGACCATTCTGAAAGATTAAGGGATAGGAAGATCAGAATAGAATACTTGGAAATCAAGGGCGATAGAAAAAAAATTGAGCAGCAATGATATCAAGAATTGAAATAAGGACGCAATACTGTGAATGAGCTTTTCCTAGAATCCTCAATTTTATTCCATACCCTGTCCTAGGGTATTACCCTATTTTAGGATAGGACCTGCATGGGCCACCATAAAAACGTGTCACGACCCGCACCCGGAAGTTCGGGCACGAGTGCGTGGGTACGTCCAGCCTACGCCGCAGAGTCGGCGGTAGTACGCTGTCTAGGTCAATCCAACTAACTAGTCTAACTCATTCACAATTTAACAAAGGCAAGATAATAATGAGAATAGAAACTTAAATTATGCAACTGGAATGAATGTGACAACAATTCAAATGTTTAATACAGGAATTTCAAATGAAATCGGGGACAAACCCGATAAATAAGATAAGAACAGAAATAAAAGATAGCTACTAAAAGCTACTCAGCAGCAGGGGTCTCCTGGGTGGGTTCTGGCTCCTCATAGGTATCATCTGTACCCTCATAAGGACCATAATAGGTAGGAGCAAGATCCTCATCATCGCCTAAATCAACAGATCCAGTCAGGAAAGGAGCAAGGTACACAGTACACAGCAAGATTAAACTAAATATTTATGACAATTAAATACTGAGTATCATGTTAAGGGAATTGCATAAAAGAATGTCAATATCTCAGAGTCACAACTATAAGCAGGAATATGAGAAAATAGAAGTAAATGAGCAGGAAATGAAGCTACTACAATCAGCAAGAAACATAACATGACTAGAAACTATCTGTATGAAACTTGTGTTTGTTTTTAGAATACTTAGTTGGCATGTAGGGGTTTATAAGGCTAATCCGGCCGTCATAAACGGCTATTATTCACGAATAATCGAGATCCGGCTGATGGACAGTCGTGTACCAACAGCTATTATTCACGACAAGGGGAAGGGTAAACTACATGCCTTTCAGTATTCTCCCACCCGACATGATAACAAGACATGGACTAATATATCCGAGACATGAAAATCCAGCATTTCTGACACTAGGTGTAATCATCAAGGGTACTAGAAAAGCAGGAATTTAACTATCACAATAGAATTAGATTTAACTTGAAGTGCAGGTACTTGCCTGTTGTTTGGATCTGTTTAATTAGGTTCTTGGGAGAAATGTCCAGAGGTGAGTCCAAAAGCTGAAACAGACATTACCATCACTCTCAGAAGATGTCAAATAGCTAGAAATGCCTGTCCTTGGGTCCAATTTGGAGACAAGGGCAAAAACGGCAGTTTCGGGCCAAAACGGGGTCCGCCGTTGGGCCCGCTTTGCACCGAAAAACGTGTCCAGGTCAACGGTCTCCAAATTCACCAAACTTAGTGTCAACAGGTCAGGAACGCTGATACGAACCCAACGAAACTTCCAGATTTGAATTCCGATGAGCCGAACACAAAATCGCCCGTCGAGCGGGGCCTATGGGGCCCGCGACACGCGATTTCGTCAACGTTCTCAGAATCGAACCAAACTTGACCCACAGGACCAGCGTATCGCTACGAGTCCGATGGCGCAAGTTTCGTCTCGATCTGACGAGTGTACAAGAAGTTATGGTAAATTACAGAAATTGCGGATACGGGGCGATGTCCGCGGATACGCGTTGATTCCGGTGTGCACGCACACCCGAATCAGCTTCCGCGAAATCTCACATGTCCGTATCGACGCTGCGCACGTATCTGTGAAGACCGCACGCGACCAAGTCGTCCCGTTTGGCGGGACGTACTCGGTTCCGGGGTGAAACAGGGTCTGGTTTTTCCTGTTTTTGGATCGCGGTGTGCGATCACCACAGGACGCGGTGCCCCGAACAGTTTGTCCGGACACCGAGAGGGTCACACAGGCTTCACAACACAATTTACGGAATTGAAAATGGAGCTACGAGGCGAAAGTTACACATACCTGAAGGGAACCCGAAAACAGGGTCGAATCGTGTCCGTGTCGTGTCCGACACGACACGAAGAATCGGCTTAGGGTTAGGGTTTGCTGGAATCCGATGGCACACGGCGGAGGGCGGCCGGAGGGACGCCGGAGGGGGCCGGGGTTGGTTCGCCGAGGGGCGGCGCGTCGGTTGGCGGCAGCGGCGGCGGCTCAGGGCGGCGGCCGGAGGCTGCGGCTGCTGCTGCGGCTTCTGTGGGAGGAGACGGCGTCGGGGACGGCGGAGCGGGGCGCCGGAGGGGGAGGCGATGGTCGGCGGGGCACGGCGAGGAAGCTGCGGCCGGTCGGCGGTGCTCTGAGGCGGCAGCGGCGGAGTAGGGTGGCCGGGGAGTCGAGGGGTCTGGGCCTTATATAGGGCGGAGGAGCGGCCGAGTCAGCCGGGAAAGGCGGGGCGGAGAGGGGAGCGTGGCGCGGTTGGCCGCGCGGAGCGGGGCCGAGCGACGCGGGCGGCCAGGCGACGTGGCCGACGCTCCGCCGGAAATCGCGCGGCTGAGCGGGTCGTGGGGCTGGGTTGGAGGCCGGGTCGGGTTCGGGGCTTAACGGGTCTGGGCAGACCCGCCCGACCCGCGAAGGAGACGGGCTGGGTTGGCTACGGGCCGGGCCGCGGCCCACGGGCCGCGGGCCAAAAAATGAAAAATAAAAATAGAAATAAAGTAAATAAATAATAATAAATAATCAATTAATAATTAATTAATTAGAAAAATTGTTTTTAGGCATTTAAAAATAGTTCTGAGGCCCAGAAAAATCCAGAAAAATTACCCTAAGTCCAGTTTTCCATTTTACACCCAAAAATATTATTTTCATGATTATTTTAATATTATTTATTGCCAATTAAAAATCATTTATCAATTAAAAGCTTTGATTTTATTTACAGAAAATTTACAGAAAATTCCAGAAAATTGGGAAAAATCCAAGATTTAATAAATTGAAAATTCAGGGGGTTTACAATTGCCGCCAGATCGAGATGTTGAATTTTCTATAGACTTGGTGCCAGGTGCAGAACCGATTTCGCAGCATGTCTATAGAGTAAACAACAGCGAGCTGGTCAAGTTGAAGAAGCAGGTGGACGAATTACAGGATAAGGGGTTTATCAGATCGAGTTCTTCACCATGGGGAGCCCCGGTATTGTTTGTACCGAAGAAGGATGGATCGGTGCGTATGTGCATTGATTACAGGGCTTTGAATAATCTCACTATCAAGAATAAGTATCCTTTGCCATGGATTGATGATCTGTTTGATCAGTTGAGTGGTGCGAAGGTGTTTTCTAAGATAGATTTGAGATCAGGCTACCATCAGGTGAAGGTGAAGCCGGGGGACATACCGAAGACTGCTTTTAGAACTCGGTATGGTCAGTTCGAGTTAATGGTGATGCCGTTTGGTTTGACTAATGCACCGGCGGTATTTATGAACTTGATGAACAAGGTGTTCCACCAGTACCTTGACAAGTTCGTGGTGGTGTTCATCGACGACATACTCATATACTCGAGGACACCGGAGGAGCATGAGGAGCATTTGAGGATTGTGTTAGATGTGCTGAGGAAGGAGAAGCCGTATGGAAAGTTGTCCAAATGTGAGTTTTTCTTGGACAAGGTGGAATTCTTGGGGCATGTTGTGACTGGTGATGGTATTTCAGTGGATCCGAAGAAGATTTCAGCAGTGGAATCTTGGAAGACTCTAGTTCGGTAGCAGAGATCAGGAGTTTCTTGGGATTGGCAGGCTACTACAGAAAGTTTGTGCAAGATTTTTCGAGGATTGCCGAGCCGATGACCAGACTCACAAGGAAGGATGTGGAGTTTGTTTGGACGGAAGATTGCCAGGCCGCTTTTGAGGAGTTGAAGAAGAGGTTGACGTCTGCTCCTATTTTGACATTGCCATCAGGGTCCGGAGGTTTCACTATTTATAGTGATGCATCGGGAAAGGATTTAGGTTGTGTTCTTCAGCAGCATGGGAAAGTGATTGCCTATCCATCCAGGCAATTGCGTCCTCATGAAAAGAACTATCCTACCCATGATTTGGAGTTGGCAGCTGTCATATTCGCCCTGAAGTTGTGGAAATATTATTTGTACGGAGAGCGTGTGGAGATCTTCACAGACCACAAAAGCTTGAAGTACGTTTTCACGCAGAAGGAGTTGAACATGAGGCAGCGTCGGTGGTTGGAACTGATGAAGGATTTTGATATCTCTTTGCAATATCATCCTGGGAAGGCCAATGTAGTTGCCGATGCTTTGAGCAGGTATCCTGTAGCTATGTTCTTGACGCAGGATCGATATTTGTTGGAGGACTTGGAGAGCTTGGGCATTGAGGTGATTATTCCGGGTGGTGCTATGCAGATGTGGGGATTGCAGATACATTCAGATTTGATGGATAGGATCAAGGCAGCACAGTATGATGACGTATCTTTGAGGAGTATCAGAGCTCAGGTGAGAGCAGGATTAGAGGATGATTTCACTATTGCAGAGGATGGATCTTTGAGGCATGGAGTTAGATTGTGTGTGCCTAGTGGAGAGTTGCGAGAGAAGATATTGCAGGAAGCACATCGCTCTCAGTATTCCATACATCCAGGTGCTAACAAGATGTATCGGGATATGCGAGAGAGTGTGTGGTGGTATGGCATGAAGAGGGAAGTGGCACAGTTTGTATCCAGATGCTTAGTGTGCCAGCAGGTGAAAGCTGAGAGGCAGAGGCCAGGAGATTTACTTAAGCCATTACCCATTCCAGAGTGGAAGTGGGAACACATTACTATGGATTTTGTGTCCGGACTACCACGACCTCCAAGAAGGAAAGACGCGATTTGGGTCATTGTTGATAGATTGACCAAGTCGGCCCACTTTTTGCCTTTCAAGGTGGGTTTGTCTACGGAGAAGCTGGCAGAGATGTATGTGAGGCAGATCGTTAGGATACATGGAGTTCCCGTCAGCATAGTCTCAGATCGGGATAGTCGTTTCACTTCTCATTTCTGGAGGAGTTTGCAGGAGAGTTTGGGCACTCAGCTCAAGTTCAGTACTGCATATCATCCCCAGACAGATGGGCAGTCAGAGAGGACTATCCAGACTCTCGAGGATATGTTGCGCACTTGTGTACTAGATTTCGGGGGTTCTTGGGAGGACCATCTCTATTTGGTAGAGTTTGCTTACAACAACAGTTACCAGGCCAGTATAGAGATGCCACCTTTTGAAGCTCTATATGGTCGGAGGTGTCGTACTCCTTTGTCTTGGGACGATGTTGGAGAGAGAGTTTTGCTTGGGCCAGAGATGGTTGTGGATGCAGCAGAGAAGGTTCAGTTGATCAGAGACAGACTTCGAGTGGCACAGGACAGACAACGGCATTGGGCCGATAGCCATCGGAGACCCTTGGAGTTTGAGGTATAGTTTAGATTTTATTTTGTGTGCTTGTTCTTGGTTATTTGTTATAGATAAGTTCTTAAGGTGGTGTTTTATTCTAGGTGGGTGGTTTGGTGTTTCTGAGGATTTCTCCGACACGAGGCACGATTCGCTTCGGTGGAGGCGGAAAGCTTAGTCCGCGATTCATTGGACCTTTCACTATTCTAGAGAGGGTCGGTGCAGTTGCTTATAGACTAGACTTGCCATCTGCATTGGAGGGAGTGCACAACGTGTTTCATGTGTCACAGTTGAGACGATACGTGGCAGATCCTAGTCATGTATTGGATCACTCAGAGATAGAGGTGGGCCCTACTCTTAGCTATCCAGATCAGCCAGTTGGAATTCTGGATCGGAGAGAGAAGGTGCTGAGGAACCAGACTATTCCTTTGGTGCGCGTCGCATGGAGGCATCACTCTCCGGGGGAGTCTACCTGGGAGAGAGAGGATGACATGCGAGAGCGTTATCCATATTTGTTTGTACCTTGAGGTATGTTATTTCTAGTTATGTTCTGTTCATTGTTATGTTCTGTTCATTAGTTAGTTGTGATTCTTTAGTTCTGTTCTGTGATTTTCTGGGGGTAATTTTCGTCTTTGAATTTTGAGGACGAAATTATTTTAAGGAGGGTAGACTTGTCACTACCACATTTTCTAGGAAAGGATATTTTGGTAATTTCCTATTTAAATAAATATTGTGCATGATAAATAATTAATTATTGTATTATTTAATTATTGTTAGTTATTATTTAATTATTTTAGACTTATTTTAGTGGACCCAACTAGTTTAGTTTGGACCCATGGACCAACATGAATTAATTAGTTAGACTTGGCCCATTTAGAAAGCTCATAGTTAAGGAGATGGATTAAATTAATTAAATGATTAGACTAGAAGCTTCCTTCCTTAATTATTTCTTCATGAGAGGCCCCAAGGGGTACATTGGACATTTTACAATTGCTTGGGGGGGGGGCTATGGCCGGCCTATTAAAGAGGGGGGGAAATTTCTCTCTCCTCTCATCTCATTCCAAATCTAGATCTAGAATTCTTCCACTACCAAATTCCCTCCATTCCCAATCCAATTCCCTACCAATTTCATTCCAAATTCTTTCCAATTCACCATTAGAGAAGGAGGAAGCAAGGATCTAGAAGAAGGAAGCAAGGATCTACAAAGAGGAGCAAGGATCTACAATTTGGAAGCAAGTTCATCTCAATTGGAGGTTTCATTGGGAATCCATCTCCCAATAGGTATAATTCAGATTTTTCTCATTTAAATAGCTTCTAAATCTGAGATTTAATCATGTAAAATCAACCTATATGTATGTACTACCCATAGGACTTTGTTTTGTGTTCATAGGAGACCCATGGAGAAAGTTATGGTGCTTTTTGTGTCAATTTTGTTGGAATTCCGAATTTATATTTTGTTGTGTGTGTCAATTGATCCTATAGATCAATTGAACATGAGATTTGTGTTTGAGGCTAGTGTCGTGTCCATATTGGGATACTTGTGGTTCGTATCCCAACTATTTGGTGATACGTGTCATTTGGGGGTTTTCCTCCGACACGGGGCTTTGAACATGTCGTATTTTGACACGGACACATAGATCTACTTTTGACGCTTTGATTTGTTCATAAATATTATTTGTGATTTATTTGTGTCCTTCGGGGTGCATTTGGTTGTGTGTTGGACTCGTGTCGCATGTGTATCCTAGATCTAGTGGGATACGGTGAGATACTCTCCAATTGTGTGTATTTTTGCATAGATCTAATTAATTGTGGTTCAATTCTTCATTTATAATTAGTATATATATATGGATATTAAATATTTATTTTGTGTATTTATTATAGTAATTATTGTAGCATAGATCTATATTTTGGGTGTGCTAATATAATGTACAATATAATATGTAGCTTTCTTGCATGCAAATATATATGTTACTACTTGTTAAATAATATAATTTATACATAAAATATTTTATAAAATATATTTGTATGTTTAATTGTGTAATTATATTATTTATAATTATTATGTAATTATTTGGATATTAATGTAAATATTTTAGGTGTGCTTCTAGCCATGTAAATTATATGTTCTTTGTTAAATATTTGAAGGTATAAGTTTATGTGTATATTAATATATATATGTACATTTTTGTATTAATGGTTTATATATATATATATATATATATATATATATATATATATATATATATATATATATATATATATACTGTTTTATATATTCTGTTTATATATATATATATATATATATATATATATATATATATATATATATTGTTTATATATTCTGTTTTTATATATATAATTATATATATACAACTTGTTTTAGTGACAGTGAATTAATGACAGTAAAAAACTGTCATTAATTAGCCGACTAATAGCAGCCGCTGTAGCCTTCGGGCAATTAATGACAAACCTGTCATTAATTGCAGCAGCGGGAAACAGCAGCTTTTCTGTGACGCTTTTCCGCGACAGTTTAACTGTCAGCGAAAACCAAAGCAGTGGCAGTTTATTATTTGGGTTTCGGTGACAGTCCTTCGGTGACAGTCCCGACTGTCACTATTTAAACTATTTTGATTTAATCCTATTTTATTCACTATTTTTCAATGACGCTTTGACAGATTTAATGTATATATTATATATTATAATTGTATATATATATATATGTATATATATATGTGTTTTGTGAGGAATAATAATTGTAATAATATATTGTGTTATTTATATAAATGTTGGGTTGTATATATATTATTTTAGGGTATATATTAATTATATTATTAGTATACTTTGTGTGAGTTCTTTTTGAATCTAATTTGATTCCTAAATTATTGTAGTTTATCTCTATATTATTTTATAGATGTCTTGTGAGGTTGACTTTGGGTTTGACCATGTTTGACTTTAGTGGATTTTAGAGTTGACCATAGTTGACTTTTGACTTAGAATTGACTTATTGACCTAGAAATTGCCTAGTTTGACTTGTTCTCTTTCCGGGACCTTGTATTAATGTGGTATTCCATATCTAGGTCTTCGAGGTACCGAGTCAGACATTTGTGAGACTGTTCATTGGACTTCAGGCGAGTACATTCTCTGATAGTTTCTCATTTATGATATCCTCTATGTTCGTTGTATCTAGTGTAGATATACATGTTCTCTTGACACTATGGTTACACGGATTGGTATATCCGGATCTCGTCATGAGATGTTATTCCTTGGTATATGGTGTATATGGTGCAAGTATTGTTTTATTGGTTATCTTGTACATGTACAGACACCGATTCTCGGGGAGACTAGCTATCTTCTTGGGGAATCTAGTGCCATAACGTACCGTGGTTGGATCTATTATACCAGTCGGGGTGGGGAGTATTTTAGTGTAGATATGTGATCATACCCTCCTTGTGCATGTCTTGTTCCTTATGAGTGTTGATCATACACCGCACGTATAATCAGCCAGGCCATTATACTCTTGTGCAAGTTCCTAAGCCGATCACATGTTAAAGCTAGTACTCACACACTTAGTCATTAGTATTCTTTTTCTATCAGCATATTGTTCATTATTGTATTTCTTTCCAGTACTTCCTTATTGTCTATACATTTCTTGTATCTATTTATGCATCTTGTTTATCCACAGCTACTTACTGTTACATAATTTTTATCATTATTTGAGAACTGCTGTTAGGGTTGTACTCTACTCCTTTCCTGACTGGATATATTTTTCCAGATGACACTGAGGAGTACCCTACCTATTATGGACCCCAGGATGTTGTGGTTTAGATTCTGAGACCCTGGCTCAAGAGGGACTTATCCCAACTGAGACAGTTGACTCTGGAGTTGTAGCTTTATAGTTTTGTTGTATTCTTTTGTACTGGATTTGTCTCCAGCATATTTCTGTATTTTTCTTCAGACTCATTGATGTATTATTTTAGACTCATGAGTTGTATTGTGACTATTCTATTCTTATCTGATTCGTGTTCATTCATCTTAGTTCTGTGATTGAGTACACTATCTTTTGGTGGTTCATTATATTAGATAGACTTTCTAGACAGCGTTCTACCGCCGATTCTGCGGCGTAGGCTGGGCGTTGTTTTCGACTAGTACCCTTACCCCGGGTGCGGGTCGTGACACTATCAGCGTTCCATACTGCTACATTAACTCCAAACCCAGCCTTCACATGTATATATGAGCTTAAGTTCATAAAGCAACCTCATAGTACCATACTCTAGTGTTTAGTATCTTGCTATCACTCAATATTTAGTATCTTGCTATAACTCTATTGCTTAACTTATTACACTAATTCCTGAACACAAGGCACTCCAGTACTCCACATTATCCTATACTTGGACAACTCCTCCCCCCCTAACTTACACACACATACACACCCAGATACCTTAACTTGGTGCAGTTGTTGCCAATGTGCAGACTAAGCCCTCTCTAGTTGTTGCTCGTACTGATACAATTAATGTTTTGTTCACAAAAAAGCAAATACCGAAACCCCTTCTCCTTACTGCCTCGCTTCCCTATCCAACCCGACATGTTGCCACTGTAGTTATTGCCAATTACTCTGTAACTTGTCATAAATTCATTTTACTTCAACCTTCTAATCTTGTCACTGAGATTTCCATTTCCAAGTGCTAATACCCTACTATATACTGTTGTTGCATTTCCCTTCTTCCTGATGTTGCAGCACACTGCCCTTGTTACAGTATGCAGTTGAGTTTTCCCTCATCAAAACCTGCTACTACCCGACCACACTTGCCAACTGATTACCTGCAACCAAACATCATGCACTGCTACCTATTCCTACTACCCCAAGGCTTTGCACATCAAATTCTAATCCAACACAGCCGCTCTTAACCCGAGCACAACAATGCACCTTGCTTACATCACTTAAACAACCCCCACTGTTCATAGGCACAACACACAAATCAACACACTCTCTAATCACCCACACACCAAATACAACTCTAATGATGCTACTACTTGAACTTAAACACTGTTGTAACCTGATCCCTCCCTTCCTGTTTAAGTCACACACACACACACAGCTAGGACTGAAATACCACACACACACACACACACAAAGACACTCTATAGAGTATACTGATGCACAAATATATATACACTATATCTCATATATCTATAGACACAATAAATATAATCAACACACATAACTAATGATATATAGACACTCTTAATACATACACACACACACACACACACACATATACTAGTATGGCAATATAGCAAACACTTGTAGTGCACCAATGAGATGCTTCATGATACCAATACCCACACCCCTTAATTACTAGAAGATAACTACATAACATAAGTTAGTATATGTATGTAATATCTAAATAACCCATTATAATGCAAAATTAATAGAGAATGGCACACTAGGCATTAAATCAAACACTTGGTATGCCAAATTTAGAGTTTTCTACAAATGGACACAAAACTCAATGTAACTTTCTCCATAGATCTCCTATGAACCTAGTTCTTCTTCCTATGGGTAGCCCTAATCCATGGATGGATTTCTAATGGTTGAATACATAATTAAAATAGAATTAGATAGGGCTTTTGAGGGTTATACCTATTGGAAGATGGATTCCTAATGTATCATCACCACATGGACACAAATAAAGGCTGGACACAATCCTCCAGCCAATGCTTTTCTTCTCAAGTGCTCCTCTAGTAATTCCAAGCTCATTGGCCTCTTGGAATAAAAATGAGAAGGATGAAATTTGGGAATGGTGGATTTGGTAGGTAAGGGATTAGGATTTGCCTCTAATTTTTTGGGATAAAATAATGAGAAAAGCAATGAAGGTTATTCATGAATAAAGAGACTTATATAGACTTCCTCTTAGGGTTAGGGTTAGGTTGAGGAATGTTTGAATTTACACAAATGTCCCTCTCATTCTTTCATGAATAGGATCAACTAATTCTATAGGAGGAATATTCTATTCTTGAGTCTAAATAGGTTTAATATAATTAATCTAGTCATAACTAACTAATAACTCAAGTCAAATAGTCTAAACCCAATAACTAACTCATTCTCCTAAACTAATGAGTCAAACCATGACTAACTATTAAATTGAATCAATAGGTCAAGTCAAGTCTAGTTAGGTCCACTAATGTCATGTCTAATTAAATAGTCTAATCTATAACCAAATATAATACTATTTATAATATATATATCATACACATTATAAATAAATAAAATATACATAATATTTATAATAATGCAAAATGACAAAAATACTCCTATTCTGGAAATATGGTAGTGACAAGTCTACCCCCCTGGAAAAGTTTTGTCCTTGAAATTTAAGATAACTCGTCTCTCTCTTATCAGTCATAACCTATTCATTAATCTTCACTACGGTCAAACCCCTAACAATCAAGGTCTAAATAAAGTCCTATCTATAATCATACAACATGCAATCTAGAGAAAGAAAATAAATATGCATGGTTATAGTCTCTTTGTTATGATATTGCAATCTTTGTCAGGATATACTACTATTACATTCTAGCAGAAAAATTATTGATACAAGCTAAGGTACTAAGGAATCAATCAATCAAATAGATAGAAATAAACAGAAAGAAAGAACCTTCTAGCCCATCACCTAAAGTATCGGTCTCCTCGACCATCATCACAAATGCCCCGTCCTTCTGGGGTGGTTTCCTTCGCAGGTGCTGAGCAATCTGCGGTTCCACAGGTGGCCTAACTGGACCCCTTTGATTTGGATCTGTGTGCTAGCCGGGAAGATAAGAAGCTAGAAGACAATCCCTCACTCGATGTCCCACAGCGCCACAGTGCAAACAAAGTCCTAGCCTTACCCAACAGCTCTCCTAAAGGTGACCTGGCTTCATGCAGAAATAGCAAGCCTGCTGGGTCTACCTCGGAGGCTGTTGTTGATCCTGTTGAACACAAAATAGTGCCTGGTGCAGCTGGTGGTGATACTAAAATGTTCTCTACTGATGTTGAGTATGGGGATGCTTGGCCAGTCCAGCGCTGCCACTCGTATCTCCAGAAACATCATGACTCCTCTTGGGCCTTCGATACAGATCCTCCTCAGTAATCTGGGCATCTATCAAGATATCCTCAAAGATAGAGGTGCGATGACCAAAAGTTTGTGACCTAATCTCCCTCGTCATCCCCTTCCTAAACTTTCGAGCTTGATCTCCTAGGTCCCGATTCATAGACGGTGCAAAATGACTCAAGTGACCAAACTTTGTGGCGTACTCATCGACCGACATGTTCCCTTGGACCAAGTCATGAAACTGACTCTCCAAAGCTCCCAGGACCACATCGGGAAAGAAATTCTCCTTGAAAAGCTTCTTGAAAGTCTCTCAAGTAAGTCCTTGAGTAGTAAGTCTCAGCTCCGTGCGATACCACGTGAGTGCAATATCGAACATCTGAATGTCGGCCGTCTCGATCTGCAAGCTCTCTGGAATCTGGGCCAATCGCTGGTTCCTCTCCATATCCTCTAACCAGTCATCAGCGTAAAGTATCCCCTCGATACCCTTAAAATCTTGAGGTACCATCCTCTTGAAGTCAACTATAGTGTCTGGCCTCTACTGCTCCTGCTGGCTAGAATGCTGTTGGGCAACTCTTTCAACTGTATGTAGGGCCACCTGGTGAGCATTCTCTATGCTCTCTCTCATCAGATCAGTCTACACTTGGTGCGCCTCTGCCTACACCCTCTGAGCCTCAGCCTGAATACGCTGGGCCTCCGTCGTCACACTCTGGGCATCTACCATGTCCTAGATCAAAGTAAAAACCTGTGCCCCATCAGCAAACATACCTCCAGGAAAAGGAATCTGCAGCGGGGGAGGAAGGTCCTCCGAAACAGCTGGAGAAGACCTCTGGAAAGATGAGGGGAGGACCCCCCAAAAGCTACTAAAACTCCTATGCAGACAGACGGTGAAGGAAAAGTCCCTGCTACTCCTTGTGTAGGAGGTCGAGAAGTCACTGACCTTTCCAACACGGCAGCTGCTCCTGATCGCTGTGATCTGGTCTTCCGCAGCATCCTGAAGACAGATCAAAATAAGAAGAAGTCAATCATGGCACAAGATAAGATTTTATTAAAGAAGAACAAAATTTATCAAATATAACAAGTTTAAAGATAGAGACGATATGTTAAGAACCATTTAAGATACAATCGGACAATCAAACACGTCTATCTGAAATCATGTTACCCAGAATCCTCGTCGCGCCAGTAAGCATGCTATGATAAGTTATAGAGTCTGTAACTAAGGTACATACCTCTTGAACCATGGTATCTAAAAAATTTTGCTCTGCCGCATGCTTGGCTGTAAAAACTATAAATTCTATAACCAAGAGAAATATATCCAAAATTAGGCTCTATGTCTTCGTCACGCCACCTAATATGGCTGCGATAAACTCTAGACTACATTACTATGGCAGACAGTTATCTTTTCTACTTTTCTTATCCATTTACGTTATCAGAATATACCTCAACTTAGTCCATATGATTTATCTCGATACAAGAATTAAATTCAACAACAAACAGGTACAAGGCGAAGGTGAACAAAGAAAGTGGAAATAGATTCAAAATAAGATTCTCAAGGGTCATTCCAGGAATCTCTCAAGAAATCTTAATTTATGATTGATTATTCTCTCATCCTAATATCCTATTAATCATATTTATTGCAGGCTCGCTGCAGTACAACTAAGTTGTTGTACTACCACAATTTTGCATAAATTATGAAGCCAGACCTGCATGGGCCACCACTAAAATATGTCATGACCCACACCCGATATAGGGGTACGAGTACATGGGTATGTCCAGCCTACGCTGCAGCATCAGCGGTAGAATATTGTCTTGGTCATCAATATCTATCTATCATCTCGCACAATAATATCCAACTCCATAAGGAGACAATGATATAACAAAATAATATGAAATACTCAATCACAGAACTAAATTACGATAAAATATCAAAAAAATAATTCAAATACAACCACAAAGTCTAAACAGAAATATAAATCTAAACTTCACACAATAACATCCCAAGTCTCAATATATGCCAAAAATAAATCTAGTATCTGCTAAAAGAGATTAACTAAAATAACTAGTGATTCCGGCTAGACCTCTCGGCAATCATACCTGAGCTACAAGTTCCAAGGCTGCAGCTACTCTCCCTATAGTCCATAATATGTCGGACACCAGTCCTCTAAGTCACCGTCTAAAAAATATATCCAGTCAGGATTGGAGCAAACTACAACCCAATAGCAGTTCCAATTAATTGTAAGGACTATAAAACAATAAATAGAGGATACCATATACTGAGAGAAAATAATAAATCGATGCAATAGCAAATAGTAAAGTAAACAGGCAATGTAAGCAATAAGGTATAGCCAGTACATATATAAAATGAAGAGAAAGGAACTACAATATCATATACAAGGTAATGTAATATATGAAACTGAAATAAAGAACTGCAACTATTCTAAGTATTTAAAATACTAGTTTCAATATGTGATCGGCTTGGAAACTTGTACGATAGCTAAATGGCCTGGCTAATCGTACGTGAGGTGTATAATTAACACTAATAATATTTTATAATTTATAATAGGAATGTGATCACATCTCTTACTAGCATTTCTCCTGCCCCAACAAGTACAGTGGATCCAACTATGACACGTTACGATACACGATCAATGTCCAATAAAAATACATGTACAATGTCTAATATCAATATCGTGTACGATGTCAATATGATAACCATTGTAACATCTCATGACTAAAGATCCAAACTATATACTAGTCCATGTACCATATTGTTAAGAATCAGATATACATTTCTAACTACTTGAAATATAGTAATTATCAAATAATGGAAACTATCAGAGAATGTACCCGCATGTGGTCCTGAGCAGTAAATGTCAAACGATATCCATATCGATGCCTCACAGACCTATACATGAATTTTATGTCATTTGGTATAATAAAACATATTCATGCAATTGTTTCATCTTATAGATCTATGATTGAGTATGTATACTTCATTGGTGGCATTGTATATCTTGATGATCATTATTGCTAGATAGATAGTTTACTCAAATAGCGTTCTACCGTCGATGCTACGGTGTAGGCTGGACGTTGTTCACTACTCACACCCCTACACCGGGTGCGGACCGTGACGCATTTTTTAGTGGTGGCCCATGCAGGTCTTCGAGATCGTAATTAGTGTAATTCATAGTGGTGCTCTGATTTGAGTGCTATTATGAGCCTATTTTAGGAAATAGGATATAGGCTATAGGCTGAGAATACTCAATAACATCTAGGAAAAACTTTATAGATTCATTTTAATTATTCTTCCTTGATATTGATATTTGATCTTTAATTGTCCTTCTTTGAATATATTATATCATGAACCATATTGATTCTTTCCTTTCGCTTTGCCTCAGGATGCCGCCTAAGACTCGATCACAGCAGAGAGAAGCAGTTTCTGAAAGATCTGCGACTTCCCGAGGTCCTGCACCAGTCACTTCTCTGGTGATTGGCATTTCAGCTGCGTTCGGGGATCAACCTCCAGCTCAGAGGACTGTTGTGTCTGAGGGACTTCTACCTTCACCTTTCATGCCGATAGATGCGACTCAGGTGCTCGTATTATTTTGAGAGATGTTGGAGGCTCAGAGGGCCCAGTCAGAGGCTCACCAGAGGCAAATCGATCTGTTACAGTAGGATATTGAGAGTTCTCATCAACTTTTCTTTGTTGTAGTAGAGAGAGAAGCTTCGGTCCAGCAGCAGGTTGCTCCGCAAGTTGCCCAGCTTCGGTCGGGTAATATCCAGGACTTCAAGAAGCTGAAACCTTGGGTCTTCAAGGGGACTGAGGGCATCGTCGACGCTGATGATTAGCTCAAGGATATCGAGTGTCTCATGAGGGTGTTCCATCTTGCTGAGAATTTGAAGGTTGAGGCAGTAGGACTTCAGCTGTTCGACATCGTCCGCACTTGGTTCAAGAATGAGCCACTTCTTGCTGATGCGGGGTAGTCTTGGAAGGTGTTCAAGGACCTCTTCAAGAGAAAGTTCTTTGCTCGGGCGGACAGATTGGACTTGCAAAGGCAGTTTAAGGGCCTTACTCTGGGGAGTATGTCCGTGGAGGAGTACGCCGCAGAGTTCGATAGGCTGAGCCGATTTATAGAATATTTGGTGAGGGAGCCAGAGGTTCGGGTTATCCGCTTTCGCGAGGGTCTGAACTGGAAAGTAAAGATCCTCATTTCGTCTTTCTATGAGACTTATTCAGAGATACTTACGGAGGCACGCAAGGTTGAGCGGGAGTTGGGCTTGTAAACCCCCTCACCCAAAATAGGTATTTTATGTATATTTTATATTATTATATTTATTATATATGTTGAATTTTGTAGAATATTCTCTTAGTTAATTAGAAAATAAATTTCTTGATATATTTACTTATATAAATATTTATTTAGAATTATTTTTAGGCTATTTTAGATTTTTGAAGATTTTTCTAGAATTTTTGGGTAATTAAAACATAGGAAACATAAACTTCTAGGACTTTCATGATTTATTAAGAGACCATACTTGCATATTATTCCTACCAAATATTTAATTTAGGATTAAATATATTTTTCTATAATTTATTTAGAATTTTAAGGAATTTATTTGGATTTTTGGAATTATTTATGATTTATTTGGATATATATAGTCTTTATATTAGATACATGCTAATTTAGTATTAATAGATATTAATAAGATTATATATAAATTATTTATATTATCTTTAATTCTATTTAAGATTATAAATTATTGAGATAAATTTAAACTATATTTTAAAATAATAGAAATTCGGAGTCTACTAGGAAAGCTACTTCATGCATATCCTATGATTATTTAAGCTGATCCTAATCATATCCAAATTAGCCAATCATAGTCGTATTCAATTAAATAGTCTCCACCATTATAAATACCTATTAGACTTATGAAATAAACTCATCTTTCATATTTTTCTTCCCAAAACTCCTCTCTTTTTCGTCCAAAAATAATTAAAATTTGTCATAAATTCAGCCTCATTTTCTAGTAGTTATGACGAATTAAAAAGACGATATCTCCTAGCTTCGGACTCCAAACGCGCTCCAGTTTTTTTTGTTAGAACCATATCAAGATTAGTTTTCTGAATATATAAATTATTTTAGTAATATCAAAACCTATTTTCTAGAATATCCTGAAAGTCCCAGCTGTCCGAAATCAGACTCGTTTTCATATTTTTGAGATTTCGGGAGATCCCGAATTTGGAATTATGAGCCATTTGAAGTTTCAAAAATCTGACATGATGAAATTACATAAAATTATTTTTTTATAATTTAACATATAAGTTTAATCTACTGTAAAATTTGTGCAACGTAGACGTAAATAGGAAACCACCGAAAACTGTCATATGTGCGCCCTTGTGGCCATAACTCTTTACCGACTTGTGATTTTATGAAACTGTTGATTCCAGCATTCTTGTAGCATTAAAATCTATAGGATTCCATACAGAAATCTAGGATTTAAGTTGGTTGACTTTTTGGTCAACGGATCGCCTCAATTTGCGTATCACGGATCATAAATCTGTAACGTTGACTTTCTTTGGACCAAAATTAGATTTTAATAATAAAATTAGATTATAATAAGATTAAATTAATATTTTAGGTTATTTTATTCAGAATTAAAATAGATTAAAATGGAGGAACCTATTCACCCACTTTTGTAACCTAACTTGTTTAATTTATGTGACGGGTAGATCGGACGACGCCATGAGTTGGGATTTTATCCTTTTTAGACTAGGCAAGTATACCTTGCCAAATTATTTATAGTACTTTGCATATTATTTATATTTATATTTATGTATATTTATTGCATGTGTAGTTTCGTTCAGTCATTACTATATATTAGATATGTTGACACACACTTGACACCTAGTATCATGAGAGGACAATCATTAGGCGTATGGGATTTAACCACTCTGGTAAACCATAGTATCTAGCTCGTACTACGGTAGTGTGTCGCGCTGGTCGCTACCCCCGCGGTATATCGATTTCTGAAGTCTCGCTAGTCGCTACCCCCGCGGTATGTCGATTTCTGATGTCCACTGACGTGTGTGTGAGTTGTGTGATTTAGATCGAGTAGCCTACCCTTGCCCATATATTGAAAAGTTGTCCTCATTTGCATTCATATAGATTGTCTTGTACAGCGTACTTATATATTTTCAAACATTATGCATGTTTACTGTATTCAATTGGCATGCTTCTATGTATCTTATTATGTCCCTCTGAGGACCTGGTCCCTTGCCACGTATAGACGACCATGAGTACTCGCAGGAGTACGGACCCGGACCTGACTCATTATTTTCTGCCGAGGAGACCTTATCCACTGAGCATCATTGATTATCTCTAGCGAGGGATACTTTAGCTGACACTCTTATATCATCACCTTATTTTATATTGGTCATTTTACTCTTCTCTCTCATTTTTAGTTGTTATAGTCATTGGTAGTGGATTTGTCTCCACCCGACTATCATTGTTGGATTATTCAGACTCTTTATTCTAGTCTAGTTATTTCCTTTCTATGAATTGTTGTGTGGATGAGATTAGTATTTCTGTGACTTATGATAATATAAATACCACATGTGAGTTTTATTTATATTACAGCGTACATGTGTATTATGATATCCATATATTGGAGTTGCCATATACATACGGCTGGCATGCTTACGTGTTCCTAGTCCTACGTATTTTGGGACTAGGGCGTGACATGTTTTTGTGGTGGCCCATGCAGGTCGAGAGCATATTGTCTCGGTTACGTTACTGTACCGAGCAAGCCTGCAATTACGATTAGAGTATAGGATCTCATCCATATTTGACTATGACTCATCTTCCTTCCAATCAGTTCTATCTAAATTATCGCATCTTGCTTGATTCCTGTGCTTCCCTAATAGTTCCTTGAGTATAGCCTTCCCTTAGAACATAGGAACCATTGTTGTTAGAATAATAATTAGGGTAATATTCCTACCAAGAATTGACACACCACTAAGTTTAGAATATCTAGTGAACCGTAGGATTCCTTATCTATATATTGGTTTAACATTACCCCATGATGTATTTATGAAGACTTGAGAGTAGTATAGATACTACTAGAGTTAATTAAAAATTTAACCATATTGTTTGACCCTAGTATTGAGGGGCCACTAGAAATCCAAGATTAAATATTAGGACCAAACCTAACTTGTATGGTGAGATACTATTATAGAACTATACATTTATATTCTTGTCTTGATATTAGAAGACAGTACCCTAGGAAGCTAAGAGGAAAAATAACACTTTCCTAGATCATACCTCGAACACAGAGATTAGCAAACCACTTTTCCCTTAAAAACCATGATATTATCTAGAGTCTTTCTATGTTAATTCAATCATGTTCCTCTGAAAACTTAGCGCTCGCTATTTGTGAGATGACTAATTATGTTCTTCTTTTCTTTCAACTCGTGTCACCTAACCCTTTCATCCTTAAATATTAACCCTTTTGTTCTATGAGCACTATGATTAAGACCTAAGATGACCATTACCTATGGAGTTTTATAATAGATACCCTAATATGTACCAATATCTTTTCTCGTATACCCTAACAAGAGTTCTACTTTATCCTTAAAGCAGTACAATATTAGAAATTATTTTAAGTTTGGTAGTATGCCTCATAACATAGTATCACATAGTCCTATTGGCCCATTGATGAAGTATAATGGAAAGACACCAACTATAGACTTGCATAAGAAGATAGTGTTTATTCATACTGTAGAACTTAGAGGCCCATACCCCTATTTGGTCAACTAGCAACTTAGACAAGGGGTTAGTATGACAACTGCAGAGACTGTAGAGTCTTGCCTTCTTGTGAACTTGAATTATTTTGTACTTTCTTTCATCATAATCCAGCGTATTTGTATTTTCTGAACTACCTTGACTTATGCTGCTATTATAGCCTAGTTTTGCAAGCTTACTCTTTTATCGAGCTTGATCATGATATATGTATTATTGGGTATACACATTAATATATTTCAGAATCAGTGTATTATGGTCTGATCAACCATAGTACGCTTGGTTCGCCCCTCGCATGACTACTTACGTGGATTGAGATAAAAAAATTGACTTTGCTTCTTAGACGAATGTACTTGTCCTCTAGACATGTCTGAGCGTATCGTATCGGTTACATAACTTACTGATATAAGCATGCGAATAAGAAATTACCAAATAGGATTTTAATCCACAAACGCCTTGACAATTCCTATTTGAATTCTTTAAACGCCTTGAACCCCGTACTTGTATTCTATCACCTCCTCCTTGAATTCTTTATTATTATTCTCCGTCTTTTCCTATTTCGGAAAGACGAACGCTCGTGCTTGGTATAAGTTTGATACACGGAGAGTACTAGATATACCCCATAGGCCAATCACATTACTTGGTGACTATCTTTTGTAATTAAGGGCATAAAACATGTGAGATATTTTTGTGTTTGAGGATTGAATAACACGATTAAAAAATTTGAGAAAGTTTTTCTTAAATGTATAGCCTTATGTGATACATGAGTAAATTCTAAGTTGGGTAGAAGTTGCATTGTCAACTTGAGGTGAATTTTTTTTTAGATTGTGATTAAGTAAGATTAGATTGAGAGATTTAAGTCATTTTAATTTTGAAATTTTTTTGAAGAATGATTAAGATAATGAGGATTTAACGAATTTTGAAATCTTGATATTGCGGACAAAATATTTATAACTTGAGCACATGATTTAAATTTTGAATATTGAAGGTTGAATCATCGATTTAAATTTTGTGGATAAATATAGAATTTTAGACTTGAACAATTGGTGAATTTGATTTAAAATTTTATAATTTGATGATTTAATTAAAAGTTAAATTTTGATTGTTGGATCACCTATTTGAAATATTGAGGATAAAATTTGAATTTAAATTTGAAGAGTACGAAATTCATAATTTGAGAATAGGAATAAGATTTGATTAGAATTGTGTATTGTTCAAAGTATAGAGAAAATTATGATAGTTGGAAATTGTGATATAAATTTTGATGTAGGATGTCCTATAGATTTGAATTAGATTTGGATGTTAATTATTTAAAAATCGAGAAGAGATTATGATTGGTTAAATTTTGATTTAAACAGTGATTATTCTAGTTTTGAAGTGATCGCGATAGATTTGAATAGATTTTGTTATTTAACCTTTTGGAAAAAGATTGCGATTGACTTGCCTTATATACGAATGTGAAGGATTTAGAAAATTATGCCTTATTTTTAATTTTGAGAAAGAAATTCATTTAAGTTGGGTAGATTGTAAACCCCCTCACCCAAAATAGGTATTTTATGTGTATTTTATATTATTATAGATGTTGAATTTTTTAGAATATTCTCTTAGTTAATTAGAAAATAAATTTCTTGATATATTTACTTTTATAAATATTTATTTAGAATTATTTTTAGGCTATTTTAGATTTTTGAAAAATTTTCTAGAATTTTTGGGTAATTAAAACATTGGAAACATAAACTTCTAGGACTTCCATGATTTATTATGAGACCATACTTGCATATTGTTCCTACCAAATATTTAATTTATGATTAAAATGTTTAAATATATTTTTCTGTAATTTATTTAGAATTTTAAGAAATTTATTTGGATTTTTGGAATTATTTATGATTTATTTGGATATATATAGTCTTTATATTAGATACATGCTAATTTAGTATTAATCTATTCTACTATATAATGCCAAAACTAGGCTTCGCCGTGAAAGTTTTTCGTTCCACAAATACCCTTCATTAAAAATAGTAATTAAATACGTATTAAATGTATGTATGCATGCATGAGGCAACTTGGGAAATGATAGTTAATAAAACAAAGATATGCATGCATGCAAAGTAGGTAGTTTGGAGAATAAAACAAAAGTTAATAAAGCATGCATGCAAAGTAGGCACATGAACCCAAGAGATGAGAGAAATATTTTATATTCCCGTCATTTAATTTCTCCCAACTTTCATGCTCCTGGATATTATATTTCCACCTATAATAAAATTAAGAAATTGTCGGTTGCTCTTTTAATAAACTTTTTTTTTCAAGTAATATGAAATACGTTCAACGCACGTGCGTATATACTAGTAGATATTAATAAGATTATATATAAATTATTTGTATTATCTTTAATTCTATTTAAGATTATAAATTATTGAGATAAATTTAAACTATATTTTAAACTAATTCAAATTCTGAGTCTACTAGGAAAGCAACTTCATGCATATCCTATCCTTATTTAAGATTATCCTAATCATATCCAAATTAGTAGCCAATTCTAGTCGTATTTAATTAAATAGTCTCCACCATTATAAATACCTATTAGACTTATGAAATAAACTCATCTTTCATATTTTTCTTCCCAAAACTCCTCTCTTTTTCGTCCAAAAACAATCAAAATTCGTCATAAATTCAGCCTCATTTTCTAGTAGTTAAGATGACTTAAAAAGACGATATCTCCTAGCTCCGGACTCCAAACGTGCTCCATTTTCTTTAGTTAGAACCATATCAAGGTTAGTTTTCTGAATATATAAATTATTTTAGTAATTTCAAAACCTATTTTTCTAGAATATTCTGAAAGTGCCAGCTGTCCAAAATTAGACGCATTTTGGTATTTTCGAGATTTTGGGAGATCCCGAACTCAGAATTATGAGCCGTTTGAAGTTTCAAAAATCTGAAATGATGAACTTATATAAAATTATTTTTCATAATTTAATATGCAAGTTTAATCTACTGTAAAATTTGTGCAACGTAGACGTAAATAGAAAACCACCGAAAACTGTCATCTGTGCGCCCTTGTGGCCATAACTCTTTACCGACTTGTGATTTTATGAAAAGGTCGATTCCAGCATTCATGTAGCATTAAAATCTATAGGATTCCATACACAAATCTAGGATTTGAGTTAGTTGACTTTTTGGTCAACGGATCATCTCGATTTGCGTACCACGGATCACAAATCCGTTACGTTGACTTTCTTTGGACCAAAATTAGATTTTAACAATAAAATTAGATTATAATAAGATTAAAATACTATTTTAGGTTATTTTATTCAGAATTAAAATAGATTAAAATGGAGGAACCTATTCACCCACTTTTGTAACCTAACTTGTTTAATTTATGTGACGGGTAGATCGGACGACGCCTTGAGTTGGGATTTCATCCTTTTCAGACCAGGCAAGTATACCTTGTCAAATTGTTTATAGTACTTTGCATGCTATTTATATTTATATTTATGTATATTCATTGCATGTGTAGTTTCGTTCAGTCATTACTATATATTAAATATGTTGACACACACTTGACACCTAGTATCATGAGAGGATAATCATTAGGCGTATAGGATTTAACCACTCAGGTAAACTGTAGTATCTAGCTCGCACTACGGTAGTGTGTCGTGCTGGTCGCTACCCCCGCGGTATATTGATTTCTGAAGTCTCGTTGGTCGCTACCCCCGCGGTATGTCGATTTCTGATGTCCACTGACGTGTGTGTGAGTTGTGAGATTTAGATCGAGTAGCCTACCCTTGCCCATACGTTAAAAAGTTGTCCTCATTTGCCTTCATATAAATTGTCATGTACAGCGTACTTATATATTTTCAAACATTATGCATGTTTACTGTATTCAATTGGCATGCTTCTATGTATCTTGTTATGTCCCTCTGAGGACCTGGTCCCTAGCCACGTATAGACGACCATGAGTACTCGCAGGAGTACGGACCCGGACCTGACTCATTATTTTCTGCCGAGGAGACCTTACCCACTGAGCATCATTGATTATCTCTAGCGAGGGATACTTTAGCTGACACTCTTATATCATCACCTTATTTTATATTGGTCATTTTACTCTTCTCTCTCATTTTTAGTTGTTATAGTCATTGGTAGTGGATTTGTCTCCACCCGACTATCATTGTTGGATTATTCAGACTATTTATTCTAGTCTAGTTATTTCCTTTCTATGAATTGTTGTGTGGATGAGATTAGTATTTCTGTGACTTGTGATAATATAGATACCACATGTGAGTTTTATTCATATTACAGCGTACATGTGTATTATGGTATCCATATATTGGAGTTGCCATATACATACGGCTGGCATGCTTACGTGTTCCTAGTCCTACGTATTTTGGGACTAGGGTGTGACATATTTTGTGGTGACCCATGCAGGTCGAGAGCATATTGTCTCGGTTACGTTACGTTAATATACCGAGCAAGCCTACAATTAGGATTAGAGTATAGGATCTCATCCATATTTGACTATGACTCATCTTCCTTCCAATCTGTTCTATCTAAATAATCGCATCTTGCTTGATTCCTGTGCTTCCCTAATAGTTCCTTGAGTATAGCCTTCCCCTAAAACATAGGAACCCTTGTTGTTAGAATAATAATTAGGATAATATTTCTACCAAGAATTGACACACCACTAAGTTTAGAATATCTAGTGAACCCTAGCATTCCTTATCTATAGATTGGTTTAACATTACCCCTTGATGTATTTATGAAGACTTGAGAGTAGTATAGACACTACTAGAGTTAATTAAAAATTTAACCATATTGTTTGACCCTAGTATTGAGGGGCCACTAGAAATCCAAGATTAAATATTAGGACCAAACCTAACTTGTATGGTGAGATACTATTATAGAACTATACATTTATATTCTTGTCTTGATGTTAGCAGACAGTACCCTACGAAGCCAAGAGGAAAAATAATACTTTCCTAGATCATACCTCGAATACAGAGATTAGCAAACCACTTTCTCCTTAGAAAACCATGATATTATCTAGAGTCTTTCTATGTTAATTCAATCATGTTCCTCTGAAAACTTAGCGCTCGCTATTTGTGAGATGACTAATTATGTTCTTCTTTTCTTTCAACTCGTGCCACCTAACCCTTCCATCCTTAAATATTAACCCTTTTGTTCTATGAGCACTATGATTTAGACCTAAGATGACCATTACCTATAGAGTTTTATAATAGGATACCCTAATATGTACCAATATCTTTTCTCGTATACCCTAACAGGAGTTTTACTTTATCCTTAAGGCAGTACAATATTAGAAATTATTTTAAGTTGGGTAGTATGCCTCATAACATAGTATCACATAGTCCTATTGACCCATTGATGAAGTATAATAGAAATACACCAACTATAGACTTGCATAAGAAGATAGTGTTTATTCATACTGTAGAACTTAGAGGCCCATACCCCTATTTGGTCAACTAGCAACTTAGACAAGGGGTTAGTATGACAACTACAGAGACTGTAGAGTCTTGCCTTCTTGTGAACTTGAATTATTTTGTACTTTCTTTCATCATAATCCAGCGTATTTGTATTTTCTGAACTACATTGACTTATGCTGCTATTATAGCCTAGTTTTGCAAGCTTACTCTTTTATCGAGCTTGATCATGATATATGTATTATTGGGTATACACATTAATACATTTCAGAATTAGTGTATTATGGTCTGATCAACCATAGTGTGCTTGGTTCGCCCCTCGCATAACTACTTACGTGGATTGAGATAAAAAAATTGACTTAGCTTCTTAGACGAATGTACTTGTCCTCTAGACATGTCTGAGTGTATCGTATCGGTTACATAACTTACTGATACGAGCATGCGAATAAGAAATTATCAAATAGGATTTTAATCCACAAACGCCTTGACAATTCCCATTTGAATTCTTTAAACGCCTTGAACCCCGTACTTATATTCTATCACCTCCTCCTTGAATTCTTTATTATTGTTCTCCGTCTTTCTCTATTTCGGAAAGACGAACGCTCGTGCTTGGTATAAGTTTGATACACGGAGAGTACTAGATATTCCCCATAGGCCAATCATATTACTTGGTGACTATCTTTTGTAATTAAGGGCATAAAACATGTGAGATATTTTTGTGTTTGAGGATTGAATAACACGATTAAATAATTTGAGGGAGTTTTTCTTAAATGTATAGCCTTATGTGATACATGAGTTTGGATAGAAGTTGCATTGTCAACTTGAGGTAATTTTTTTTTTAGATTGTGATTAAGTAAGATTAGATTGAGAGATTTAAGTCATTTTAATTTTGAAATTTTTTTGAAGAATGATTAAGATAATGAGGATTTAACGAATTTTAAAATCTTGATATTGCGGACAAAATATTTATAACTTGAGCACATGATTTAAATTTTGAATATTGAAGGTTGAATCATCGATTTAAATTTTGCGGATAAATATAGAATTTTAGACTTGAACAATTGGTGAATTTGATTTAAAATTTTATAATTTGATGATTTAATTAAAAGTTAAATTTTGATTGTTGGATCACCTATTTGAAATATTGAGGATGAAAATTGAATTTAAATTTGAAGAGTACGAAATTCATAAGTTGAGAATAGGAATAAGATTTGATTACAATTGTGTATTGTTCAAAGTATAGAGAAAATTATGATAGTTGGAAATTGTGATATAAATTTTGATGTAAGATGTCCTATAGATTTGAAATAGATTTGGATGTTAATTATTTAAAAATCGAGAAGAGATTATGATTGGTTAAATTTTGATTTGAACAGTGATTATTCTAGTTTTGAAGTGATCGTGTTAGATTTGAATAGATTTTGTTATTTGACCTTTTAAAAAAAGATTGTGATTGACTTGCCTTATATACGAATGTGAAGGATTTAGAAAATCATGCCTTATTTTTAATTTTGAGGACAAAATTTATTTAAGTTGGGTAGATTGTAAACCCCCTCACCCAAAATAGGTATTTTATGTGTATTTTATATTATTATATTTATTATAGATGTTGAATTTTTTAGAATATTCTCTTAGTTAATTAGAAAATAAATTTCTTGATATATTTACTTATATAAATATTTATTTAGAATTATTTTTAGGCTATTTTAGATTTTTGAAGATTTTTCTAGAATTTTTGGGTAATTAAAACATAGGAAACATAAACTTCTAGGACTTCCATGATTTATTATGAGACCATACTTGCATATTGTTCCTACCAAATATTTAATTTAGGATTAAAATATTTTAAAATATTTTTCTGTAATTTATTTAGAATTTTAAGGAATTTATTTGTATTTTTGGAATTATTTATGATTTATTTGGATATATATAGTCTTTATATTAGATACATGCTAATTTAGTATTAATAGATATTAATAAGATTATGTATAAATTATTTGTATTATCTTTAATTCTATTTAAGATTATAAATTATTCAGATAAATTTAAACTATATTTTAAACTAATTCAAATCCTGAGTCTACTAGGAAAGCAACTTCATGCATATCCTATCATTATTTAAGATGATCCTAATCATATCCAAATTAGTAGCCAATCCTAGTCGTATTTAATTAAATAGTCTCCACCATTATAAATACCTATTATACTTATAAAATAAACTCATCTTTCATATTTTTCTTCCCAAAACTCCTCTCTTTTTCGTCCAAAAACAATCAAAATTCGTCATAAATTCAGCCTCATTTTCTAGTAGTTATGACGACTTAAAAAGACGATATCTCCTAGCTCCGGACTCCAAACGTGCTCCAGTTTCTTTAGTTAGAACCATATCAAGGTTAGTTTTCTGAATATATAAATTATTTTAGTAATTTCAAAACCTATTTTTCTAGAATATTCTGAAAGTGCCAGCTGTCCAAAATCAGACGCGTTTTGGATTTTCGAGATTTCGGGAGATCCCGAACTCAGAATTATGAGCCGTTTGAAGTTTCGAAAATCTGACATGATGAACTTACATAAAATTATTTTTTATAATTTAATATGCAAGTTTAATCTACTGTAAAATTTGTACAACGTAGACGTAAATAGGAAACTACCGAAAACTGTCATCTGTGCGCCCTTATGGCCATAACTCTTTACCGACTTGTGATTTTATAAAACTTTTGATTCCAGCATTCATGTAGCATTGAAATATATAGGATTTCATACACAAATCTAGGATTTGAGTTGGTTGACTTTTTGGTCAACGGATTAACTCGATTTGCGTACCACGGATCACAAATCCGTTACGTTGACTTTCTTTGGACCAAAATTAGAGTTTAACAATAAAATTAGATTATAATAAGATTAAAATACTATTTTAGGTTATTTTATTCAGAATTAAAATAAATTAAAATGTAGGAACCTATTCACCCACTTTTGTAACCTAACTTGTTTAATTTATGTGACGGGTAGATCGGACGACGCCTTGAGTTGGGATTTCATTCTTTTCAGACCAGACAAGTATACCTTGCCAAATTGTTTATAGTACTTTGCATGCTATTTATATTTATATTTATGTATATTCATTGCATGTGTAGTTTTGTTCAGTCATTACTATATATTAGATATGTTGACACACACTTGACACCTAGTATCATGAGAGGACAATCATTAGGCGTATGGGCTTTAACCACTCTGGTAAACCGTAGTATCTAGCTCGCACTATGGTAGTGTGTCGCGCTGGTCGCTACCCCCGCGGTATGTCAATTTTTGGAGTCTCGCTGGTCGCTACCCTCGCGGTATGTCGATTTCTGATGTCCACTGACGTGTGTGTGAGTTGTGAGATTTAGATCGAGTACCCTACCCTTGCCCATACGTTGAAAAGTTGTCCTCATTTGCATTCATATAGATTGTCTTGTATAGCGTACTTATATATTTTCAAACATTATGCATGTTTACTATATTCAATTGGCATGCTTTTATGTATCTTGTTATGTCCCTCTGAGGACCTGGTCCCTTGCCACGTATAGACAACCATGAGTACCCGCAGGAGTACGGACCCGGACCTGACTCATTACTTTCTACCGAGGAGACCTTACCCACTGAGCATCATTGATTATCTCTAGCGAGGGATACTTTAGCTGACACTCTTATATCATCACCTTATTTTATATTGGTCATTTTACTCTTCTCTCTCATTTTTAGTTGTTATAGTCATTGGTAGTGGATTTGTCTCCACCCGACTATCATTGTTGGAATATTCAGACTCTTTATTCTAGTCTAGTTATTTCCTTTCTGTGACTTGTTGTGTGGATGAGATTAGTATTTCTGTGACTTATGATAATATATATACCACATGTGAGTTTTATTCATATTACAGCGTACGTGTGTATTATGGTATCCATATATTGGAGTTGCCATATACATACGGCTGGCATGCTTAGTCCTACGTATTTTGGGACTGGGGCATGACAGGGCTTGAAACCCAAGAGGGATCGCGATTCTTTTTGGGGGGCTAGTAGCAGCGCAGGGACTGCTAAGTATCCTCATTTCCAGTCTAGGCCTTTTTAGCAGCCATAACAGCACCAGACTCCAACTAGGGTGCCAGTTCACCAGGCACCACAATAGCAATAGAGACAGTCACAGTAAGCTTCCTGCCACTACTGCAAGAAGTCCGGCCACATCTAGAAAGTTTGTAGGAAGAGGTTGAGAGTTTGTTTGTATTATGGTGCCGAGGGGCATCAGCTGAGAGATTGTCCTTCCAACCCTCGTCGTGCAGTTAAGGGGGCAGCTCCAGCTCCAAGAACACAAGCGAGGCCACTTGTAGTACAGCCGAGGGGACGCCGCTTCTGACCCAGCAACAGCGTTATGCCCAGCACCAGCAACAGGGGGTGCACCTCAGGAACGAGCATTTGTTATGATGATCGAGGAGGTCGAGCCCACCGGAGATGTCATCGAAGGTTCTGTTCTTCTTGATTCTATTCCAGTTTTAGTATTGTTTGATAGTGGTGCTTCCCATAGTTTTGTATCTTCTTCTTTTTTGCTTTGAAGCATCATTTGGTAGCTGAACCTTTGCTTAGTACTTGCAAGATCATGGCTGGGGGAGGCATTATCCCGGTTAGTAATATTTGCAAGGATCGAAGAGTTACCCTGGGAGGCCGGGAGCTGAGTGCGTGTCTACTTGTAGTGCCACTTTCGAGGTATGACATTATACTCGGGATGGATTGGTTGAGTAGGCACCGTGCTAGTATAGATTTTAGAGGGGGTAGAGTTTTGTTTAGCCCGCCAGGAGAGCCAGAGTTTTAGTTTGCTAGAGGAGCTGCAGAGAAGAGAGAAGGCATTATCTGTGGAGCTATGGTGGAAGACAAGGAATTGCCTCATCCTTTGATAGAAGAATTCATCCTTTGATAGAAGAATTCTTTGATGTGTTTCCTAAGGAATTACCAGGATTGTCGCCTAATCGAGATATTGAGTTCTCTATAGACTTGGTGTCAGGTGCGGAGCCAATTTTACAGCATATCTATAGAGTGAACAACAGTGAGCTGGTCGAGCTGAAGAAGCAAGTGGATAAATTATAGGATAAGGGGTTTATCAGATCTAGTTCTTCACCGTGGGGAACTCCGGTATTGTTTGTACCGAAGAAGGATGGATCGGTGTGCATGTGCATTGATTACAGGGTATTGAATAATCTCACTTTCAAGAATAAATACCTATTGCCACAGATTGATGACATGTTCGATCAGTTGAGTGGCGCTAATATTTTTTCCAAGATAGACTTGAGATCAGGCTACCACCAGGTAAAAGTAAAGCCGAAGGACATTCCGAAGACTGCTTTTAGGACACGGTGGGGCTAGTATGAGTTCATGGTGATGCTGTTTGGGTTGACTAATACCCTGACAGTATTTATAAATTTGATGAACAAGGTTTTCCACCAGTACCTTGACAAGTTTGTGGTGGTGTTCATCGATGACATACTCATATACTCGAAGACACCAGAGGAGCACGAGGAGCATCTGCGAATTGTGTTGGATGTGCTGAGGAAGGAGAAGTTGTATGGAAAGCTGTCCAAGTGTGAGTTCTTCCTGGTCAATGTAGAGTTCTTAGGATATGTTATGACTGGTGAAGGAATTTTAGTAGATCCGAAGAAGATCGCAGTAGTAAAATCTTGGATGATCCCGAGTTCAGTAGCAGATATTTGAAGTTTCTTGGGTCTAGCAGGCTACTACATGAAGTTTGTGCAAAAAATTTTGAGGATTGCCGAGCCGATGACTAGACTGACCAGGAAGGACGCAGAGTTTGTTTAGACAGAGGAGTGTCAGGCTACTTTTGAGGAATTGAAGACAAGGTTGACGTCTGCTCCTATTTTGACATTTCCATCAGGGTCAGAAGGTTTTACTATTTATAGTGATGCATCGGAGAAAGGGCTGGGTTGTGTTCTTCAGCAGAATGGAAAAGCGATTGCCTATGCATCCAGGCAGTTGTGTCCTCATGAGAAGCACTATCATACCCATGATTTAGAGTTGACAGCAGTCATCTTTGCCTTGAAGTTGTGGAAATACTATTTGTACGGAGAGTATGTGGAGATCTTCACAGACCACAAGAGCTTGAAGTATATTTTCACTCAGAAGGAGTTGAACATGAGGCAGCGTCGGTGGCTGGAACTGATGAAGGATTTTGACATATCTTTAAAATATTATCCAAAAAAAGCCAATGTAGTTGCCGATGCCTTGAGCAGGTATCCATTAGCTATGTTTTTGACGTAGGATCGATATTTGTTGGAGGATCTGGAAAGCTTGGGCATTGAAGTGATAGTCCCTGGTTTTGCTATGCAGATGTGGGGGTTGCAGATACACTCAGAGTTGATGGACAGGATAAAGGCAGCCCAGTATGAGGATGTATCTCTGAGGAGCATCAGAGCTCTGGTGAGAGCAGGATTGGAGGATGATTCTGCCATTATTGAGGATGGTTCTTTATGGCATAGTGCTAGATTATGTGGACCTAGTAGAGAGCTGCGTGAGGAGGTGTTGCAGGAAGTGCATTGCTCTCAGTATTCCATGCATCCAGATGCCAACAAAATATATCGGGATATGCGAGAGAGTGTATGGTGGTATGGCATTAAGGGGAAGGTGGCACAGTTTGTATCCAGATGCTTAATGTGCCAGCAGGTGAAAGCCGAGAGATAGAGGCCAGGTAAATTACTTCAGCCATTACCCATTCCAGAGTGGAAGTGAGAGCACATTACTATAGATTTTGTGTTCGAACTTCCATGATCTCCATGAGAGGAAAACGAGATTTGGTTCATCGTTGACAGGTTGACCAAGTCGGCCCACTTTTTGCCTTTTAAGGTGGATTTGTCTATGAAGAAGCTGGAAGAGATGTATGTGAGGCATATCGTTAGGATTCATGGGCTTCCCGTCAGCATAGTCTCGGATCAGGATAGTCGTTTCACTTCTCATCTTTGGAGGAGTTTGCAGGCAATTTTGGGCACCCATCTCAAGTTCAGTACTGCATATCACCCCTAGACGGATGGACAGTCAGAGAGGACCATTCAGACTCTCGATGATATGCTGTGCAACTGTATACTAAATTTTGGGGGATCTTGAAAGGACCATCTCTATTTGGTAGAGTTTGCTTACAATAACAGCTACCAGGCTAGTATAGAGATGTCACCATTTGAGGCTCTGTATGGTCGAAGATGTCGTACTCCCTTGTCATAGGATGATATTGGAGAGAGAGCTTTGTTAGGGCCAGAGATGGTTGTGGATGCAGCGGAGAAGGTTAAGTTGATCAAAAATAAACTTCTAGTGGCGCAGGACAGACAGCGGTATTGGGCCGATAGCCACCGGAGACCTTTGGAGTTTGAGGTATAGTTTTAGATTTTGTTTTGTTCTTGATATTGGTTGTTTGTTATAGATTAAGTTCTTAAGGTTGTATTTTTTTCTAGGTTGGTATTTCTGAGAATTTTTTCGACACGAGGCACGATTCATTTCGGTGGAGACGAAAAGCTTAGTCCACGATTCATCGGACCCTTCACTATTCTCGAGAGGATCGGTGCAGTTGCTTACAGACTAGACTTGCCACCTGCATTGGAAGGAGTGCACAACATGTTTCATGTGTCACAGTTGAGATTGTACGTGGCGGATCCTAGTCACGTATTGGATCACTCAAAAATAGAGGTAGGCCCTACTCTTAGCTATCCAAAGCATCCAGTTGAGATTCTGAATTAGAGAGAGAATGTGCTAAGAAACCATACAATTTTCTTGGTATGCATCACATGGAGGCATCACTCTTCGGGTGAGTCTACTGGGAGAAGGAGGATAAAATACGAGAGCACTGCCCATATTTGTTTGTACCTTGAGGTATGTTCCTTCCTGATTCTATTTTGTTTTTTTTTTGGGTAGTTTCGTCGTTGAATTTCGAGGACAAAATTATTTTAAGGGTGGTAGACTTGTCATTACCATATTTTCTAGGAAGGGTATTTTCGTCATTTTATAATTTATGTGCTTGTTGAATAATTATTTATTATATTATTTAATTATTGTTAGATGTTAGATTTGATTTTAGACTTGTGTTAGTGGACCTAACTAGATTAGACTAGACTCATGAACCAGCATTAATTCTAGTTAGATTGAGCCCAACAAAAAAGCTCATTCTTTAGGAGGATGACTTAATTAGTTAAACCAATTGGATTAAAACCTTCCTTCCTTAATTAATTCCTTCATGATAAGCCCCAAGGGGTATTATGGAATTTTTATAGTAACTTGGAGTAGAGGGCAAGGCCGGTCATAGTAGGGGGAGAAGAGAGACTCTCTCTCTCTCTCTCTCTCTCTCTCTCTCTCTCTCTCTCTCTTCATCCATTCATTTCAATTCTAGATCTAGAATTTTTCTCTTCCAAATTTCTTTATCCCTACACCAATTTCTATCTAAATTCCTTCCTAATTATTTTTCTACTCACCATTGGAGGATATTGGAACAAGGAGAAGACAAGGATCTATAAGGAGGAGGAAGGAGCACAAGTTGAAGGCTCTTGACACTCAATTAGAGACTTGAATTGAGAATCCATCTTCCAATAGATACAATTCAGTTTTTTCTCTATTTAGACTCTAAATCTATAATTTAATCATTAAAAACTCTTCCATATACTAAGGCTACCCATAAGAAGTAGAATTAGGTTCATAGAAGGCCTATGGAGAAAGTTATGTGGTATTTTGTGTCAATTTTGGGAAAATTCCGAGATTGGCACACCTTGTGTTTGTCAATAGGTCAATTAGACCAAATTGACATGTGTTTGATTATATGAGACTAGTGTCGTGTCCATAATTGGATACGTGTAGGCCGTATCATGATAATTTGGCGATAAGGGTTGATTTGGGAGTTTTCTTCCGACATGGGGGTTTGAGCATGTCATATTTTGACACGAGCACGTAGTTGAGTAGCTAGCTCTTTGTATTTTTTCTAATTATGATTCTAGACATGTCCATGTCCTTCGGAATACGTTTGGTGGTGTGGTGGAGCCGTATCGCAAGCGTATCATAGATTGAGTGTGATACGGGTGCGGTGCACTCCACATGTTTGATACTTTGCATTCTAAATCAATTTACCTTGGTTATAGCTATTAGAGTATTATATTTATATTTGTTATATATATATATATATATTTCTATTGTATTTGAGTGTATTGGTTGTCATATGGAGAGTAGAGAAGTTCTTGTATATATATATATATATATATATATATAGTGTGTGTGTGTGTGTGTGTGTGTGTGTGTATGTGTGTGAGGCAAGGTAGAGGGGGGACTCGGGCCTGTACACTTGGTGCAAGGTAGTGTAGAGCAGCAGCAGCAACAACAGTAAAGTAGTGTCAGCAGCAGCAGCAGCAAGGTAGTGTAGAGCAACAACAGTAGCAAGGTAGTGTAGAGCAGCAGTAGCAGTGGAATGTGCCATATTGCTGTGTCAGTTGGGAGGTTGAGGGCTCGGGTTCTGCCCAGTTATAGGCTCAACAACTGTAGCAGTAGGTTGGGGTTGTTTGATAGGTTGTCAATTAGTTTGAGGTTGGAGTCAACTGTTAGTTGATTAGCTCATGTGTTGGTCAAGGTTAGTATGCTAGTAGTAAATATAAATTTTGTTATTAGTTATCAGTTAACAAGATTAAAGTTAGATAGTTAGTTAGAAGAGGTTGATGGTTAGATTAGTGTTTAGTTAGATATTAGTAACTGCAGTCATTAGTTAGTTAATTTTCTTAGTTAGTTAGAGGATATTTGTTAGTTATTTAATTGGCTAGTGAGTTAGAAACTGTTAATTAATTAGAGTAGTATATGTTAGTAGTTATTTAGTTGGTGGTATAGTTAGAGGTATATGTATGTGATAGTGTATATATATATTGTTATACATTACCTAGTTAGTTAAGTATTTAGTTAGTTTAGTATTACTTGAGATACACCAAGGTAATTGTAGGTATTGGTTTCTCATACCAATTGGATAACTTATCGTCATGTTTGGCTCAAAGCCAAGTAGTGTTATGATACTAGTATAGTATTAGTATTACTATTAGATATTATATTAGTGTATCTTGAGTATCTTGAGATACGTAATAGTATCACTACTTGGGTATCCTAATAAAGCTAGTATAGCCTAGATACATAGTATATGGACCCAATATCATAGAGATGGACTCATACAACCTAGAAATAGCTAGTTTGACCAAGTTTGACTACTTTGACCTAGAGTTGACCCAGTTTGACTATTTTGACTTAGAAATGGCTTAATGACCTAAAATTAGACTAGTTTAACTTATTTTTATTCCAAAATCTTGTATTGATGTAATATTCCATATTTAGGTCTCCGAGGTACCGTTTCGGACATCTTTGATACTGTTCACCGGATTTCAGGCAAGTATATTCTCTGATAGTTTCTCATTTATGATATCCTCTATGTTTCTTGTATTTAGTGTAGATATCCTTGATTTCTTGACATGATGGTTACATAGATTGGTATATCCGGATATCATCATGAGATGTTATTCCTTGGTACTTATGGTGTATCTTGTGCAAGTCTTATTCCTCGTTCTTCTTGTATATGTACAGACATCGATTCTTAGGGAGACTAGCTACCTACCCAGTGAATTTCATGTCATAACGTATCATGGTTGGATCCACTATACCAGTAGGGACGGGGAGTATTTGTGTAGATATATGATCATAACCTCCTTGTGTATGTCATTGTGAGTGTTGATCATACACCGCATGTATGATTAACCAGGCCATAATCCTTGTGCAAGTTTCCAAGTCGATCACATGTTGAAGCTGGTACTCACTCACATAGTAGTAGTATTTTTTGCTCATTTCCATGATGCTCATTTTTTGTATTTAATTCTAGTATTCCTATTTTGTATATCTCTTGTACTTGTACCTTGCATCTTGTATATTCACTCTATTTACTGTTACATAACTTTTATCATTCATTGGAACTGCTGTTAGAGGTGTACTTTGCTCCTTTCCTAACTAGATTTTTTTTCCAGATGACACTGAGGAGTAGTATCCCACTCACTACGGGCCTCAGGACGTAGTTGGCTTAGAGCCAGAGACTTTGGTTTAGGAGGGTCTCATCCCGGTTGAGACAGATGACCCAATATATGTAGCTCAGTAGATAGATTTATTTGTACTGGATTTGTCTCCAGTTTTTGTTATTAGTATTCTTATTATTTTAGATAACTCATTGAATATTATTTTGTCATGTGAGTTGTATCTGACTTTTCAGTTCTTTATATCATATTTGTGTGATTATTTCATCTTATAGATATGTGATTGAGTATGTATACTTCATTGGTGGCATTATATATCTTGATGATCATTATTGCTAGATAGATAGTTTACCCAAATAGCGTTCTACCGCCGATGTTGCAGCGTAGGATGGATGTTGTTCACTACTCATGCCCCTACACTGGGTTTGGGTTGTGACAACAAATTCCCCTCTCCTTCATGAATAGGATCAACTAATTCTATAGGAGAAATATTCTATTCTTGAGTCTAAATAGGTTTAATAGAATTAATCTAGTCATGACTAACTAATTACTCAAGTCAAATAGTCTAAACTCAATAACTAACTCATTCTCCTAAACTAATGAGTCAAACCATAACTAACTATTTAATTGAATCAATGAGTCAAGTCAAGTCAAGGTTCACTAATGTCATGTCTAATTAAATAGTCTAATCCATAACCAAATATAATACTATTTATAATATATATCATGCACATTATAAATAAATAAAATATACACAATATTTATAACAATGCAAAATGATAAAAATATCCATATTCTGGAAATATGGTAATGACAGGGGTTACCCCTTTTTACTGCTATGAACAATAGTAGTAGCCGCCCGCTACAGTTGGGTTCGGTTGGAGCATATGGGGGTTGACCAAGGTGGTAGGGGTCGTGTCACTACCATATTTCCAGATAGGGGCATTTGTGTAAATTTACTATTTTGAATAATTATGTGTTTAATTAATCTGCTGAGTTGTAAAACTATTTATATATTGTTAGTGATTTTGGGTTTAGGTCAAACCCTAGAATGCATTAGGACAAACCCTAATGACTAAACCCAAATTTGAAAACCCAGTTCTAGAGAAGCCCTAGAATTCAAATTTTAGGGTGAACCCTCAAACTCTAGACTGACTAAACCTTAGTTAATTAGGTTCTACAGGACCTAACCTGGGGGTTTAACCTAAAACTATTTATTGAAAACCCTAACCTAGTTTAATATAAAAAGGGAAGCCTCTCTCAAAGCCATTCTTCATGTAGAAAGAAGAAACCCTAGCCTCCATAAGAAAAACCACTTGTTCTCTACCCCAAATTCGAGATCAAACCCTAGGGATCCCATTTTCCTCCTTCAAAGCAAAGAGAAGCAAGGGGTTGGGTCAAGAAGCCTTGGAGAAGAAGAACCTCCATTGAAGAAGCCATCTCCTAAGGTAAAACCCTATTTTTAGTTCATTATTTCTGTTTTTCTGATGTTAATGCCCATTAGGAACTCACCCTAAGGTTTAGATATGATTTTAGGGATTCTACATGGAGATTTAGGAGAACTAGGGTTTTGGTGTTCTAATGATGGTTTTTTCCTAATTTTCGTGAGCCCTAGTTATGGGAATATGCATTCTTGCATGGTTGTATCATATACATATGGATTTGATTATGATTTTAGGGTTTTACGTTTGGGTTCATGAGTAATATTGTGGAATCTGATTCCAGCACATTGCGTGTTTGATGAAATGCCAAGAAGGATGAACACCTATCTAATCTACTCTAATATTATCTAATTTTGATGTATGATGTATATATATATATATATATATATATATATATATTTATACATATGCATATAGATCTGTTGTGTGATTTGAAGAGGGGAATACACTGTGGAGGAGTGAACTGTGCAGTCGGGTTTTTTCCTGAACTGTGCCTGTGCACTGAGTTCTGTGTATCAATAACTTGGGGTTGTGTCAGTGTTCAGTTTCTGTGTGTAGATTACCTATGTGTCTGTAGTTCTCTAACCATGTATAACTTAGTGTCAGATTACCTATGTGTAGCATGCCAGTGTGAGTTAATTGTGTCCCAGTTAGAAATTTGTGTGTAGGTATATGTGTATGCAGTGGATTGGTGTTGTGTGAGTGAGTGAAAATTCTGAGAGAAGGGAGAGAGAGCAGTGAACCCAAACCTGTGTCCTTGTGTAGTAGTGTTCTGTGTCTCAGTAGAACTGTGTACATACCTCGAGTTCTGATACTCCTTATGTATCTTGAACCCTATGACTTATCAGTTATTATTTCGACATCTGTTTTGTGTACCAGCAAGGTGTATAGTCTGTGTCAGTTTAGATTTGGTGGAGGATGCTTACCTATTGAACCTGCCAGTAGCCATAGGCTTCTCAAATGTCTGTGTAAATCTGAACCATTTCAGACTGTGACTGTGTGTATTTCCCAGGTAAAAATGTGTGCAATTGTGTATCAGATATGGGGAAAATGAGTTAGGGCCTGTGTGTGAGTCCAGTGGGGGGGACTGTGAGTATAGTGTGTAGTGAGGAACTTGAGAGTTCACTGTGTGTCTTAGCATTCCCTATTCACTGTAATGTATCAGCAGTGAGGAGGGGGACACTAGTATCAGTGAATTATTATGAACTGGAAAATTAATGTATCAGTGTGGAGTTGGGGAAGTGAGTTCAGTGTTTAGTTCTGTGTATAATAGAACTTATGTGTCAGTGTGCCTCAGGTGTGTATCAGTTAGAACAGAGTGCAAAACCAGTGTGTGCATCCCTGTGCCTACTTGTGTCCATGTATCTGTGAGCAGTGAGTGTAAGTATCCCAAAACCTGTGTGAATATTAGAATCTGTGTAGTAGTGGGTGTGGTGATCAGTGTGTGGCTGTGTGTTTGTGTGCCTGTGTTAAGGAAGGTGAGATTTGAGTTCAGTCTAGCTGTGAGATTGATACTGTGTGTATCAATGAACATTTGAGGAATCAGACCATTGCCTGTGCAAGAGTGAACAAGTTCATATCCTGTTTTTGGCTACCTCTGAGCTCTGATACTGTGAATAGTTCTTTAGATCAGTATATGTTGTGAAACTGTGCCTCAGTGAAGGGGGGATTGAGTATAGGTCCTGTGCACAGCAATGTGTCAGTATGGTGTAGACTTTGGGTTGGCTAGTCTAATCATTCACTAAATTAGCTAGTTGCTATTAGTTAGTAGTATGCTGGATTATGTATATATATATATATATATATATATATATATATATATATATATATATATATATGTGGGTTATATGTATGTGTAGTATTAAACATAACCTAGATGCCAAGGTTAGAACTAAATAACTAGGGTTATGAGTTGTGTCTATCTAGTACCTACATGAATCAGTATTTATACATCTAATGAGTATTAAGATACCTACTATCATAGGCCTAGTGACACCAAGGTTTTGTTAGTGCTTAATAGTGAGGTAGTAGAAAAAGGGGTACTAGAAGTGCTAAGTTGACAAGGTATTAACTAGTTAACCTAGTTTCGACCAGTAAACCTTAGAATTAACCTAGTATAGACTGATCCACGACCTAGAAGCCTCATTTTTATTTAACTAAACATGTTATTTCCCTAATTCAGTATTTGATATTATATTCCATAAATAGGTCATTGTGATCCCACCTTGGACGTTGATCCTCACACTCTGCTCAGGACCACAGGCGAGTACATTCTCTGACAGTTTTTATTGTTGATTAATACTATAATTCAGTTGTATTACATACTTGATTCAGACACTATGGATACACGGGTTAGCACCCTAGATCCCCATCATGAGGAGTCGTGATTGGAATCCATCGTGCTAGTTGGGGGATGGGGAACTATTAGTAGATTATGTGATCATATCCAAATCCTTTACATGCATCATAGCTCACCCCACTTCTCACGTCGGGTGCGGCCTGACCATTTACATGCATCATAGCTGTTATATATGATTATCCTGACCACTACATGCATCATAGCTAACCATATGGTTAGCCTGACCTACAAGAATCATAGCTAATCATATATAACCAGCCTGATCAAGTCCCAAGCTGATCACATAATAAACTGATAATTCAAACACTTAGCTAGATGTCTATTTTATTCAGATTCACTTGTTCTAGCATTCACTGTCTATTGTTCATTGCTAGATGCTCTGTTGCCTATTTCCATTTTCTCCAGTACTTTACATTTCCAGCATTTATTTCCATCTTGTATTTCTTACACTGTTTATAGTCTTTGTCAATTTAATGAAACTGCTGTTAGTGCTTGTGCTTTGCTCCAATCCTGACTGGATAACATTTTTCAGAGGACCTGGAGGATCTTTGTCCCACTCATTACGGCCCAGGATTAGAGGGTGATTGCACTCCAGAAAACCCAGAGGAGTTGCCTAGCCTAGAGGAGAATGTACCTGACAATTCTTAGATTATTTTTCTGCATTTATTGTTCTAGACTGAGACTGAGTTGTATTTATTATTTTGTGACTTTGTGAGGTCATCTAGACCCAGGATTGAGTTAGACTTATTGTGGTTGGTTTATTATAGAACTTTTTTTCTATTCTCATTGTGCCATTATTTTCTATTAGCTTATGATTGAATATATCATAGAACTGTGGATTATTTATCATTGTCCTCCGTGCGGAGTTGAGACTATTGACAGGACATATTATAGGTTGAGACCTAGACAACGTTCTACCACCGATGCTGCGGCGTAGGCTGGACGTACCCACGACTCATGCCCAAATTCCGGGTGCGGATCGTGACACGTTTTTAGTGGTGGCCCATGCAGGTCGAGTCCTAGATTCGCATTAGAGCGATATCGTAGTGGTGCTCGCTTAGCGTATTACTACGAGCATGTTTTAGGAAATAGGGATTTAGGCCGAGGATATGCTCAATCACAATTAGGAATTTCTGATTCTTATGATACTACTCTTAATGATTTTCCCTTAGAAATTTACTGTCCTTCCTTGATGATATCGTGTTTATTACCTTAATTGATTCTTTCGATCTGTCTTCAGGATGCCGAGGACCAGGTCCCAGAGACTCAGAGCAGCAGATTCAGAGAGGTCTGCCACCTCTCGCCCTGCCGGACAGACATCCGTAGCACCTCCTACATCTCCAGTACATGTGGGAGTATCTGCAGCATTCGGGGGTCCTCCACCACCTGTTCAGAGGGTCCCCATAGCTACGACGGCGCCTCCACCACCACCACCAGTTCAGCATCCAGGAGGTGTGCCCGTCGACGGAGCACAGATGTTCGCCTTGATTTAGGGCATGGTCGATGCCCAGAGGACGTCGGCAGAGGCCCAGAGAGTGCAGGCTGAGGCACATCAGGCCCAGACAGAGATGATGAGGGTGAACATGGAGAATGCTCATCAAGTGGCTCTCCAGGCTGTGGAGAGAGTTACTCAGCAGCAGCAGCGTCCTGATCAGCACCACCAGAGGCCGGGCACCATTGTGGATTTCAAGAGGATGATGCCTCAGGAGTTCAAGGGGACAGAAGGGATACTCTACGCCGATGATTGGCTAGAGGACATCGAGAGGAACTTGCGCTTGGCACAGCTTCCAGAGGCCCTCCAGATCGAGGCCGTTGGCAGCCAGATGTTCGACATTGCCTTGACGTAGTTTCGAACGGAGCCGAGACTCTTGCGCAGGGGACTCACTTGGAAGGATTTCAAGGAGCTCTTCAAGGAGAAGTTCTTTCCTGATGTTGTCCTGGGGGCTTTGGAGAGTCAGTTCCATGACTTAGCCCAGGGGAGCTCGTCCGTCGATGAATATGTCGCAGAGTTTTCCTGCCTGAGCCGCTTCGCATCGTCGATGATTAGAGATCCGGGGGACAGGGCCCGGAAGTTCAGAAAGGGGCTGGCAAGGGAGATCAAGTCTCGCACGTCGGGACGTCGTACAGCTACCTACGAGGGCATATTGATGGATGCCCAGATAGCTGAGGACGACTTGGGCCTCAGGCCCAAGAGGGGACGCGATGGTTCCTGTAAACCCCTTAATTTTTCAAAATTTTCAAAACTGGATTTTTTACAATTTTCTGGAATTTTCTGGGAATTTTCTGTAATTTAAAAACAGGTTTTAATTATTCAATGATTTTTAATTGATATTAAACAGTATTAAAATATTATGAAAATAATATTTTTGGATGTAAAATGAAAAACTGGACTTAGGGCAATTTTTCTGGAATTTATCGGACCCCGGACCTATTTTTAAAACACCTAAAACTATTTATTTAATTAATTATTTATTTATTTATTATTCACTGTTTTATTTTAAAAAAAAATTTGTTTTTCTTGGGCCCAGCCCGGCCCAGTGGGCCGAGCCCGTGAACCCAGCCCAGCCTTGGCTTAGCGGGTCGGGCGGGTCGGCCAGACCCGGATCCGCGCCCGACCCGACCCGGATGCTCGGTCACCCCCAACCTCCGAACCCGCAGAATCCGGCCGCGTTCTCCGGCGACGTGGCCGGAGAACCTCCCCACGTCGCCTCCTCGGTCCGCCATTTCCGGCCAGACCCCTCCCCAAGCCTCTCCTATAAAACCCGACGCCTCTCCGTCTTCCTCCCCCCAAACCCGACCTCCCCCGCCGGAACCCTAGGCTGCCGGCTCCCCTCCCCGTCGACAAACCACTCCGCCACCGCCACGACCACCACCGGACCGCTCCGCCTCGCCGCAGCACCCCTCCGCCTCGACCGCCGGCTCCCTCCTCCTCTCCTCGTCTTCGGCAGCAGCAGACAGCAGCCGCAGCGGCAGACTCCGGCCGCCCGCGCCTCCCCGCGCCTCCCCGCGTCGCCAGCGCTCCGCCGCAGCTTCCCCGGCCGGCCTCCCCCGCCCTGGGCCGCCGCAGAGCCGCCGGAGCTCAGCCGAGTTCCCAAACCCTAACCCTAAACCCCCAATTTTCTTCCCCCGTGTCCGACACAGGACACGTGTCCTGTGTCGTGTCGGACACAATTTGGCCCTGGTTTTCGGGTTCCCTTCAGGTGCGTGTATCTTTTTATTCGTAGCTCCGTTTTTGATTCTGCAAATTGCGTTGTGAAGCCTGTATGACCCTCTCGGTGTCCGGACAAACCGCTCGGGGCATCGCGTCCTGTGGTGATCGCACACCGCGATCCAAAAACAGGAAAAACCAGACCCTGTTTCACCCCGGAACTGAGTACGCCCCGCCAAACGGGACGACTTGGTCGCGCGCGGTCTTTACAGATACGTGCGCCTCGTCGATACGGACGTGTGGGATTTCGTGGAAGCTGATTCGGGTGTGCGTGCACACCGGAATCAACGCGTATCCGCGGACATCGTCCCGTATCCGTACTTTCTGGAACGCGCCCTAACTTTGTGTACACAAGTCGGATCGAGACAAAACTTGCGCCATCAAACTTGTAGCGATACGCTGGTCCTGTGGGTCAAGTTTGGTTCGATTCTGAGAACGTTGACGAAATCGCGTGTCGTGGGCCCCACAGGCCCCGCTCGACGGGCGATTTTGTGATCGGCTCATCGGAATCCAAATCTGAAAGTTCCGTTGGGTTCGTATCAGCGTTCCTGACCTGTTGACACTAAGTTTGGTGAATTTGGGGACCTTTGACCCTGACGCATTTTTTGGTGCAAAGCGGGCCCACTTGGGGACCCCGTTTTGGCCCGAAACTGTCGTTTCTGCCCTTGTCTCCAAATTGGACCCAAGGACAGGTGTTTCTAGCTGATTGATATTTTCTGGATCTGATGGTGATGTTTGTTTCAGCAACCAGAGTACCGTCTGCAATTCTCGCCGAAGTCAGAACTGCAAACATAGCCGGAACCACAGGCAAGTGTACCTTGCCAAATCCTGCAGCTTGCTACTTAATTTCCTTGACTTGTTATACATCGGTGGACAAATAAAGCTTGCCAAATTGCATTAATTCCTGTTATAGAACTTGCCTGAATTCTTGTTTAAATACATATAAACTTGTTTCAACTGTTAAAACCCAGGACCGAGTGGCTTTACTTCGCGTCCGATTAATGGTCGGGTGCCAACACCGTACGCGGAGTTGTGTAACGTCACATAGAGATGGTTATCGAGACCCGATAATGCTCGTACTTGTCTTATCCAGTACCCCAGAACCCAGGACACTTGACACTATTCATGATACAGAATCTTCCTGAGATATTCATGGTGATTCTGTATAGGATACAGGACTTGACAGAGATACCTTATAGACATTATGACTTGTTGCATTAGTTATAATCCCGCTGACATGGACATGAGATGTTATGGTCATGATATGCGTGATTACATTGGGTGGGAAGAGTCACACAGACTACAGGTTGATTTTTATATATTATGCCGGCGTCTTAGTCTCACTACGAGATAGACAACCACATGATATCACTGCTACCGTCTCCCCGACACAGAGCTTGTAGTAGTTTCAGCCTGAGTTCTAGTGCTGCTCTTATCTTGCATGTCACTTAGCTGGTTTACATATTTACCCTGCTGTTTCATTATTGCTGCTCTGCATATATGTTTGGCTCGTATTCTTCTGTACCTTGTTACGTCCCGCTGAGGACCTGGTTTTGTTCTCCAGTTATAGCAGAAGAGATCCATCCAGAGATACACCGCACAGGAGCACTTCCAGGAGCTGTACCAGGACCTGAGGACGAGATTGCACCAGAGGACTTCTCCTGAGCATTGGCCGTATGTAGTCAGTTATTTCTATTTCCAGTTGTTTATTTCCTGTCTATTTGTATCTGTTGTACCAGACATATTCTCGGATTGTTTCCCGAGGAAGTTATTGAGATTTGACAGTTATTTCTATTTGCATTACTCTGTCTGTGATTATCTGCTGTGGATGAGAATAGAATAACCCGTGACTTGTAACAATTGCCCTAATTCCTGTTAGACTACAGCTTAAGCATGCCCTGATGGATCCATTAAATTGGGTTATCCATCGGTGCATGCTGCTGGCCATTGCGCACGTGCTCAATCCCTCGTCATTTTGGGACTGGGGCGTGACATGGTTTTTGTGGTGGCCCATGCAGGTCTTCGACTAAATTGTTCGGTTTTAACTCAGGGACCGAACAGGCCTGCAATAAGATAGGATAAGTTTTTAGGATCTCATCCACTTGCTTGAAACCTTCTTGGTATCCCTATCGACTTCGAATTAATTTCTTGACTTGCATCCTGCCTTGATTCCTGTGCGCCTCTTATTGTTTATTTGGTTGCAGGGTTATGGATTTACGAGCAAACGACGAGACTCCCATAATATCACCACGAGATGATGTGGTAACCAACGAAGATGAAGTAACACTAATGGGTGGAGGACAATTAGCTCAACAACATACCTCGAGAGTCCAGCACGATCCTATTCCACCAACGATGCCAGTTACTCCACCAATGCCCGTAATTCCACCAGGGCAGGCCATGGACGGACAGCAGATGGTTCAAATGGTCTGTGCAATAATGCAAGCACAACAAGAGGCTCTGAATCGCAGCTTAGTAACTGCACTGGAGCAGGCTAACCTACCAGCTCGACGGCCAACAATGGGCTCTATCACCGACTTTCGCCAACTGAAGCCCCGTACATTCTCAGGCAAAGAAGAGCCCACTGAAGTTCATGAGTGGCTCACCAACACTCAACATCAACTAGAAGCAGCTGAGCTTCCAAAGGAACGTTGGATGACTGCCGTCAGAATGCAGTTGACGGATAATGCGCATCACTGGTGGCTATCTGAGGAAGCACGGCTCAGACCAGACCGAGTCACTTGGGAAGAGTTCTCTAGACTCTTTCAAGAGATGTACATTCCAGCTATCGCTCGATCAGAACTTCAGGATAAGTTCAATCACCTCACTCAGGATACTAAGACGGTGGAAGAGTACAACGCGGAGTTCATTCGTCTAAGTCGTTTCGCTCCAACTTTGATCCCGACAGAAGAAGAGAAGGCCGAGAAATTCTTCAACGGACTAAACATTGAGCTACAGAAACTAATTGGATCCGTTGCACCTACTTCATACTCGGACGTCCTTGCTGCAGCGCGACGCATTGAGCGCGTCATCAGGAGAGAGACTAGTCTGAAACGGACTTCCACTTCAGCACTACAAGAAGAAGTTGCAAAAAGACCTCACGTACACCAGCCACCGGAAGCATCTCCACAGACAATACCTGTTTGTCCATATTGTCGCAAGCGAGGCCATACTGAAGACGAGTGCAGACGAAAGAAGAAATTATGCATAGTTTGTGGGTCCAGTCAGCATTTATTAAAGGAATGCCCTGAGCGTCGAGACAGAGCACCAGACAGGGTACCTGCCGTACCAGGAGGCCAGCAACAGAGGGCACCACTTCCACCGCAACATCAGAAGTTTGCCCAGCACCAGCAGCAGAGAGGTGTACCCCAGGGGCGAGCGTACGCCATGGCAGTCGAGGAGATCGAGCCAGCAGGAGACTTGATCACAGGTTCGGTTCTTCTCGATTGTATTCCCGCATTTATCTTATTCGACTCTGGCGCTTCCCATAGTTTTGTGTCTGTATCTTATGCACTTCGACATCATTTAGACACAGAACCATTAGCTAGGACTTGCAAGATCATGACTGGTGGAGGTATTATCCTAGTCCGTGATCACTACAAGGACCGGAGGGTATCAGTAGGAGGCCGAGAGTTGAGCGTGAGCTTACTCGTCATGCCACTTCCGGGGTACGATATAGTACTCGGAATGGACTGGTTGAGTAGGCATCATGCTACTATAGATTGTTATAGAGGCAGAGTTTTGTTTAGACCACTAGGAGAGCCGGAGTTTGAGGTCGTCAGAGGAGCAGCGGAACAGAGGAGGAGCACATTTTGCGGAGCCAGGGCGGAAGAAGAGGAGTTGCCACATCCTCTGATAGCGGAGTTCCTGGATGTATTTCCAGAGGAGTTGCCAGGCTTGCCGCCAGACAGAGATATTGAATTCTCTATAGACTTGGTTCCAGGAGCGGAGCCCATTTCACAACATGTCTATAGAGTCAACAACAGCGAGCTGGCAGAACTGAAGAAGCAAGTCGAGGAGCTGCAGGACAAAGGCTTCATCAAATCCAGTTCATCACCATGGGGAGCTCCGGTATTATTCGTACCGAAGAAGGACGGCACGGTGCGCATGTGCATTGATTATAGAGCTTTGAACAATATCACTATCAAGAACAAGTACCCGCTGCCAAGGATAGATGATCTTTTCGATCAGTTGAGCGGAGCGAGGGTGTTTTCAAAGATAGATTTGAGGTCAGGCTATCACCAGGTGAAGGTGAAGAGAGAGGACACGCCGAAGATAGCTTTTCGGACCAGATACGACCAGTTTGAATTCATGGTGTTGCCATTTGGTTTAACCAATGCACCGGCAGTATTCATGAACCTGATGAACAAGGTGTTCCACCAATACCTTGACAAGTTCGTGGTAGTGTTCATCGACGATATTCTTGTGTATTCCAAGACCCCGGAGGAGCACGAAGAGCACCTGAGGTTGGTCTTAGAGACTCTCAGGAGGGAGAAGCTGTACGGGAAACTCTCTAAGTGTGAATTCTTCCTTGACAAGGTTGAATTTCTTGGGCATGTGGTATCGGGTGACGGAATCTCGGTTAACCCACAGAAGATCGAGGCAGTGGAGTCGTGGGCTATCCCCAGTTCGGTAGCTGAGATCAGGAGTTTTCTCGGGCTAGCAGGATACTACAGGAGGTTTGTACAAGATTTCTCCATGATTGCAGCGCCGATGACCAGATTGACTAAGAAGGATGTGGATTTTGTCTGGACGGAGGAGTGTCAGGCTGCATTTGATGAGCTGAAGAAGAGGTTGACAACAGCTCCAGTTTTGACGTTGCCAGCAGGGACAGGTGGTTTTACCATCTACAGTGATGCTTCAGGTAAGGGTCTGGGATGTGTTCTTCAGCAGCACGGAAAGGTAATTGCCTATGCTTCCAGGCAGTTACGCCCTCATGAAAAGAACTACCCCACCCACGATTTGGAGTTGGCAGCAGTTATCTTCGCTCTAAAGCTATGGAAACATTACCTGTACGGAGAGCGTGTGGAGATCTTCACAGACCACAAGAGCTTGAAGTACGTGTTCACACAGAAGGAACTAAACATGAGACAGAGGAGGTGGTTAGAGTTGATGAAGGACTTTAATATTTCATTGCAGTACCATCCAGGGAAGGCCAACGTAGTCGCCGATGCCTTGAGCAGGTATCCGATGGCTATGTACTTGACGACAGATAGACATTTGCTGGCGGATTTGGAGAGCTTAGAGATTGAGGTGTTAGTTCCCGGTACTGAGATTCAGATATGGGGATTGCAGATACAGTCCGAACTGATGGACAGGATCAGAGCTGCGTAGTACGATGATGAGGCACTGAGGAGTATCAGAGCACAGGTTCAGACAGGATTGTCGGACGACTTTACTATCGCAGATGATGGTTCCTTACGGCATGGCACGAGGATGTGTGTGCCGAGCGAGGAGCTGCACGAGGAGGTTTTGCAGGAAGCACACCGCTCTCAGTACTCGATGCATCCCGGTGCCAACAAGATGTATCGAGACTTGAGGGAGCACGTATGGTGGTATGGAATGAAGCGCGAGGTAGCACGCTTCGTATCTCGGTGTCTAGTGTGCCAGCAGGTAAAGGCAGACCGACAGAGGCCAGGTGGTTTGCTTCAACCTTTACCGATTCCAGAATGGAAATGGGAGCACGTGACCATGGATTTCATTTCAGGGCTTCCACGTTCTCCAGGAGGGAAGGACGCGATTTGGGTCATCGTGGATAGGTTGACCAAATCAGCCCATTTCTTACCTTTCAAGGTGGGCACGTCGACAAAGAGGCTAGCAGAGATGTATGTGCGGCAGATCGTTAGACTTCATGGAGTTCCTGTAAGCATCGTCTCGGATCGGGATAGCCGTTTCACTTCCCATTTCTGGAGGAGTCTGCAGGCTAGCTTGGGCACTCAGCTCAAGTTCAGTACCGCATATCACCCCCAGACAGACGGGCAGTTCGAACGGACTATTCAGACTCTCGAGGATATGCTACGCACTTGTGTTTTGGATCTCGGAGGTTCTTGGGAGGATCATCTGCACCTGGTAGAGTTTGCTTACAACAACAGCTACCAGGCCAGCATCGAGATGTCACCATTTGAGGCTCTTTATGGACGGAGGTGTCGTACACCGTTATCTTGGGACGACGTTGGAGAGAGAGCCTTGCTAGGACCAGAAATGGTCGTGGATGCAGCAGAAAAGGTGAAACTCATCAGAGACAAATTGCGAGTGGCGCAGGACAGACAGCGGCATTGGGCCGACAGCCACCGTAGACCCCTTGAGTTTCAGGTATAGATTGTTATTTTTCTGGTTTGTGTTGTTTGTTTAGACTGCGTGTTGAGACTGTTTTGTTTTAGGTTGGTGATCTAGTATTCCTACGGATTTCTCCGACGCGTGGCACGATTCGTTTTGGTCGAGGCGGGAAGCTTAGCCCACGCTACATCGGACCCTTTGGCATTCTTGCGAGGGTAGGTGCAGTGGCGTATAGACTGGACTTGTCGCCTGCGTTAGAGGGAGTGCATGATGTGTTCCACGTGTCGCAGCTGAGACGGTACGTGGCAGACCCTAGTCACGTACTTGACCACTCGGAGATTGAGGTTGGTCCGACGCTCAGCTACTCCGAGCAGCCCGTAGAGATCTTGGACCGCAGAGAGAAGGTGTTGCGGAACCAAACTATTCCTTTGGTTCGTGTTGCATGGAGACATCACTCTCCAGGGGAGTCGACCTGGGAGAGAGAGGACGAAATGCGCGAGCAATACCCGTACCTCTTCTAGACTTGAGGTATATCCCTTTCTGATTTATTCTTGTTCTGTTCAGTCCAAATTTCGAGGACGAAATTTCTTTTAGGAGGGTAGACTTGTCACTACCACATTTCCAGATAGGGGCATTTGTGTAAATTTACTATTTTGAATAATTATGTGTTTAATTAATCTGCTGAGTTGTAAAACTATTTATATATTGTTAGTGATTTTGGGTTTAGGTCAAACCCTAGAATGCATTAGGACAAACCCTAATGACTAAACCCAAATTTGAAAACCCAGTTCTAGAGAAGCCCTAGAATTCAAATTTTAGGGTGAACCCTCAAACTCTAGACTGACTAAACCTTAGTTAATTAGGTTCTACAGGACCTAACCTGGGGGTTTAACCTAAAACTATTCATTGGAAACCCTAACCTAGTTTAATATAAAAAGGGAAGCCTCTCTCAAAGCCATTCTTCATGTAGAAAGAAGAAACCCTAGCCTCCATAAGAAAAACCACTTGTTCTCCACCCCAAATTCGAGATCAAACCCTAGGGATCCCATTTTCCTCCTTCAAAGCAAAGAGAAGCAAGGGGTTGGGTCAAGAAGCCTTGGAGAAGAAGAACCTCCATTGAAGAAGCCATCTCCTAAGATAAAACCCTATTTTTAGTTCATTATTTCTGTTTTTCTGATGTTAATGCCCGTTAGGAACTCACCCTAAGGTTTAGATATGATTTTAGGGATTCTACATGGAGATTTAGGAGAACTAGGGTTTTGGTGTTCTAATGATGGTTTTTCCCTAATTTTCGTGAGCCCTAGTTATGGGAATATGCATTCTTGCATGGTTGTATCATATACATATGGATTTGATTATGATTTTAGGGTTTTACGTTTGGGTTCATGAGTAATATTGTGGAATCTGATTCCAGCACATTGCGTGTTTGATGAAATGCCAAGAAGGATGAACACCTATCTAATCTACTCTAATATTATCTAATTTTGATATATGATGTATATATATATATATATATTTATACATATGCATATAGATCTGTTGTATGATTTGAAGAGGGGAATACACTGTGGGGGAGTGAACTGTGCAGTCGAGTTTTTCCCTGAACTGTGCCTGTGCACTGAGTTCTGTGTATCAATAACTTGGGGTTGTGTCAGTGTTCAGTTTCTGTGTGTAGATTACCTATGTGTCTGTGGTTCGCTAACCATGTATAACTTAGTGTCAGATTACCTATGTGTAGCATGCCAGTGTGAGTTAATTGTGTCCCAGTTAGAAATTTGTGTGTAGGTATATGTGTGTGCAGTGGATTGGTGTTGTGTGAGTGAGTGAAAATTCTGAGAGAAGGGAGAGAGAGCAGTGAACCCAAACCTTTGTCCTTGTGTAGTAGTGTTCTGTGTCTCAGTAGAACTGTGTACATACCTCGAGTTCTGATACTCCTTATGTATCTTGAACCCTATGACTTATCAGTTATTATTTCGACATATGTTTTGTGTACCAGCAAGGTGTATAGTCTGTGTCAGTTTAGATTTGGTGGAGGATGCTTACCTATTGAACCTGCCAGTAGCCATAGGCTTCTCAAATGCCTGTGTAAATCTGAACCATTTCAGACTGTGACTGTGTGTATTTCCCAGGTAAAAATGTGTGCAATTGTGTATCAGATATGGGGGAAATGAGTTAGGGCCTGTGTGTGAGTCCAGTGGGGGGGACTGTGAGTATAGTGTGTAGTGAGGAACTTGAGAGTTCACTGTGTGTCTTAGCATTCCCTATTCACTGTAATGTATCAGCAGTGAGGAGGGGGACACTAGTATCAGTGAATTATTGTGAACTGGAGAATTAATGTATCAGTGTGGAGTTGGGGAAGTGAGTTCAGTATTTAGTTCTGTGTATAATAGAACTTATGTGTCAGTGTGCCTCAGGTATGTATCAGTTAGAACAGAGTGCAAAACCAGTGTGTGCATCCCTGTGCCTACTTGTGTCCATATATCTGTGAGCAGTGAGTGTAAGTATCCCAAAACCTGTGTGAATATTAGAATCTGTGTAGTAGTGGGTGTGGTGATCAGTGTGTGGCTGTGTGTTTGTGTGCCTGTGTTAAGGAAGGTGAGATTTGAGTTCAGTCTAGCTGTGAGATTGATACTGTGTGTATCAATGAATATTTGAGGAATCAGACCATTGCCTGTGCAAGAGTGAACAAGTTCATATCCTGTTTTTGGCTACCTCTGAGCTCTGATACTGTGAATAGTTCTTTAGATCAGTATATGTTGTGAAACTGTGCCTCAGTGAAGGGGGGGATTGAGTATAGGTCCTGTGCACAGCAATGTGTCAGTATGGTGTAGACTTTGGGTTGGCTAGTCTAATCATTCACTAAATTAGCTAGTTGCTATTAGTTAGTAGTATGCTGGGTTATGTATATATATATGTGTGGGTTATATGTATGTGTAGTATTAAACATAACCTAGATGCCAAGGTTAGAACTAAATAACTAGGGTTATGAGTTGTGTCTATCTACTACCTACATGAATCAGTATTTATACATCTAATGAGTATTAAGATACCTACTATCATAGGCCTAGTGACACCAAGGTTTTGTTAGTGCTTAATAGTGAGGTAGTAGAAAAAGGGGTACTAGAAGTGCTAAGTTGACAAGGTATTAACTAGTTAACCTAGTTTCGACCAGTAAACCTTAGAATTAACCTAGTATAGACTGATCCACGACCTAGAAGCCTCATTTTTTATTTAACTAAACATGTTATTTCCCTAATTCAGTATTTGACATTATATTCCATAAATAGGTCATTGTGATCCCACCTTGGACGTTGATCCTCACACTCTGCTCAGGACCACAGGCGAGTACATTCTCTGACAGTTTTCATTGTTGATTAATACTATAATTCAGTTGTATTACATACTTGATTCAGACACTATGGATACACGGGTTAGCACCCTAGATCCCCATCATGAGGAGTCGTGATTGGAATCCATCGTGCTAGCTGGGGGATGGGGAACTATTAGTAGATTATGTGATCATATCCAAATCCTTTACATGCATCATAGCTCACCCCACTTCTCACGTCGGGTGCGGCCTGACCATTTACATGCATCATAGCTGTTATATATGATTAGCCTGACCACTACATGCATCATAGCTAATCATATGGTTAGCCTGACCTACAAGAATCATAGCTAATCATATATAACCAGCCTGATCAAGTCCCAAGCTGATCACATAATAAACTGATAATTCAAACACTTAGCTAGATGTCTATTTTATTCAGATTCACTTGTTCTAGCATTCACTGTCTATTGTTCATTGCTAGATGCTCTGTTGCCTATTTCCATTTTCTCCAGTACTTTACATTTTCAGCATTTATTTCCATCTTGTATTTCTTACACTGTTTATAGTCTTTGTCAATTTAATGAAACTGCTGTTAGTGCTTATGCTTCGCTCCAATCCTGACTGGATAACATTTTTCAGAGGACCTGGAGGATCTTTGCCCCCACTCATTACGGCCCAGGATTAGAAGGTGATTTCACTCCAGAAAATCCAGAGGAGTTGTCTAGCCTAGAGGAGAATGTACCTGGCAATTCTTAGATTATTTTTCTGCATTTATTGTTCTAGACTGAGACTGAGTTGTATTTATTATTTTGTGACTTTGTGAGGTCATCTAGACCCAGGATTGAGTTGGACTTATTGTGGTTGGTTTATTATAGAACTTTTTTTCTATTCTCATCGTGCCATTATTTTCTATTAGCTTGTGATTGAGTATATCATAGAACTGTGGATTATTTATCATTGTCCTCCGTGCGGAGTTGAGACTATTGACAGGATATATTATAGGTTGAGACCTAGACAGCGTTCTACCGCCGATGCTGCGGCGTAGGCTGGACGTACCCACGACTCATGCCCAAATTCCGGGTGCGGGTCGTGATAGGTCGGGTTTGTTGTGGAAGGGAGAGGGAAGGAAGGAGGATTGTCATGACCCATACCCGGTAAAGGGCACGAGTACGTGGGTACGTCCAGCCTACACCACAGCATCAGCAAAAAAATAGTGTCTAAGTCAACTAACTATCAATCTTACACAGTATATATAAAAGATAATAATAATGATATGATACTCAATCATAATAACTAAAGTACGATAAGAATCAAGGAATTCTAAAATAATATTTAAACTCTAAACATCTACAACACATATCAATAACATCAAATCTCAATATAATATCCAAATCAAAATGAGCCAAAGACAAATCTAGTACCAATGTACTAATAGAGTCTAACTATAAAAGACTAGTGGGTCCACGACTGCAATATCTATAGGCCGAGGTCCGTAATACGTCGGACATCAATCTCCCGGATCCTCTGAAAAATATTATCCAGTCAGGAATGGAACGAAGTACAACCCAATAGCAGTTCCAATTAATTGACAAAAACTATAAAATAATAAAATAAATAATGCTATATACGATAAGAATAAACTGATGAATTAAGAACAATGAAGGAACATGAAATACTAGCAACAAAAATATAAATCAATGCGTATAAGAATGAAAAAGAGGAACTATAATGTCAAAAATAGAACAAGGTAATCTATGAACTGGATATGGAGTCTACAGTATACCATATATTTTGAGATACTAACTAGATATGTGATCAGCTTGGGATATTCAATAATTACACTAAGGAGAGCTAACTCAATCATACGTGTAGTGTATGATTAGTTAGTAGCCAATGATTACACTACTTGCCGATAGTTCTTGATCACATATCTAGCTAATACTTCTCCTGCCCCGACAGATATGATGGATCCAACCATGACACGTTACTAACCAATGTATCCAATGTTTAACCAATACTATCCAATGTTATCCAATACCAATAAGAAGCAGTATTCGATACCATCTCGATAAATTAAGGTAATATCTCATGACTGACGATCCAATAACAATACCAATTTGTGTACCATTATGTCAAGAATCATAAGTAATATTTCTAAATACTTGAATTATAGTAGTAATCAAATAAAGGAAACTATTAGAGAATGTACTCGCCTGTGGTCCAGAGCAAATAATATAAATCAGTGTCTGAAATGGTGTCACAAAACCCTATATATGAACATCATTGTCAATTAGGTGTAATAAAGTGATAAACATACAAAAATGCACTAAATATAATTTTTTAGGCCATTCCTAGATCATACTAGTCGAACTAGGTCAAACTAGGTCGCACATTGGTTTTAGGTTCTTATCTAGTCTCTAGGGTGATATCAAGTCCAAACTAGTTATTAACACTAAGTAATATGTATATATACTCATATACTAAGCAATGTCATAAAGCAACTTACTATTAGCTAAGTATCTTAGGATACCAACCTATACATTCAATACTTTAACTAGTATCCTAGTATTAATATCTTGGTATCCATAGGCCTATACTTTAATACCTCAACTTAACCCAATATCTTGGTATCCAGATACCTACTTTTTACTTGCTCACCTGGATGTTAACAACAACTTACTAACATGCCACCTTAATATTCCTCCTAATACCCCCTTTGGTACCCCTTGGTATCAGTCACAACCACCAATACAAATGCCAACTGACCCTTCATTGTCCACCATCTATCAGCAACACCAACTTCTAATTCCCTTACCTAGTATCTTATACTCAGTACTTCATTCCTTGTCACTTGGTATTTGATGCCAAGTCACCTCTACCTACACACACTTGTGTACCTCACCTCATCTCATACCCCCATCTTGCAGCTGGAACCACACTCCATAATACTCCTTCCCAATAATACCTACACTCTACCTCAAGCATTTACACTCACTGGACACAAGATACCCTATCTTTGATACACATCCTACCCTCTAAACATAACTTGACACTAGCACTCATTGTCCAACTATAACTCCATTGCCACCTCCTTTGTTTTCCACTAGGTTATAACCTCATTGTTATTGCTGCTGTCGATTTCACTGAGACACACTGCTAGATGCAGTACAAGACACACATAAGGATACCCCATTACTATGTACAGAGATACCCATACTAGAAATATACTAGAAACCGGGCACCTGGAAACACTTTCTAATAGATATATATATACACACCATAACACATAATCCATACAGATACTCAAGCGTACCCAACCAGTATCCTACTGATACTCACACTCACTGCATACTAGAATACACATCCAGGATGTCCACTCTCTCTTACACTAGTTGTACGGTTCAACACTTTCTTCTATTGCTACTATTGGTTGATCCTGCAACACATTATAGACACAAGTGTTTATCCTGCACACTTAAACACTTAACCCTCTTACACCATAACCCATAGCTTAGGATACCAGTATCATCCTCACACTCAAAATACCCCAAAAAAGAGCCCCAACTCTTACTTCTACCTCAGTGCCAGCTAATGAATAAATCCCCCCTCACTTCTGAACACAGGTGGATTCCTTACTGTAATTGAGGTCTCAAATGTAACCAGCAGTTGCTCGAGCACCTCTAGGATGGCTAAGCAAGGACTAGTGTTGTTGCACTCAACCATTCAGCTGCATTTCTCATATGCCTGCACTAGCCTAAGGCATGCCACTACCCGACTACCAAGCTCTTGCCTCTATCTCCCTCATCTGAACTAAAACTAAAAATGCTCACAGAGTTGCCTGTTCTCCCTTTCAGTCATCAACTTGCCTGCTAACTGCAGTGCAAGACACTGCTGAGCACCTCTCCAGATCCTTGGCCTCAGCTCCTCCCACTGCAGATTTTAGTTCACAGTTTCCCCCACAAACTTGCACCTGAACATCACACATTGTTACACACACCTAAATCAAACACACCCATATACAAATCTAAACACACTCAAACACTCCATACATACATAATACAAATAATACAAGCACACAATACCACCACTGCTAATAACCGATACCCCTATCCTCACAACCACCATCACCTACATAAATATACACTTAGTTATATATATAACTGCATATATATATTACAGTAACAAGTAACATATATATATACATATCATATAAACATAGATATGTACTCATATATTTACATATACCAATAATTGTTTGATTGCACACTAAAAGGCATTTCACCAAACACCACGAGTGTATGGTTAGGATATCCATGATACGCACCCAAAAGGAATTCTAAAACCCCCAATTCTCTATAATTGTCATCTAAATATATCAAATACAATTATATATAACCAATACAATTAATTACAAAAAAATTTGAAGAGAAAATGCACAAATCACCCAAAATAAGCCATGTATCATAGCATATCACACGGTATCGCAAAATACTATGATACGCTCTACTCGTGTCCAATTATGGACATATACCAAGTCTCACAACCCTGATCTAAGTCTAATTAGATCTAATTAGTCTCATAACATACACTTGATGTGTCAATCTCAGAATTTCCCCTAATTGGACACAAATCATATGGTAACTTCTACAATAGAGGTCCCTAGTAGTCAAATCTTCTTCCTATAGGTAGCCCTAGTCCATAGGTGGGTTTCTAATGATTAAGTACAAATTTAGAGTCTAATTAGAAGAAAAAATTGAATTATACCTATTGGAAGATGGATTCCCAATGCAAGTGTCCAAATGAGTGTCAAAAGCCTTCAACTTGTGCTCCCTTCACCTCCTTACAGATCCTTGCCTCCTCCTTGCTCCAAGAGTCTCCAATGGTGAAGTAGAAAAAAAATTGGAGAAGAACTAATATATATCTCAAATTTGGATGAAAAGAGAAGAGGAGAGAGAATGGACTCCCCTCTAATGGTGGCCGGCCCCAACTTGTCTCCCAAGGAATGTATAAAGACTAAAATGTCCTTATGGGATTATCATGATGAATATTAATTAAGGAGGAAGCTTCTACTCCTAATAGTTGTGTTAATTAAATCACTAACTAAATAAGGGTGTCTAATTATTGGGCTCAATGGTTCTAACTTAAATGCGGTCCATGACAAGTCTAGTTAGGTCCAATTAGGTCTTCTAACAACTAGTCTACTAATGGCTAACAACTAACCATTAACTAAATACAATACATAAACATATGCATCCATACCAAATATTTAAATAATATAAGCTAAAAGTATACATACTAGTTATAATAAAATAAGATATCAATCAAACAATAATTTTTAAAATACCAATATTCACAATATTACCAATATTCAAAAAGACAAAAAAAATATCCCTCTCCGAAAAAAGTGGTAGTGACAAGGAGGAAGTGTATATGATAAAAAGGGGAGGGTCTGTTGTTTGGCAGCACAAGGGGGGATAGGGGCGGCTTGGTATAGGGTTGGGTAGAGGGGAAGCAACTATATATACATATGCTTGTAGGCTTGTGTGGTATGTGCTTTAGTTGATTTAAATCCATATAGGAGGGTTGTTTGAGAGCCCAATATGGCTTGCTAGGCCTCTCTTGGTCATTGGGATAATTTTATCAATATTATTTTGGGTTTTAATTAGGTGCACAAGAGATACACAATGGTTCGGCTTCCAAAAGTGTAAATTATGAATTTAAATCTAGGTTTTGAACAATGCGAAGTTTATTGAGCATGTGAGGACTTAAATGAATGGGTCACTATTATCATGGACGTAGTAGGTCGAGTTAGGCTCTAGGTTATCAAGTTAGTTGTACAAAATTGGTTGGTGTTGCGTATTAAAGTCGTACGCAACGACAAAGGTACTTTAATTGTCATTTTCTCAAAATTGAGTCGCAAAAGTTGTGCGACCAAAATGAAGCATGAAAATATGAATTTATGAGTGACAGTCATGACATGAGCCTAAGTTGGTTTGTCTAAGTTTAGCATACAAAGTTGGTTGGAAGAAAAATGCTACTGTTGCACTCAAGATCTTAAGACCATGGTGATGGATTTCTAAAGTTCAATAATTTGTCTAATAAATATTTAAATTAAATAAATAAATAAGTACTAATTACCAAAATAATCCTATATAAAAATCAGCGTGCTCACACGCGCTCCCCGAATAGGGGGAATGGGGCACTACAATTGTGCCCTTGGCATGTGGCACACCTCAGTAGAACTCGAAGGTTAACACTTTAACAATGAGCGAGTGATCTCCCAGATCGTTCTCAAAAATCACTTCTTGAATCTCCCTCAAATAGGGATGAGCATTCGGTTTATTCGGTTTCAACCGAACCAAAATAGTCAAAACCGAATAAACCAAAATTCTAAAAATCCAAAACTGAACCGAACCGAATAACGATTCGATTTGTTCGGTTGGACCATTTATATTTTTTTAATGGGTAGGATCCAAAGTTGGAATAGTGGTTAAATGATATTAGAAATTATAATTTTTATACACGCATTGTGTCCAAAGTTAGACTAGTTGTTAAATTACCAAAGTTTGGCTTCAAAACACATACATACAATTGTTGCTTTCAAAATATACACATTTTAATTACAACATATGCATATAATTGAGGATATTTGTATAATTACATAAGTCTTATTCGTTTTTCATTTTTGGACTGAAATTGAAATCCCAAACCAAAACCGAAACCGAATAAGAAATTTTAGTATTTTCAAAACCGAAACTGAACCATTTTTTTTTCAAACTGAATTGAATATCTTATTCAGTTCAGTTCAATTTTTGGTCCAAAACTGATTAATGCTCACCCCTTACCCTCAAGATGTACTCGACCTAGTCTCCACATTTGCATCTTCTATATGGTCGGTCTTAGAACATCATTAGTAAGGCTCATCGTCAGACCCAATTTCTAGATTCATAATTTTGAAGCTCATTTTGTAGAACAGTAAGCCCCGTGCCTAGTCCCAAATTTACATTTTTTTTTCCATCCCACCCATAGGTGCTAAGGGTTAGGCCTCCAAATTTTTATATTCTAGATTGTAGAAACTCATTTTGTAGTATAGAAAGTCTTAATTTGGGGCCCAACTTTCTAGATTCTAGATTTTACATTATTATTTTTCTATATCAATTTTTGACCACACAATTTTTGGAATTGGGGCTCACTTTTTCATTCTCTACTATTCTCATACAAACCCAGACCATTCTACATTTATCTTTTTTTTTAATTTTTGGGCTCCAAATTGTTTTGGAGAGTCCTAACTACTAATGATGCTCTTACAAAGAGATCTATGTCCTTCCAATATAACCAGATGCCTTGTCTATGAACCTTTTTGTATTCATCTTCCGAGGGGAGATAATTGTCTTTTAGGTAAGATATAATGGGTGGCTCAAAACCTCATCTGCGTCGACTTGCATAATTTCGGATTCGCGATAGCTCGATATCATAAGTTGCTTGTGATAAGTTGTAGAAACCAACTTGGAGACCGAAGATGACGCATGTTTGGTGAGTTCGTCCTCTTGTTTGGTTTTCTTCCTGTGGGCTCCTCTAGATCATCATGATTTACGGTATCGCTATGGTAAGTTACTTTGCCATCGGATTGTATAGGTCCATATGTTATGCGACCTGGTAGTTTACACTAATATATTTTAGTAGCCAATTTGAAAGACATTTCAGTTCTACAAATATTCTATTTTTTGAGAAATATACTTGATGTTATTAAAATTTTAATTATTAATTTAATGACATATTCATTTATCATTTGCTTGTGTTTATATAATTGTTAATGATGTGATAAAGTCCCTAGAGTAAAGATAATAGATTTCATACTGTCATAAGATAACTTAGATAAGATAAGAATACCTTAAACTTTACTTTAAACACATGTTCCTAGCTATAGGTTTACCAAGATGTACATTAGTAAAACCGAATAAGTTGGTGTACTATGTGTCGAACTCATCTGATGAGTGCAATTGGTCTCCTAAGCTACTAGTATAGTTGACACCATAACGAGTACGAGCGTGCTCACTTAGTCGAACGAGTTTACTAAACACGACATTAACAAAAAAATATATAATAGATAAAGTATGTTGATGTCAGTAGAGATAAGTGTTTTAAAATTCGGACCGGACCGGCCGGTTGAACCAGTCAACCCTTGAACCAATACATTTTTGGGGCTGGTTTAATATCAACCCACTATTTTTTTTCTTTCCAAAAATTGACTTCTTTTGTGTAACCCGGTCGACCCGGCCGGTTAGACCACCGAACAGTCTTACCCAGCTGGATTTAAAATTGGTTTGAACCTAAATTTTCCAATTTTACTTTTCTTTGGTTAACTTTTGACTTTTGGTTTGGACTTTACATGCAATAAAAGTTCATATGTATGATTCTTAACTAATTTTAGCATAAGTAGTATATGTGTAATTGCGTGCTATATAATATATTCAAATAAAATTGTAAGCCTATATAACTGGTTCAACTCAAATTAAACCACTAGTTGAACTAGTTTAACCCAATCCAGAGTCTTGATTGGGCCATTCTTCCGTCCAATTTTTAAAACATTGGTAGAGATGTCCTTCATTACATTGATATCTCATCACACCCAAAGAAAACATGTATGTTGTTGGTAATATAAAGGATTGAGAGGACTACATGCAAGTTGTTAACGAGAAAATTTTAAGATAAGCATAAAATTTTGATAAAATAATGCTAAAAAGTGCAAGCATAGGTTCCAGTGAAGAGTGCAAAATTAATTGGAAGGAATAATTTAGGGTATGTATCGGGCCGATCCGGGCCGGCCCGCGGCCTGAGTCAACCGGGTTTGACCAGGTCCGATCTGGATCGGGCTCAACCCGAATGGAGAGGCGGGTCGGACCGGCCCGACCCAGTCATAAACAACTCCGGCCCAGCCCGGGCCCATGACCCAGTCAGGGGATGACCGGGCCGAACCAGTCTGGGTCCGGACCGGCCCAGTTTTAAAATTTTTTTTAGTTTATTTATATATATTTTATATATAATCTATATGATATAACTTATAAGTTATATGTTAATAAATTCAAGTTAAAATTTATAGGTTTTTTGTTACTAAGTTATTTTTGTATAATTTGTAATTTATAAGTTATTTGTTAGAAAGTTTTTTATATAACTTTAAGTATAAATTTATTTGAAATTTATAAGTTATTTGTTATAAAGTTTTTTATATAACTTTAAGTATATAACTTTAAGTATACATTTATTTAAAATTTATAAGTTATGTTAAGTATAATTTAAAATTTATAAGTTATATGTTAAGTATAATCTGAAATTTACAAATTTATTTGTTAGAAAATTTATTTAATTTTTTATATCAATATTTATATATCTTTAAGTATAAATTAAAATCTAAATATTTATAAGTTGAATATGTTTTAATTTTTTTTTATAATAACTTATAAAAAAATGTATAAATCTATTTTTTGAATTTAAATATAAATCTATAAGTATATAAAGAAGTGATTTATATAGACATAAAGAAGTTAAATGTAAACAACGAACAACATTAAGTAAGAAAAAACTGAATTTTTTTTATTAATGGCAATTAAATTATAAATGTATTATAACATTAAGTAACCAAAAAAATAGAAACTTGTAAATAATATTTTATTTGCATAAAGCTTGTAAAAAATGTACAAGTCTTTTAAAATAATTTCGTCGTCCGTCGTCCGTCTTTCGTTGAAGTATATTGCTCAGCTCCTCCTTCAGTAGACTCATCTATAGTAAGAGATTCAAAGTCCAGTCCTGCAATATCGGCACTTTCATCTCTTGAGTCTTGAGTTCTTTCTTCAGCACGGGTCCAATCTTGAATGCAGACACAAGCTTATAAAATATCTGGCAGCAACCGACTCCTCTTCTTGCTTAGCATCCTCGAACTTGTACTAAAACAAGATTCTGATGCTACCGTGGACACCGGGACCATTAAAATATCGCGTGCTATAGAAGAAAGTATATGATACGTTTGTTCGTATCTCTTCCACCATTCTAAAATTGAATAATGAGATGAAGAGTCATCTTCATCTGCTTCATAAGAATTTAGATATAAGGGCAATTCTTGCGTAGGTTGGAAAGATTATTTTTGTTTCTTCTTTTGCAGTACATTTTTAGCATATGATAATTTAGACGAAAAACTAGAGCTACTACCTTGAATGGTTGTACCGGGTCGGGTGGATACAACTTTTTCTTCATATGAAGCAATTAAACTATCTAAAATATCCTTAACTTCTACTTTCAAACTACCTACGTCAACTCTCATATTATCTTCAAAATTGTCTAATAAAATATATACACCATCTAATTTAATCTTAGGATCAAAAACCAAAGCCAAACTATATAGAAGAGGTATATCACCCCAATATTTTTTAAATTTGGCTTCCATTTTGGCAACAACATAATAAAAACCAGCAATATTTCTATATTTACAAAATAAATTAGACATGTTAAGAATTTATGTTAAAGCTAAAGGAGAAGTTGGATAATAAACTCCAGATAAAGTACATGTTACATTGTAAAATAGTTCTAAAAATTCAAAAATAGAAGTAGAAATTAACCAATCATTCTCAGTTACTTGATAATCAAAACTAGGATTAACATTACAATAATGAGTAATCACATCTTTAAACTTAATACAAGATTACAACATTAAATAAGTAGAATTACATCTATGTGGTGCATCCTTAACAAATTGCCTAAAAGTAACACCATATTGTGTACATAAAATTTTAAAAGCTTGTTGTCTACTTGCAGAAGAGTTCAAACTATGTAAACATGATCTAAGATTTTCTAAATTTAGTTGAAAGAATTCAAAACATTCTTGTACAATCAAATTAATAATATGACAAGCACATCTAACATGAAAAAGTCTACATTCTAATATAGGCAAAAATTGTGTTTTTAAAACATTAATAGAAGAAGTATTATTACTAGCATTATCAAAAGAAATCAAAAATATTTTATTGTGAATATTATATTCACGCAAAAATTGTATTATAGCGCCACCGATTATACGCCGGTATATAAAAATTCTAAAGGCCTTAGACAAATAATGCATTTTTGCAACATTCATCTTGCATCTATATAATGTGCCGTGATACAAATATAAGCATAATTTTATTTAGTAGTCCATGTATCAGAAGTTAAAGCTAATTTATTAACATGCATAAAATTTTCTTTTAAAGCAGTCTTATCTTTTTGAAAAAAAATTCAGAGCCTCTGCTCTAGCAGTAGATCTAGAAACTTTACTAAAACAAGGATTAAGAGTATTACTTGCATATTTATAATAGTAATTACTCTCACCAAATGTAAATAGTTGTTCCTCATAAATTATAAATTTTGCTAACTCAGTCTTGTTACGAGCATCAGAATAAGTAATTGTACCTAAAGAAGATCCTTGGCCACCAGTACTTAGCTGTGTTTGGGTAGCCTTCAGTGTGTCTTTACCATAACAACTTTAGTATTATCTTTTTAAAGTGCATGTGCCATCATTTTTTTTTACTTGTAAACCCTCTTACATCTCTTATATTCTGCAGACTTAGGTATTGGTTTTTGATCTTTTGGAACTAAAATCGGATTGCCTTCACTATCAGTGACAAATATTTTTGTAAAATAATTTCATAAAATAGATTTTTTTCTATTGCCAACATTTGTAGCCGTGGTCATACTCCTAACTTCAGGAGGTGACATTAGTATCGGTGGCGCAGATTCATGAATAAGATTATTTTCAAACATATTATTATAATAATCATAGTTTTCAAAAGGTTGGTTTGAACCTTGTCCATCCATATTTAAAAAAAAAATTAGAGAAAAATAATTAATTCTCTACCAAAAGAGAGAGAGAGAGAGAGAGAGAGAGAGAGAAAGAGAGGAAAGAAAAATCTCAAATCAGAAAAAAAAAAAAAAACTATTCTATAATATTAAAGTTACTTGTAACGTCTGCTAGAAACATTCAAAAGAAATCGAAAAAAAATATGCTGAGCGGGAAGAAGTTGGACTCCAGTAATTGCTTTGCTTCTAAACTTTGTAATTGCCTTGCTTGCTTCTAAACTTTGTAAGAGAAAAAAAATTATGTAGAAGAAAATAAATTTTGTTGTGTTTATTTTTCATGAATTATGGACTATTTATAAAATATTTTTGGATCCAAATGACCCCAAATACCCTAAAAAGAGTTGTTATAATGGATATTTTGGTCATTTTACAAAAAATACCAAAATACCACTAAAATGAGCAAAAAACTGCCACTAAAACTGAGATATTTTACGGATATATTCTCAAAAAAAAATTTTAAAAATCGGCCGAACATGGCCGACCAGGCCTGAACCGGACATGTTCGGACCGGGCCAACCAGGTCGACCGAATCCGAACCGGTCCGAACGGCGCAGAAATCGGGTCGGACCGGGCCGGGTCGGGCCGGGCTAACGGGTCGGCTCCACCGACCCAGCCCGGACCCATGGGGGCTAGTGGGGCTGGGCGGGCGGGTCCGTTGACCGGGTCTGGGCCGGCCCGGACCGGATTTGACCGAGTCGGGCCGGGTTGGACCGGGTTCCGGGCCGCCCGCCCATTTAGACACCTTGAGGAATGATATATGTGTTAAGCAACATAAATTCAAAAGTATTTTTTGAAAAAGTTGTATAGTGTAAGAGGTGAATATTTATTTTTGCTGTTTATAGCCTTTCTTTACAGGACCCTTTTGCAAAAAGAATTCTAACCATGTGCATTCTTACATATTTATTATCTTACATAATATTATTTTATTGTTTATTATATTTCGTTGGTTATTTATTCCAATTGTATCCACCCATAATTCTTAAAGCCGGTCAAAAATTATGATAAAAAGAATGAAATTTTCAAAAAATATTACTATTACTATTAATTTTTTTTTTTTGGCTTTCCGGCATAACGTACGGGATCCGAAGACTTTTGTGGATCCACTTACCTTCTGTCACCCAGCTGGGATCTTATACCTCTCATCGGTAACCACAAGAGTCACTCGAGTTCAGTAAAATATTACTATTAATCACTTCACAAGTATCACTTCAAATTGTTACTCTTTATGTATGACAGTTGACGTGACGATTAATATGACAGCTCACATAGCAACTTTTAAAATTAAAATTAAAATTAAAATTAATATTAAAATTAATATTAATATTAATATTAAAATTAACATTAATATTAAAATTAAAATTAAAATTAACACTAAAATTAATATTAATATTAATATTAATATTAAAATTAAAAATTAGAAAATTAATTTTTGGATTAAAATTTGACATATTATATGTAATGTTAGATAACACATAACGCTATTTAGTATGTCACGTCAGCTACCACATAAGCATGAATGATTTGAAAGGACACTTCGAAGGGATTAATAGTGTTACTCAATTTTAAAACCTATAAAACTAGACTATTATTTAGTGATTGAGACTCTCATTAAGGTTATTAGGTTAAAAATAATACTATGTAAATATTAAACAAGTTAATCAATAAATAAATAAATAAATAAATAAATAAATATTTAAAGCTTTGCTTTACTCTGCCTCGCTTCAAAGTCTCACATCCTCTCAATTAAATGTTATTGGTCAAAAAATCCAAGTATTACTTCATTCAAATTTACATTTTCAGAACTTGTATATATTTGTTATACAATTCAGAAATAGAACTGTGCTATAAGGCTATAAGTTGAATTCAGCTCTACTTTCAGCACACATGTATGTCAGGTCACAAGAAGAATAAGAGAGAACAAAAAAAATCCGAGATAATTTTTTTTTTTTTTTTGAAAAACTCAGAAAATAATATGCTCCATCTCTTTTCCATATCTAGATCCAGATAATCTCGCAAAATTCATAAAATATCTTGTATGGTTCAATGTTAGATATGTCATTCTATGAAAAATAGTAAAATTTTTTTAGATTTTCTCCACATTCTTGGAATGATAATAAGCTTTAATGTTAATTTTTGTCCGCTTGACGTCCATCCCATTAATGAGGCAAACCTATTTATTGCATGCAACTAATTGTTAGCCCCTAGGCTACGTTTGGTTGGAGGAATCTGAACCTTGGAAAAATGAAAGTCACTAATCTTTTGTGATTGGATGCGAGAGAAAATGAGCAGAAAAAGAAAAATTCTAAGAGAAAAAAAAATGAGGAAAATGATTCCTCTTTCACTCACACTGAAATTGAGAACTTTGGAGGGAAAGAAAAGAAATTTTGAGCGAAAAAAAAGTAGAGAAGAGTAAAATGGAAGTAAAATTAATTTTTCCTCCTCTTGTATAGAGAAGAAGTAGGAGAAGAAAAAGTTTAAAATTATTTTTTTGTTTCTTTATGGATAGATATATAATTAATATTTAATACTTGGTATTCTCAAATCATAATTTATGTTTACCTTTTTCGAGGGGTAGTTCGGTAAATTCTTCCAAAATTTTCTCGACTCTCTCCATTTTTCTTTCACTTTTGGGAGAAATAAATTCTTTTAGTGGGAGACATAAGTTTTTCTCTTAAATTCTCCTCTCCCATTTCCTCTCCTCCTTTCCAAACACCATAATTTTTTATTTTTCTCTCAATTTTTTCTCAACTTTTTTCCTCCTCACATTTTTTTTCTTTTCCAAACAATACCTCAATGGAGTCACTTTACCACCGAAATTTATTCATTTTTCCTCCCAATTTTTTAAAACTTTTCAAACACTGAATTTTTTGAAAAAGAATTTCAAAAAGAAAAAAGATTGATTTTATTTTCTTTCTTTTTTGCGATCCAGAAGGGAGGGTTAATTTTTTTTTTTCCACTATTAGAGTTATGACACTCATAAGAGCTTAGGATTCAGCTTTACTAATTATAGCATCTAATAGTAATTTATAAAGATGTTTTTTTTCCACTAATTAGTTGTAATATGTTTGTTATTCAATGTCTAAGGCATCAATTGATCGTATTCTTATTCTAAAATATTTTAAAATAATATATTTTGCTAATATTATGTTAAAAAATTATCCATGATAACTTTAAACCGAATTTATATCAAAATAATTTTATTAAAATTTAAATAAATTATCATATTCCTATACTATATCATGCAAGTCAAAATAATTACAAAAATATATCATAACCAAATCTTTTATCACTAACTACAACTACAACATCAAAAATAATAAAATTTTATTAATTTTAACTTTTTGTGTGTAATTTTGCCACAAATTGATCACACAATTCGTGAATAAATTGTTGATCTTTCTTTGTGTTTTTTTTTTTTCAAATTTATATCACCAGTGGTATAAATGAAAAAATATTGAATTTTCTAGGATTACAATAAAATTTTCGACTTCGGTAAAATTTGGATTGCAAATAACATTGTGAACTACCACTTTTTTTTAGGAATATCTAATTAGTCTTTAAGCTCTAATTATATTTAATTAAACTAGATATGCACGTGCATTGCACGTGCGTAAAATTACATTAAAAAAAGTAAATATAAATTTATTATAAAAATATCATTTTTAGAAATTGAACTCAAACAATCAAGAAAAATGTCTCCCACCTTAACCATTTAAATTAGAATTATTTAGTTATAAATATATCATATTAGGTAGTTAAATGCTTTGTTAATTTTTTAAAAAATAATTATTGGAGTATCTAGATAGTTATTTAGTTATCTTCTTATTAATTTTTTTAATTCATTTAAATGATGATATACATACGACTTAGATGACTCATTTTTGAGCTGTTGCTAAGCAGTATTATAATAGTAGAGATAAAAATGTAAAAAAAATTGTGGGCTACTTCTAAAAGAAATAATTAGTAATTTATCTCTAATCAGAGGTTAAAAAAAAAAACCCTAAAATAAGTATAGAACAAAGTATGTAAAGTGCAAATGTTAGGAAATCAGAAAAAGGCCATATGAGAAATCTCTACAAAAAAAAAATCTTAATCAATAGTAAAATAATAAGAACAATTTGATCCGATTATATGTCTTTGGGGCATGGCTCGATTCGTTGCCAACCTTTACCTATATCATCCAGCAGCTATGATCTTATAGTCGATTCGGTAACCATAAGAACAATTATACCATCCAGAGTATTTAATTAGCAAAAGCGACCTTTCTTCAACTCAAAAAACAAACGGCTTCTTCCTTCTCTTCCCCATTCTCTCTCTTTTGCTCCACCTCTTTCTCTCCTTCTTCCTCAATAAATCTAGGGTTAGGGTTTCCTCCACCGATATCCTCTCCACCCACTTCAGAACTAGGGTTAGGGTTTCCCCACCCTCGGTCGCCGGCGATGAGGAATCTCCACTCCCTCCAGATCTTCTGCTCCCTAGCCTTCCTCTACCTCCTTTTCATACTCCTCTTCGAGTTCCCGTCACTCTCCCCACTAACACCACCATCCGCCACCTCCGCCGCCGCCGGAGCCACCATGGCCGCCGTGGAGGAATCCCTCGACGAGAAGTTCTCACCCTCCCGACCCAACCGCTTCCTCAAATCCTCCTCCTCAGCCCCCTCCAACCGCCGCCGCTCCCCGCTACTCTCCGGACTCCGCTTCTCCGAATTCGAGCACACCAACTCGAACCTATCCGAGCTCCACAAGGCTGCCAAAGAAGCGTGGACTGCCGGCACCAAGATCTTCTCCGAGCTCCGAAACCCTCCCCCGACCCCTCCGTCGGCGAGAACGAACAAGACCGGCAAGGAAGCCTGCCCCCACTCGATCATGTTCTCCGGCACCGACATCGGCGAGAAACTCGTGATGGCGATCCCCTGCGGACTGACGCTGGGGTCCCACCTGACGCTCGTGGCGAAGCCGCTGCCGGCGCGCCCGGACTACGACCCGAAGATAGCGGTGGGCGGGGCGGAGCCAGTCATGGTGTCGCAGTTCATGGTGGAGCTGCAGGGGCTGAGGACCGTCGACGGAGAAGACCCGCCGAGGGTCCTGCACTTCAATCCCAGGCTCAAGGGGGACTGGAGCGGCCGGCCGGTCATCGAGCAGAACACGTGCTACCGGATGCAGTGGGGACCGGCGCAGAGGTGTGAAGGGTGGCGGTCGAGAGCGGACGAGGAGACTGGTATGCCAAAGTTGCCACCTTTCCTTGTTCTACCACGTGGTTTTCATTATGATATACTAATGGTTTGATGAACTTCCCTTCAGCAAAAGAAAAAAAATAGTGTTTTTTTTTTTATAACCATCTCGTTCCAAGTAGTTTTGGAGGATGGGGAAGATTTTTAACCTACATTTGGAGAAAAATAAGAAGTTAATTTTCATGTGAAAGACCAAAACTTTGATGGGAATTGCCAACTTTACCACATTTCTTTGTTCTTTACTTGCTTAAGGGGGGTGCTGAATTTGATTTACTTTGTATAGACTAAATTTTGATGCAAAATTAGAGCTTTTAACGTCATTTTTCAGCTCTAATTTATAGGATATGTTTGCTGTACTATTCGTCGCCAGTGTTGTGTCATAGTATATAGTTCCATTTTTTGAGAGATCCTTTCATTTGTAAGAATTGTGTTCTTATGATTTCATAGTGATATTTTTGCGAACATCAGTCAAACTATGAAGCACCCGTTTTCTACTTACTTTTGGAGGATTGGAATCTGGATTGCCTTCTATTCTTAGAGCAATTTATTATTTTGGGTGTAAAGAATTCCAATTTGTGATGGGAATTGGAGATTTCTTAACTTAATTTGAAAATAACTTGAAGTTCTTCCGTAATCTAAACCTTAACCTATAGTGGGTGGCACATAATATATAATACCAGTTTGATGAAATACCTATAACAGGGTAAAAAGTAATTATTCCATATCGAACGTTTCATTTCTTTCAGAAGGTTGATTTGGGTTAGAAAATTTTATTTTCCAAGGTGAATCAGTAGTTTGCCTTGGAGGGAAGAAGTCATTTACTGTATGGGGAGAATAACTGTTAATATACTGCGTGGCGCTTAGTATATTTAACAATTAGTTGGAATCTCCATTTACCATAATTTTGATGTGAAAGCCTGTTTTTGTTTTAAAAAACTATTAACATTTGCAAACACCATTGTTGCTTTAGAGCAGCCTTGGTTTTTGGCACTTTTGTTAATTTTTATCTTCAATTTACATTTGGAGAGAGGTCATTTTCATATGATATGCTGATTTAGTATTCTAAATTTATTTGTAATTTGTGGCTCTATGAATACAGTATTGATAAATTACCCAGTTTACAAAAAGGAATTTCATACAAAACCTTGAATTTTGGGAGAAAGGATTAGGAATTTTGATAAGATCCATTTTGTTACGGAGTACTCTGGGGCATATGAAGTTCCAATTTCTAAAATGGAAATGAAGCTATCGGCTTAGAGGAAAGAAATCATTTTTCACATGGTATAATGATTTTACACTCAAAATCTGCCGTACAATTTTGATGATATTCTTTTGAAACACTGATTTTCTTTGATGGAAAGTGAAATTTGCATGGAATTGTTTTGTTCGCTATTGGTTTCGGTTTTTCGATGGGCATGGATTGATCACACTCTTTGGGTGAGAATCAAGCAGACTATTTTCTTTCAGATGGGGTTTGCTCTTTCGGTTTGAGGTACTTGCCATCTTCTATAAAAAGTAACGATGAATTTCAATGTGTAATTAGTGGCTTATGAACAACTTGCTAAAGTAACCATTTCCTCTTCAATGAAATAATTTTAAAACTATGTTTATGCTTGAACTTTCTGATTGTTCTGTTAGAACTGAATAACAATTCCATGAGAAAAGAGTGCTCTCTGATAGGAGACTGCTGATCTCCTACAGTGAAATAAGTCATTTCCTTAATGGAAGTGATATTGTACTGTCTGTAGTGGGTGGCTCAAAGTATTGTTTATGAAAAATTTGCATGGTCTACTTTTGGTCTGTTTTAACTTCAGTTTATTCCAGATATTTTATTTTTTGATTAGTAGGTGAAGACTGATTTCTTAATGTTGGTGACTCTGTCAAGTGTTGCTAGGCTAGTGAAAAAGAGTTCCTCATCATCAAAATTCCCAATAAATTCTCATATTTAGAGTAAAATAAATCTTTTACTAAATGAAGTCATCTATTCTTATGATTCTAAGCATTTACCAAATAAACTATAGAATGGAGACACATTTTGACTTCAAGTAGTTTTTGGCTTATGTTTTGACTGCTAGTAGTTCTAAAGCATTTCCCAGGCTCTGTCAAGTGTTGCTAGGCTAGTGAAAAAGATTTCCTCATCATCAAAATTCCCAATAAATTCTCATATTTAGAGGAAAATAAATCTTTTAGCAAATGAAGCCATCTATTCTTATGATTCTAAGCATTACCCAAACAAAATATAGAATGGAGACACATTTTGACTTCAAGTAGTTTTTGGCTTATGTTTTGACTGCTAGAAGTTCTAAAGCTTTACTTTTACTTGAACAATTGTCTTTGCAGTTGATGGGCTTATGAAGTGTGAAAAGTGGATTCGTGATGATGATGGTCGGTCAGAAGAGTCCAAAACCACATGGTGGTTGAACAGTTTGATTGGTCGGACAAAGAAGGTCTCCTTCGACTGGCCATATCCCTTTGTTGAAGACAAACTCTTTGTTTTAACTTTAAGTGCTGGTTTGGAAGGTTATCATGTCAATGTGGATGGGAGGCATGTGACATCTTTCCCTTACCGCACTGTGAGTTTCTTTGCATTTATAAAAGCCTTTTGGTTTGGTTCTTCGGTTTCGAATTATACAATCACCACCATGTTCTTGTGGCTTAATTCTTCTTAACGATAGGGATTTGTTCTTGAGGATGCTACTGGGTTGTCACTGAATGGGGATTTGGAAGTTGTATCCATAATTGCAGCTTCATTACCAACATCACATCCTAGTTATGCCCCTCAAAGGAGTCTTGAGATGTCGGCTCAGTGGCAGACCCCACAACTTCCAAAAGGACCTGTTGAGCTTTTTATAGGCATCCTTTCGGCTGGTAACCATTTTGCCGAGCGGATGGCTGTGAGGAAGTCTTGGATGTCCGCAGTAAGAAAGTCATCAAATTTGGTAGCTCGGTTTTTTGTTGCTCTGGTAACTATTGATTTTTTTTTTGTAAATAGTATATTTCTTCAGCTCAAATATTTTATATAATGGAAACTTTCTTGCAGCATGGAAGAAAGGAAGTGAATCTAGAATTGAAGAAAGAGGCTGAGTTCTTCGGCGACATTGTTATAGTGCCCTATATGGATAGCTATGATCTGGTTGTCATGAAGACTGTTGCCATATGCGAATATGGGGTAAGTGAAAACTGTTGAAAATTTTCAGCATTATATTGAGATTAAGCTTCTCAGCAGCTTGCTTCTGTTGGCCTAATATTTTGTTTTTCTTCTTTTGCTAATACAGCTTCGTACAGTTTCTGCCAAGTATATAATGAAATGCGACGATGACACATTTATTCGGATCGATTCAGTGATGAAAGAAGTCAATAAAGTCCCAAGTGATAGAAGCCTCTATGTGGGGAACATGAATTACTACCACAAACCCTTACGTCACGGGAAATGGGCAGTGACTTACGAGGTATATATATAGTTTTATTGTGATTCCAGCTTTTGTAATGTATTTGGTTATGATTTCAAGCCTATACTTAAACTTTAGTTTCTCTCTACATCAAGGTATGGTAATATACTCTTGACAAGTATCTCACTTTAGGCACTATACTTTTATTATCTCCCGACCTGTAAATTCACTTTTTTGTTTCTGTTTCTGTTTCTGTTTCTGTTTCTGTTTTTGTTTTTGTTTTTGTTTTTTTGGCATTGAACCACATATACTCTTCTAAGTATTTTCTTTCACTTTCACTCTCTTTCAAGTGGTTTTAGTGGCCTGAAGTCATTGATATTCCTTCTTTTTCTCAAGCACACAAACAAATGCACCCTACACACAAACCAAAAAAGGGTGCAAATGCCACCCACCAACCAACAAACAAAGGACTGAATTTAATTGACCAAAAGTGTGACAAGAAAATATTCATGTACCTATTTAAAGATCAAGATGCGTGTTTGGAGAAACATACTGTTTACATGAGCAATCAATTGTTTGTTGTTATATTACTTCTTTATAGAAATCTTTCTTCCATTATCTTTGCAGATGTAGTTGTTCAGTACCTATTAACACCCTACACTCCTACACTGTATTGACAAAACTGATCAGAGACTAGGTGATTTGTGTTGGGGCAGCCTGTTGAAACAATAACACAATTGAAGTCTAAATGTTAAAAGCCGAGATCTAAATATGACTTCAATGGATGTCTTGTAAGATGGAAACAGAAAAATAATATAAACTTGAGCTAAATTACTGCTCTGTAATAACTAACAAGCCATTCTCCTTTTGTTGGATGAACTATAAATCTGAATTGCCTTAGATAAAGCTTTCTTTCTAACTATAACATAGACCATGCATTTAACTTGCAGAACTTCATTTTCAGGAATGGCCCGAGGAAGATTATCCACCGTATGCAAATGGACCTGGCTATGTTGTGTCATCTGACATTGCACACTTTGTTGTATCAGAATTTGAGAAGCATAGTCTAAGGGTAAGTTCTTTCCGCATACCATTTACACTATTGTTTATTCCTTGATGGTGGAGTTGCCTGAAGCTAACAATATTATCATCCTTCTCATATCCCTTGCCAGTCTGACATCCAAAGTATATCATATAGTTTGCCTTGTGGTTTTAGTGATACTATTTATCACTCAGCCTACGTGTTCTTTGCTTTACTGGAGCAAGCTTTTCATTTGAGCTAAGATTTTATTTTGCCCACTCGGTTTTTACTATCTGACATGTCCCTAAGAAAAGTAAAGAAAAAGCTACATGCAGTGGTTATTTATGGATGCAAGAAAAGACTTGTATTATATTTTATACAAACCTATTCCTTTTAGAGTGAGCTTCCTAACAATTGAAAGTGGTAACATAATGCAGCTATTCAAAATGGAAGATGTGAGCATGGGCATGTGGGTTGAGCAGTTCAACAGCACGAAACATGTTGAGTACGTCCATAGTGTTAGGTTTTGCCAGTTTGGGTGCATAGATGACTACTTGACTGCTCACTACCAGTCCCCTAGGCAAATGATATGCATGTGGGATAAGTTGCAAGAGGGAAGGCCTCAGTGCTGCAACATGAGATGATACTTTGACTGGCAGTGACACCAATGGTGGTGAATTTTGTAGTCATAGAAGCAGAGTACACCCAATGATATGATAAGAGCAACACCGCGGGCTCAAAGGTGCTTATCCAGATCATATCATAAGTTCTTCTTGAGCTTTTGGTAATTTGCTTGGGATGAAGGGAAGAGCTGTTCAGATGCTTCTTTGTACATGCTAAAAGAAAAGGAAGTGGATAATTAGTTCTTGTTTCTTCTTGAGTTCTAGGATTATGAATGAACCGTCAGTTTCTTACTGATGATATAGTTTCCTCCTTTCTTTCTGGCGGAGATTTCATCTTCACCTTTTTTGTGTGTAAATTCTGTGATAGTTGATGTTATACACGAATTTGAAAATACCTTCCTAGGCACTAAAAAAAAAATGTAAATTTGAAAACCTAAAGGTTTCACATGGTGAGTCGGTGACTATCCCAATGTTCTTTAAACTTGTGGCGAAGGGCATGACTGATGAATGTGTCTTGATGAAGTGTTGGGTGTTGGTGGCCAACTTTTCTTGGGATATCAATTACATTCATTTTCACTGCTATACCTGGACTTTTTAAAAGAAATGTACAAAAAGACAAGTCTTTTCCTATCTCCAGGGTGTGTTTTGTGTGTGTACAAAAGTTTAGACATAAGAGTAGATTTTAAGTTTGTAGTGCATTTTTGTATGAGATCCGATTTCTAATGAGCTGGTATTGCGGGCCCAAACTTGGACCTTATATTTTATTAATGGAATTAGAGGTACTATACTATTATTCAGTATAGATACAAATGATTGTGGGTCGGATCTGAGTCAGGGTCGGCCTGTCATTATTATTAACCAGTCATGTTCACTTGTGCAATGCAATGCACATATAAAAAAAATGGATTTTTTTTTAATAGTGTTAAAAAATATATAAAATTTAATTTTTTTATAACCTAAAACAAATATTGGAATATATTTTCAATTCTAAGTTTGTTCCCAAAAAAATATGATGTACCAAAATCCCCACAAGTGTAAGTCCTATTTGTGGATTTGTCTTTGTTACCTTCTTTTCACTTAGGAACTAATAATGACTTCATAACGTTAGCTTACTGTTTGAAAGTTACGTGATCTTAAATCTTGGTTACATTACACGTTAAATAGAATATTTAATTAGTAGAATAACAATGCTAAAAGAAGAAGAATAAAAAAGAAACCTTGCCCAATAGGAAGTGCCAACTTTAAATATTAAAGCTTGTACATATTTTAAAAAGTCGAAACATTTTTTTATTTGTGGGAACGCAAAATATTCTTCCAACTCTATTTCAATTCCCTTAACCTTACGCATATGCATGTCCATATCATCAGATAGAATCAGAACCCCACCAGAAAATCCAAATTACAAATTCATTGTCATATTAATTCTATGATGTGAGCCCACCACATGGTGGATGAATGAACCCCACCAACTTTTGACGCAGTTTTATATGCTTCCCGCACACAAAATGGACTGCCAGTCTCCTATGGGTCCCACACTAAAAAAGGAACACATGCTTCCTTTGCCCCCTTTCAAATTCTTTTCATTGCTTCCAGAAATTAAAAACTCTCCCCAACTAATTTCTGTCCCCCAAACAAAGTAACTCCCACTGATTTGTGACAGCCACAGACACTGTGTCTATTTTTCATGTTTTCTTATTTTTTTAAAGTTTATTTTGGTTCACTTACAATATCTAAAATTCATAATTTAAATTCTAACCAATTTCAATCTATCATAATTTAAATATACATGACCAAATTCATGAATTATTGGACAAATTATATAATATACATCAATAAATAAAGATTGAAACACTAAACTATGCATTTGATGCAGTTTATCCTTATCCATGATTGAAAAAATAAATAAATCTAAGTTTGTTACTTATGTGCCATTTAATTTTCTTAATAAATAAAAATTAAAGATAACGTTAATAAGATTTAATCTTCTTAAGTTAATTCTATTTCATTAATTATTTTATTGACTTATTATACAATCTCTCAAAATCATAATTTAAAATCTAGCCAAATCCAATCTATCATAATTTAAATGTAAATGACCAAATTCATGGATTATTGTTCATTTGATCTAATCCATAGTTTCGAATTCATGATTTAAAATCGAATAAAATCTAATCTACCATAATTTAAATATAATATATACAAACTATTAAACCTAATTTATAATTTTGGGTTGATCTATTTAAAGTTTTGATGTAAGCCAAATCTAACTAACCATTTAATTTTATAAAATTAATAATTTTAATTATAATCAAATTTAATTTAGTATATGCATACTCATAATCCTAGTTAATATATAATTAATTTAATCTGATTTAACCTAAATTTATTTAATTTAAATGAATCTAATTGGATAAAATTTAATAAAATTTAACTTAATCTAATGTAAATTAAAAATCTTATTTAAAATTTATACTAATTATTAACTCAAATATAATTTAAATTTTTCTATATAAAAAGATATAGAACTCCAGGAACGAACAAAATGTGAAACTCCATACAACAAGTAGAATTATGTAACCTACAATGTGGAAATTAGTTAATAAGCATAGAAAAATAAAAGCTTATTAATTTTTGATCATTTTTTATGGAAGAAAAATTATATAGATAATTAAGAGAAATGAATCAACATGAAGTCATCATGAGAAGTTGGAAAACTATGTTTCCTTTTCTTTCATCCGGAGAATGCTACAAAACACAAAGCAGAAGAGCTTTGATATTAAAACAATTATATATATATATATATATATATATATATATATATATATATATATATATATATATATATATATATATATACACCTGGTGGTTGGCATAGTGGTAATGCCAAGGGTACATATGGAGGAGGTCGGGAGATCGAACCCAAGGGTGTGGGGGCTGGGGCTCCACAAAAAAAAAAAAAAAAAAAAAAAAAAAAAAAAATATATATATATATATATATATATATATATATATATATATATATATATATACACCGTTGATTTGAACCATTCAAATCAATGGTTAAGATTAGATGACTTAAACAAGATACAACGGTAGATAACATGGGAATGAGAATGCTTGGGAATGCAAAAAATCGGAAATGTGGATCCCTCCTCATATATATATATATATATATATATATATATATATATATATATATATATATATAATGAGACTTGAAAATTGTTCAAAATTAAGTCGTCTAAGCTGTTTGTAAATACTCCATTCTATATGTTTTTCTTGGTTGCTTGAGTTTAATTCTTATGAAAGAAAATATTTATAATAATTTTATATTTAAAAAATTTTAAAAAAAATTACGCACGTGCTATATATATATATATATATATATAGAGAGAGAGAGAGAGAGAGAGAGAAGGTGACGACACGTAAGAGAGAGGAGGAGGAGGAGGAGATTACAATCAGTTTATAAATTCAAATTAGTATTTATGCTATCTATAATATTATATAATACAAATACCATGGATATTGATATTATATACATTCTTAGCTAAAAATATATATTTCTTCAGGATGTTAAATTAGGAATACCATTTCTTTACATTTCTTCCCTATGTAGAAAATAGGTCAAAGTAATTCCTATATCCGATTGCACCATCTTACTTTCTGTTTAAACTCAGAAAAATTGAAAACTTAAAATTTTTGTAGACACATACTCTCAAGATGAGTTTACAATAGAATCTTCTATGAATAATTCTGAGAAATTACGACAAAAGAAGTCTGGTCAGCACATGACCACTATGTTCCATTGAGAATTCGAAAACGAGACTCGATTTTCTTTAGAACTATTGAGGTTGAAGGAGCTTCTTAGGAAAAATTTCAAAAAAGACTATCATGATTTTGAAACCCTCTTTTAGTCTGCAGACTTTGTTCTCACAAGAGAAACAAGTATCTTGTAGGCAAGCTAACAAATTTTGATAGCAAGGGATTGAGATATCTTGCTAGATTGCCAAGGAAGCAAAGAAAAACTCTCTCTCTCTCTCTCTCTCTCTCTCTCTCTCTCCTATTATGCTAATCTCACAATCACCAACCCCTATATTCAACTCGCGCACTTTCCTTCTGAAAGTTGTCATCTGTTACCATTTTTTCCATTTTTATCTATTACCATTTTTTTTCCATTTTTATCTTTTTCTGGATAAATTAGACGACTCGTGTACTTTCCTTCTGAAAGTTGTCATCTGGCTCACTTTTTTGAGTTTTGACAAACTCGATGAGTGTGCTCACTCTTCTTTTTCCATAAGCATTTCTTTTTTAGTCAAATACTGATATCATGATCTTCCTGTGCAGGGTTCACAGCTTGCTTCTTTCACGATGAAGCATGGAAGGATATTATAGTTCTCCTCATTCTAGATGATCAGCAACATAACATGGTCATTTCCCATAAAATAAGGAAGGACTTTGCTCGAGGCAAACAAAGTTGTCCTCGTCCATACAATATGCTAGCTGTATTTTTTTCCGTAATGAGGCTTGCCACTAGGATGTAGCTGGACCGCGGTTTTGGCTGTCAAATTGGAACGGAGTCCCAATCAAAACTCTGTCAGCTGCGCTTGGTGGCGACGAAGGATTAGCTTCTTCGGGCTTGAAAAATTGATACATGTCCAGTTCTGTATCATCTCGCCATTATCATTGCACTCAATGTTAAGGGGCGAGAACACGTCCACCATTGTGCTCCCTAACATTGGCCTTAGAATGATGGAGATGATCATGCGATTGATCTCCATTATATGTAATTAAGATTTTTAGAATAAAAACCCAGGGTAATACATTTATATCATATGTAATCATGATTTGTATGCCAATAAAATTTTAGCTTGTTCTTGCTTTGTTGTCCGTGTTGCTGCTTGATCAATCTCTGTCTCGACTCAGGAGAAAGAAAGAATTAACTCTGCATATTTAGGAAGGATTGGATGTTGTGTGCAATATGCAGTCCTTTTCTGACAACTGACTAGTGAGCGCATTATCCAAACATTATTTTCTTATATGCGAGAGCACTTAGAAAAATATGCAAAATCTTAACAGTCCCACTTCGAATTCTGTGTACGGTCCTTTGCTTTTAATGATGAATCATCGAACCGTCACCCTCTTTCACTGATGAATTATGTGTGGAAATTCGAATCGTTGCCCTCCTTCTTATAAAGAGTGGAGTCGGCTACTCCATTCAAAATTATTTATCCTAACTTGCTGATGGCTTCTTAGGATACTTCAAAGAATAGTGCACGGGAAACAGACAAGGTAACTGTTTCTTCTCCGGCCAAGGCTAATTCCGGTCACACTCCTTTCATTTTTGTGCCGTCACTTACTGAAGAGAAGATGAAAACGCCTTCAGGTCAACTGCGGGAGGCATAACTCGTTTAGGATCCCCTTTATCGTTCGTCGGATGGATTCACCCCACTCCAAAATGAAGTCAGTGGTCTTGATGGTTCTGTTGCTGACCTAGGGGGACAAGAGGAACAAGCCAGAGTAGAGGCCACCCGTCAGGTATTTGCATACTCAGATGTCTGCATTCTAGATGCTCTTGCAACTTTTGTGAACAATAATGATTATGAGGACCTTGATTTCCCCTGAAAGTTATTCTACTGTCCTTTTTTCTCTATTTTATTAATGAAGAAGCTTATTTTATTTTTGCGGTTTTAAAAGATGACATCAACAATGTCATAATATTTTAGTGGGCCCATTATCAATTGTGTATTTTAACCTGCTCAGAGGTGATTTGTACATGGCAGAATATAATTTTGTGGGAGATTTGGTGGATTTGTTACCCGTGGCGTACTCATGCTGAGCACAAATGACAAAATTTGCAGGATGCAATACTATCAGAGGTGATATGGACGTGATAACTCGCTAGTTTACTCCGCTAGAGAAAAGAAGAAAGAGTAGTTCAAGGGCGAACTATTGTTTTTACTGTTGGGGATAATAAATGGAATGTGATTCAGAGGTAGTATGGACATGAATCACATTACACCTATTGACTGGTGAAGAAACATGTGAGATTATTTTTAACCCACCTGGGGATCAGGAATAGGATATCCTTAAAATAACTGGGTTTTAAGAATGGGATAATTTTGTTAGAGAGAATCGTTTAGATGATCTCAACGAGAGTGTTTCGCTGGATCTGAGGATTGCCCCACTGGAGAACTTTGAGGACCTATTATCCATGTCTTATTCAAGAATGATATAGATAATAGTTCGATATGCCATGTAGGCTACAAGTTGCTGGAGATTGGAAAAATATACTTGTTGTACATCTTATTTTACTCTGCTGGAGATGGAGAACCGTACCTAGACATAATACTTCTTGAGGAATTTGTTGTTGATAGACATCATTATCAAATCATTATTAGGTTTAGCGAGCCTGTAGGCTCCGTTGGAGAATATTGTCTCCATCACATATGGACCTTTCCATTTAGCTTGGAATTTGTCTCTGCTCTTATGGGTTATGATCATAGGTCTCCTTACTGTAAGGACCAATTCATCGACCTGGAATATTCTTTTCTTGAATTTTTGATTAAAAGCTCTGAAAATACGTGCTTGGTATAGCTTAATACGCTGTTGAGCGTGCAAGTGTTTTTCATCCAATGCTTCATATTCTTGGAGGCACAATCGATCATTATTCTCTACTGTTAGCTCATTAGCAATAGCTACCATGAGAGAAGGAATCTAAGGAGTTTGATTATAGTCTTGTTGAAGGCTTCCGTTAAGCCGTTGGCTGCTGGATTGTAGGCCGTAGATGCTATATTATGGATTCGATTCTTGTCACAGAACCGATAAAATGCTTGACTAGCGAATTATGTCCCATTGTCATGTATTATCTTCCGGGGAACACCGAAATGATAGATGACATGGTGTTTGACGAAGGTAATTACGTTGGACGTCTTTACTTCGATGAGCGAGACTGCTTCTGCCCATTTGGAAAAGTAATCGATTATTGCAACCGATGTGTTCCAGAAGAAGATGGGATGATCGGACCAATAATATCAATTTCTCAGGCTTCAAAAGGCCAAGAGACAGCTGTGGGGTGTAAGAACTCTGTTGGTTGATAGATAAAATTAGCATATATTTGACATGATCTGCATTTACGAGCGTAATCTACGGCATCTGCCACCATGGTGGACTAATAATAATCCATTCTCCTAAAGCGGTCTTGTAATTTAGGACCTGGCTGATGTACTCCACAGATGCCATCATGAGCTTCACGGAGTGATTATCTTGCTTCAGGGTTGGAAAGACAACATAATAGCAATCCCTCATAAGAACGATGATTTACTATTTTGGATGAGGCATCATAGTAGAATCGGAGTGAGCATCTTTTAATAGAAGTGACTTCTTTCGGATCTTCTAAAAGAATTCCACAAGCAGCGTAGTCTATAAAATGGTCTCTCCAATATTTATCTATGGGGGTTGAATTTATGATGTAACTCTGTTCAATGTGCAGATTATTTTTTGTATAGAACAACGCTCGACCTATTAGCATAATTGAGTGTCATCTCTTTAGGGGAACGGCCAATGATGCTGCTAGGGCGGCCAAAGCATCTGCTTCTATATTTTGTAATTGAGGCACATGCTCGATGAAGAATCCTTTGAAAGTAAAAGCCAGTTCGATTGTCGCATGATGATAAGGAATAAGGTCTTCATATTGAACCTCATACGCTCCCCTGATCTGATTGACTATCAGCTTGGAATCTTCGTAGGCTTCAAGATATTCTATGTCAATTCTTTGGCTAATTGAAAACCAATGAGTAGAGCACTGTATTCTGTCACATTATTAGAACATGGTTCACTGAGAGAATATGCTCGATTAATGAGTAGTTTGTCAGGAGATACTAGGACTATTCCCACTCCAGCTACTATGTTGCCTTTGGGTCCTATTCTTGATGCACCATCAAATAATAGTTGCCAGGTATCATCTTCCATTACCATATTAGACTCTAAGACTTCATCTGGGATGTTATCGTTCAGTTTGAAAGTTTTTGGTACAGGATGAGCTGCTAAAAAATCAGCTAGCGCTTGACCCTTCACTGCTTTTTGTGGGACATACACCATGTCATAAGGCGATAGCAACATTGCACTTGTAGCTAAGCGAGAATTGAGTGTGCTCGGCTTGGTCATCAATACCCGGAGGGGATTCACTTTGGATATGACATGAATAGTTTGACCCGATACATAGTATCGCGTCTTTTGAATAGCAAACATCAAGGCGAGGCATTCTTTTTGCGCATAATTGTATCGATGTTCAGTACCGACCATCATGTGACTAATATAATAGATCGCCTGTTCATGGCCTTCGTTACTCTTCTATGCAAGAAGAGCTCCTAGGGAGTGATCCATTGCTCGAACATACAACAAAAAGGGCTTTCCTACGATCGTAGATACCAGAACTGGCGAATTTGTGAGATATTATTTGATTTGGTCGAATGCTTATTGATATGCTTCATTCTAGACAGAAGACACGCCTTTCTTCATTAACTGAGTGAAGGGTCGGCATCATCCCGAGAGATTGGAGATGAATCTCCTAATGTATGCCAGACGTCCTTACGGACCATAAAGTTCTATGAGATTGCATGGAGGCCATATTTCGAGGATAGCTTTGATTTTATCAGGGTCAACATGAATACCCTTGGAAGTTATATAAAATCCGAGAAACTTGCCACTGGAGACTCGTAGAAAGGATTTAGTTGGATTCATCTTCCATTGGTGGTGGCGCATCAATTCAAACACAGTCTTCAAATCTTGAATGTGATCATCTTTAAGACGACTCTTGACAACAATATTATCCACATAGCATTCTACTATCTTCCGTAAATGCTTCTAGAAAATTGTACTCATGGCTCGTTGATCTGTTGCTCCAGCATTCTTCAAGCCGAAGGCATGATTATATAGCAGTATACTCCTAGTGGTGTACGAAAAGAGGTATTTTTCTTTATCATAAGATATCTTAATTTGGTTGTATCCTAAGAATCCGTCCATGAAGGACATGCATTCAAAACCACATGTATTGTCGATCATGACATCTGTGATGGGGAGAGAAAACTCATCTTTTGGACAGGCAGAGTTTAGATCTCGATACTCTATGTAGACCCAGACCTTTCCATTCTTTTTTATAACTGGAACAACATTGGCTATCCAGTCGGGATATTGCTCTTCTAGAACGAAGTCACATGCCATGCTATGAGTTTCTTGACTTTTGCTTCAATTGCATCCATCATATCCGGTCTGAATCGTCATTGCTGTTGTTTTACCGGCTTAGTATTCGGAAGAATATTGAGCTTATGTGTAGCTATTTGAGGATCTAGGCCAAGCATATCCTCGTAACTCCATTAGAAAACATCAATATACTCCTTTATTAGCTGGACTAAAGCTTGTTTATCTTTTTTAGGAAGACTCTTGCTAATAAAGATTGGTTTTGGGGAAAATTCTTCTCCTACATCAATTTGGACTACTTTATCCTCTGTAGGTGATTCACGTTGCTCAAACCGAAGCTCCCATTGAGTATCCATCAGTTGTTCCCATGGATCATTCTCGAATGTTCCAATGATTTAACACCATTATCATCTGGGCCAGTTGACACTATATTTACAGAGAAAACATGTTTGAATATGTCACCCATACTTTTGTCAGAATCCCACAATGATGAGTCAGAGAAATAAAAATGCGTCTCTTCTTCCGATTCTGAACTTTCAGGACTTGTTGGTGGTGTAACATATCCCAAACCATGACCAATCTGCTGGTAGTATATTTTCGGCTTGCCTTTTGGAGAGAAGTGGCGTATAGGAGTCTGTCTACATTTTCCATAATTCAGTCCCAAATCAGACTTTAAGTTCCTTTGCATAATATTCTTGGCTAATTGGATGTAACGATATGGTTGTATCTTTCTAATATCTTCGTCAGAATCATTAGTCCGTGTGACTCTTTTGTTCCTAGCTTTGCCAAAAATTATCTGACTTTGCTTATCATGTCTTGCTGGGTCTATGAAGTATGCATCCTCATATGGTTTATATAATGAACTATATTGAAATGGATATGCCACGGGTATGGACAGTGGTTCATGAAGATGAAGGGCCTCTAAGAATTTTTTAGCAAATGGTTCAACATCAATATAGTACGAAGTAGTGTCTTCTTTATTCATGAAATACAAGATCTCTTCTTCTTCCACATAGTCAATAAAAACTTCAGCCTTGACTGGAGGTTTGGCAAGATTGATGACTAGGGGTTTATTTGCTGATGTTGTTTGCTTGTTACGATGAAGGTTGATAACACGTGGCACATTCTCCGGCATCGGATGTTCATTGCGTCAAAGATTTATGATCAATGGAGGTAACTTGCACAGGTTAATGACGAGAAGCTTCAAAGGAGTCAGACTAGTAGTTCATCCTTTGACTCGAATCATCAAAGGTTCTTCCTTTGGGGTGTTCTCAGCTTCATCACCAGCTTGATTAGCTTCTTTTTAAGGTATTTTTGGCTTCATGAATAGATTGATCAGCCTCTTCTTTCATGTACTCCGGTGTATAAAGTACAGAGTCAGAGAAATAAGCTTCGACACCTTGAATGGATTAAGGTCAGCTACCTCTATTTTAACTTCTCCCTGACTGTCCATATATTTGAAACATTGATGTAAGGTGGAGGGTATAATTTGTTGGCCCATCCGGTCTCAGTCAACTTGATTTTAATAGTTAACTAAACCATGCATTGATATGTCGCATCTGAAGCCTCAACACTACTATTGCATGTCATTTGTATTGCGTCTATTCAAATATAATCTTTTATTTATTTGAGTCTAGGACTGATGTACGCTGAGTCGCACAGGCAAAACCAAGAACCTATAAACCTGATACCTAGTCCACTCAAATAAACCAAAGAACCTATCCACCAAATTAGGCCACATTTATTTTACAAAGTCTACCATACTAGGAGATCGAACTCGGGCCAAACTCGTGCCGAACTCGGTTACACTTTTGGTATGAAATCAACCAGTTCAATATTTCCTGATTTCTTGGCCCAACGGTTGGAAATTTGAATTAAACCCTAACCGAATTCTGTTTTCCTACAAGCTATAGATAGGATTGGAATTCTCATTCTTACTAACAAAATCAACTCAACTATTCTTAAGTCTTCTATCCTATTATGAGCAAACCTCCTAAGCTTTAACCTTCCCATCTAAAGAAAAACTCCCTAGCCTTCCTAGTGCCAAGTGTGATCTCGGTCTATAAGTCTTCTGAGTTGTAAAGAGCTTTGTTCAATTTGTTACTCTCTCTCTCTCTCTCTCTCTCTCTCTCTCTAAGCTGTGAAGTTGTGAGATTTTAGATCAAAACTCGTAGTGTAAAGAAGTGACAAGCCTTCAGATTAAATCTTATGATTCACTATTGGTGATAGTGGAGAAATTCTGAGCTTGAGTTCTCGGGACTGGACTAGTCCTCTCAGAGGGAAACTGTCACGACCCGCACCCGAATATTCGGGCACGAGTACGTAGTTACGCCCAGCCTACGAAGCAGAATCGAGGGTAGAACGTTGTCTGGGTTATTTCTAACTATCTAATATCTCAACGATATAATATGGTACATGTCAATCATCTCAACTCCAAACGGAGGAGCAATATGGTATCTCACAAGTATAACTAATCTCAATCACAAAACAAACTAAGGAAGAATAATGCACGAATGGAATAGCAAAGAAAAGAATAAAGATACAATCCACAATCTAAAATAATAATACAAACTGTGAATCTCAACAAATAATGGCCTAATACAATCCAACACAATAAACTAGACCACCTCAGGCTCTACAACTAAGTTCTCATGGTCTACAAGAGTATCCTCTAAAGGTACGCCATCTTGCTGCCCGTAGAATGTGGGATACTGCCTTATAAGCCAATCATCTAGAAAAATATATCCAGTCAGGATTGGAGCGAAGTACACCTCTGCTAGCAATTCTAATTAATTGACAAAGACTATAAACATTTATAGTAAGTAATACATGGTGAGTAAGGGAAAAAAATGAATCAGAGAATAAAATACAGTCACAGTTAATGTAAGCAGCAAGACAAGATATGCATGATGAATCAAGAAAATATAGTAAATAAGACTGTGAAAAGATGCGAACTGAACTAGATAAATAAGATGTGTGTCCAGCAAGTATCATGTGAATCCAGCAAGAAAGCATTAACTAGTATTTTTAAAATACCGCTTTCGACATGTAAACGGCTATGGGGTAAGTACGACTCACCGCATACTTGGTGTGCGGCTGCTATCATTCCAGATTAGACCAGAGGAGGTGATTCCAGTTTTTGGGAATGTTTACATGTCTACTCGAGTATTTTCCCGCCCAACTAATATAAATGAATCCAATATTGACACGTAAATCAAATATGAGTCAAGCCAAATAAAATAGGTGATTCCAGTAGGTGAGTCCTGATGTGATGCCAGTAATGAGTCCTGAAGTAGAGATCAGACAAGTATAACGTACGTGTCGTAAGAAAATAAATTCATGCAATACTAATATGTGTATCCAAGTGTCGAGAAACCAGGTAAAACAATACTATAGACCAGAATCATAGAAATTATCAAATAATAGAAACTATCAAAGAATGTACTCGCCAGTCGTCCAAGCAATGAATGCCCAACTGTGTCCCAACTACTGTCACACAAACCTATATATGGAATATTACATTAATACAATGTTCTGGAATAAAAATAAGTTAAACTAGTCAAATTTTAGGTCATAAAGCTATTTCTAAGTCAAAACAGTCAAACTAGGTCAACTATCGGTCAAACTAGTCAAAGTTGGTCAAACTAGCCATTTCTAGGTTGTATGAGTCTATCTCTAGGATATTGGGTCTATACACTACGCATCTAGGCCACACTAGCTATTCTAAGATACTAGAAAACCAACAAGATACCGTATCCTAAGATACGCAAGTTCATTTATATGAAAATAATAATTTTAGATATATATACAAGTCAAATATTATAACACTATATCAAAACAAATGTAATATGATACCTTGGCCTTGCAGCAATGCGTATCACACCTATCTCGATACCCAAACTCAATAACTTGGGTATCGGCCCAATACCTTGGTATTACATTGGTAATACCTTGGTATCCCAAGGTAACCCAAAATACTTAACTTATAGCTATATATATACAATACCTCAAGTACTAACTATATTAACTGTAAACTCCCTCACCCAAAAATAGGTATTTTGTGTGTATTTTGTATTTCGTGTATTTGTTTAGATTATTTATTTAAATCAATTAAAACCCAATAGTTTTATTAGGACACTTCACCATGGTTTGGACATTAATAATATAGGATGGCCCAAAATCTGTATCGCCCTTCATAGGAAGTAGCCTACACAAGAGACACTACCTGTAGGATCTTTTCGTGGCACAAAAATTCGACCCCTTGGCATTAGTATGACATTAGTGTAACGACGATAGATTAATTATTAAATATTACATATTATATATATAATTTATTTGTGGTCATTTTTAAATCCCAACTACCTACAATTAGTAGTCCATAATTTCCCGTGTCAAGATAGCCATTTTTCTCTTTTTGTAAAATGTGCATATTATTTGCTATTGTCCTATTTTATTGAATATTCATTTAATTATTTACTTAGTCACTTAGATAATACAATTATTTAATTTATTATAACTAGATAAATATTTAATTATTAATTATAAAATATTTCATAAAATATTTGAGTGTAGTATTTTATTAAATCTTTACAAAATAAATTTTTAGAATTTATTTGGTGAGCAGATATTATTTTTGGAATTTTTAAGATCATCTATATATGCAAATATATATACGTTAATAAATATAAGGTTATTATAAATAATAATAATAATAATAATAATAATAATAATAATAATAATAGTAATAATAATAATGTTGTTAAGAATTAAGAAAAAGAAAAGAAAAGAAAAGAAAAAGAAATAAAAACCTAACAAAATCCCTAACTAAAACCTTAGAAAACAACTAACAATACCTAATAACTTAACAACTACTAATCCTACTCTGCCCCCAGAACCCGCAAGAGCCCACCCCCGCGGCTATATATTATTCTCTCCCCCTCTCAATATATATACATATACCTATACCATTACTCCAAACCCTAAACCTAACCCTACCCCAGCTCGCGCTCCAGGGACCGACCGCCGCTCCCGCGTCGACCAGCACCGCCGCGGGCCGCCGCCGCTTTGCCGCCTTCCGTCCCCGCGCACGCGCGTCGCGTGCATGTGCACAGTTTCGAGCCTCTCTTTAAGGTGATGTATCTCCTTCATCTGTGATCCTTTTTGTGTGCGGTTTATTCGTGTACGTTCACAACCTAACCCTCTAGAATTTTTATTCAAGTGGGACAATTTTTCGTGTCCTGGATTGGTCAAAAAATCGACCGAAAAATGACCGAAAAACTGACCAAAAAGAGTCTAGAAACTTCAATCCAAACCCCCTTGTTCACACCAAATTTGCCATCAACCTGTTTAATATTTTCAAAAACTAATTAAAGAGTTTTTCTTCTCCATATAACCGAGAATTTTTCTGTTCTTTTAGTTTTTGTTAATTTGTTGTATGTGTAAAATTATTCGACCTCCAAAAAGACTAAAAACTTGATTTTTCAAAACTATAATTTTGTGATACGGAGTGCGCCCCGCCAAGCGGGAATACTTCATCGCATACCAATTGCATCGAAAGACGCATATGGTATATCCTGACGTGTGGGCTTTCACGAAAACTGATTCGGACGTGTGTGCGCATCGAAATCAACATGTAGCCCTAAAAAAGTTCCCATATCGTGACTTTTACAAAATATCACACCATTTTGTGTACGCTCGTCGGAATATGACGAAACTTGCACTATTGGATTCGTGGTATCACGCTGGTCCTGTGACCCAAGTTTCACGCAATTCCGAGACAGTTGACCAAGCCGCCTATTTGCGGGCTCCACGGTTGACTTTTAGGACGAATTTGTGTTCGGCTCACCGGAATCCAAAATTGGACATACCGTTGAGTTCGTATTAATGTTTAAAATTTTTTTGACCTATAATTTATTCCATTTAGAGAACTTATCTCTGGCACGCTTTTCGGTACAAAAATAGCCTACATATGGACCCCGCTTTGACCCAAAATTACCGTTTGCCCCTGTGTCCAAATTGGACGAAAGGGTAGTGTTTTCTAACTGTCTCATTGATTCTGAAAACTTTGGTGATATTTATTTCAGCATCCGAAGACATTTATTCGGAGGCCATAGTTTCTGATCCTGTGTACTTGACACCTGTACGTTTATATTACGCAGTTTTTTTGCCAGACAAGTATACCTTGCCATTGTACTGTGATTTATATTCCATATAATGCATGTATTTTATTTCTGTCATTTAGTTCATATATTTTAAATGTTATATAAACTGCGTGTCCAAGAATAACTTGGGTGCAACGACGGTGGCGTCGTATTTTATCTTTATTATATATTATGCATGTCGACCTAGTTTTACGAGACCACAACATGATTTAGAGGCATCATTATATTTTATTGGCTGTGACACATCTGTTACACGAGTGTGAGTCCTATGTAGGACACGGACTTGCGTGACAGGCTGGCCTCCTGTACGTATGGGACGTACAATAGGGAATAGCTGCTGATAGAATTTGCATGCTAGATGACTTGGCAGTTATTAGAGGGATCATCATGTCTTGGATATGACATGCTTAGAGCATGGGGCAGGAAGAACAAAAAGTAAGACGTTTAGGCTCCTTTGCACTTTTCTTGTGTAACCCGTACGCTCCGCCGGAGATGCGCGGTCATGATGACCCCTATATATTATCAGGCGGCCTCTGGCGTTCAAAAGACAACATGCTTTGTAGGCCCCTGATTCTCCGAGAGAATCATGCCAATCCTATTTTGGCCAGATAGCCCACTTGTTGGAAAGTTGTTCTCAAAATACATTCACATAGATAGTTAGGCGACCCATTGAATATTTATTTTTTAGTACTTTATTGGCATGCTTCTATGTATCTTGTTACGTCCCTCTGAGGACCTGGACCCTTTCCAGGTGTAGACGATCATGACCATTCGCAGGAGCGCGGATCAGGACTTGCTATTTATCTTTCGAGGAGGTCTTCTCTTCGAGCCCCATTGATCACTAGATGATGTTCTTATTGTGTTTACTTTTATATTCTAGTTGGTAGTGGATTTGTCTCCATCCAACTATTAGTTCTTCTCGACTAGTTCATATTTGGTTTATTGACTTATATGATCATTTATTTTTTTATAATTTTTGTGGATGAAATTTAGTTATGCCCTGTGACTTGTGATAATTATATACCACTTGTGAATTATTGTTCATGATACAGCGTACGTGTGTGTTACGATCTTCCAACACATTAGAGTTTCGTATACATACGGCTGGCGTGTTACGTATTTCTAGTTCTACGTATTTTGGGACTGGGGCGTGACATTAACATATCTAATTTACTAACACATATACTTATACTAATGTACATAGATACTAACTATTCACATTCTAACTAATAACAAATATCACAACTAGTATACCTATCTACCTACTAACTATATAATACCACAACTACATATATACATACATACTCATATAGCTAACTATATATATATCAAGTATCCCAATAACTATCTATTGTATAACAAGTATATATATATATATATATATATATATATATATATATATATATATATATATATATATATATATATATATAAAACTCATTAACTATATACCCACACCTTAACATTAACTAACTAACACTAATATACCTATCTCACTAACAATATCAAGCTAAACCAAAATCTCAACTAACTAATTGCTAACTGTTACTAACTCATTAAAAACTAACTGAAACCAAAACCTTGAATACTAACTAACCATCTTCTAATACCTGAAACTGATACCCATAACATAACTGAACCAAAATACCCAACCTAACTAACCGAAACTCACTGAAACCTAGCTAACACACTGAAGCTGACTGGATACCCTGAAACCTGGTATCTGTTGTTGCTGTTGCAGCCTGCTGCTGCTGCACGCGCGCTGCACCGTGACTGTACCGCGCCTGCACTACGACTGCTGCTGCAGCCTGCTACTGTTGTTGTAGCCTGCTGCCGCGACTGCACGCGCGCTGCGCCACGACTGCACCGGGCCTGCACTGTGCTGCGCCGCGACTGCTGATGCAGTCTACCGCTGTTGCTGTCTGCTACCGCGACTGCACGCGCACTGCACCGTGACTGCACCACGCCTACACCGCGCTGAGCCGTGACTGCTGTTGTAGTATGTTGCTGCTGTTGCAGCCTGCTGCACCGAGACTGCACCGCGCCTGCACCGCACTGTGCCGCGACTGTTGCTGCATACGCGCACACACAACCACTCGTGCACACACACACTACATATAGATACACACACACACACACACATATATACAAACACCTATGCTCACACACACATATACACATATATACTCCTATATATATATATATATATATATATATATATATATATATATATATATATATATATATATATATACACACACACACAAATATACCTACACTTATAGATATGTATATATTCACCCACATATAATAACTAGTTATATATATATATATATATATATATATATATATATATATATATATATATAACATAACTACCCATAGCTAGTTATATATACACCTACACAATCTCATATATCTATAGATAGATATATTTATGTATATACCCTCACACATAAATACAAACACACACATGGATATATATATATATATATATATATATATATATATATATATATATATATATATATAACTATGAACACTAATATATACACACATAGACACACACATATACCCAACACAATATACACTATTATATACATATATATATATATATATATATATATATATATACATATATATATATATACATATATATATATATATATATATATATATATATATATATATATATATATCACTTAATTATCATCTATATATATAATTACACATGCACGTATAGCAAAAAGGACCAAACAACAAACACGTGGAGTGCACCGCACCCGTATCACACTAACTCTAAGATACGCTTGCGGTACGGCTCCACCACACAACCAAACACATCTCGGAGGACACGAGCAAGTATAAAATACTAATTATGAAATATACGAACCATAATTAGATCACTACGTGTCCATGTCAAGAATTGATGTGCACAACTTTTCGTATCGGAGGAAACCCCCAAAATCAACCCATTTCGTCAAATTGACGAGATACGACCTACACGTATCCAATTGTGGACACGACACTAGTCACAAACAATTAATTATATATTAATTTGATCTATTATACCATATGACAAATACTACATATGCCAATCTCGAAATTTCCCCAAAATTGGCACCAAATTTCGCATAATTTCCACCATAGGTCTCCTATGAACCTAAAACCAATTCCTATGGGTAGTCTATGCATGTGGGTTAGTTTCTCATGGTTAAATCTTATATTTAGAACCTAATAAAAGGGGAAAAACTGAAATATACCTATTGGGAGATGGATTCCCAATGAAAAATCTCCAAAATTGAAAAGTAGCTCCTCCTTATAGATCTTGGCCTCCTCCTTCTTGATTCTTTCTTTCTTCTTGTAGATCCTTATTGTAGTAGCCTCTATTGAAGAATAGGGACTGAATTTATGTAGAAATTTGGTGAGGAATGGTGAGGGAATAAAAAAATTGGAAAGGGAAAAAAATATAGCTCTAAATGGAATGCACAAAATAAAATAAGAGACACTCTCTCACCTCCTCTAATGGCTGGTCATAAATCATCTCCCAAGCAATATGAAATGTCCAAAACAGCCCTTGGGGCCTCTCATGAAGAAATAATTAAGGAGGAAAGGTTCTAGTCTAATGGTTTCACTAATTAATTCATCCTCCTAATGAATGGGTCTAAACTTGGGTCCAATCTAAACTAACATATAGATGTTGGGTTCATGCATCTAACTAAACTAAATAGGTCCACTACACAAGTCTAAAATAATCTATTAATACAATAAATAAATAAATAAATCACTTACACAATATTTAAATATAATACATCCTAAAATTTAAAATACCCGTGTCAATTACCAAATTACCCTTAATTAAAAATGTGAGGGTGACAGAAACTAGTATACATCCTAGTATTTGTGTTTTCTTTCTTTCTCTACTTTATTGCTTTACTTTACTATCTTTATATTCACTGTTAGTTAGCAACTGTCTTCGTTCTGATAATATAAAATTGGGTAGATTATTTCGCTATACTCTATTCACCCCCTCTCTAGAGTTGCCTTACGGTCCTATAATTGGTATCAGAGCTAGTTCTCTTGATATTTGGCTTAACATCCTATGGAAACTGTTAGATCTATCCACACCAACAATGGTGAAGGCCAGTCCACAAATAGGCCACCCCTATTTGACGGTACTAACTACACATACTAGAAGACACGTATGACCTTCTACCTAAAGTCACTTGATTTTGACCTTTAGGCTATAGTAGTAGAAGGATACAAGAAGCCACCTAGAATAGTCATAGATGAAAACCTTGTAGAGAAACCTTATGATAAGTACACAGACACTAAAAAGAATTAAGCTAGTCTTGATGCTAAAGCTATTAATGCTCTATTTTGTGTTGTAGACATAATTGAATTTAACAGGGACTCCACTTGTGGAACTTTGTACAAAGTATGGAAATTTCTTGAGGTCACTCATAAAGGAACCTCTCAAGTGAAAGAATCAAAAATAAGTCGTCTAACATAAGAATATGAAGCATTCAAGATGAAGCAAAATGAGACAATCACTCAAATATTTACGAGATTCCTCGACATCGTCAACCCTCTATTATCACTCGGCAATGAGTACAACAATCACGAGAAGATTCGTAAAGTACTCAGGGGACTCACCAAAAACTGGAATCTTAAGGCCACCACAATTATAGAAGGAAATAATCTTACTACGATAACCCTCGAGACGCTCATGGGCAAGCTGATGACTCACAAGCTGGATCTCAAAGAATTTGAAGAACCCACTCCCAAGGAGGAGACGATCGCTCTTAAGGCACATCACAAAAAGGTCACCAATTACAACTTCGATGATAATGAATCTCAAGTTGAGGAAGTTGTTCTGACCACAAAAAACTTCAGAAAATTTCTAAAGATTAAGAAATCAAAGAAGAAGGAGCGAACTAACAATAGTGATGAAGAGCCTATATGCTACAACTGTAAGAAGACAGGGCATATAAATAAAGATTTTCCAATCCTAAGAAAAGAAAATTGCCATAATTACTCATCCAGAAGAACATCATCACGAAAATATGCAAACACTAGTATTTGGCACAAAAGTGAAGCTAGTGAATCAGAAGAAGAGAATCCTCGAGAAGCAACAAACTTATGCTTCATGGCGTTAGCTGATCAGGTAACGGATAATGACTCTTATGATGATTTTACTTTTGATGAACTAGGTAATACTTTTAGTGATTTGATTGATAATTTTAGAAAACTTAGAAATAAGTACAAGTATGCTAAGAAAGATGTTCAAGAATGTCAAACTAAAATACAGAGACTAACATCTCTACTAAGTGAAGTAAAGGATACCCCAAACGATTCAGACGAGAATTCTAGACTTAAGCTTAACCTCAATGAGGCACTTGCCAGTCTTGACAAGAGCTCTCAGGAGAACGCTAAACTTAAGGAAGAACTCGAATATGAAAAGAAGAAGTATTCTATTGTTGCACGTAGAATTGATACTCTCACTGCTAAATATGATGAAGTATATGCTACCTCTAAAAAGTTAGAGATTAGATTGGGTAAACAGGTCAAACAAACCTTCACCCAACCTAACACGAGACACGTAGCAAGACAAAAGAACATTCACAGCTATGCTCCTACCTATATGCATAACAATTTATGCAATCATCATGCACATAGAACCAAACACAATTATGCATTCTATTATAAATATCCCCAAAGACCACAAAGAAATATCAAACACAATCATGCATTATATCCACATAGACCACAAGAAACTGCTTCACACAATCATATATATCATGATGCACTAAGCATCAATCACACAGCTATATGTCACTACTATGGTAAGAAAGGACATATATCTAGATTCTGTAGAACAAAAAATTAGTAGATATGAATGTTTATGCATGGGTACCAAAAACTAACACAGCAGGACCCTCAAGGAAATGGGTACCAAGGGTTTCATCTATAACTCGTTTTGTAGGTGGACCTACCCTCTCATGCTATAAGCAAGTAAATTCTCGATAGTGGTTGCTCACGACATATGACTGGTGATGCTAACCTATTTGCAATACTATCGATGAAGAAAGAAGGTTATGTCTCCTTCGGCAATAACCTTAGAGGATATATTATTGATAATGGTAATATAGGTGTTCCTTCCTATCCTGTCATAAAAGACGTTTGTCTAGTAACGAAATTAAAACATAACCTACTCACCATAAGTCATCTAGCTGACCATGGTTATGGTATTAACTTCATTATAAACAAATATTCTATCTATGAAATATCCACTGGTAAGTTATCTTTGAAGGGATCAGGGAAGACAATATATATATTTTTTATCTTGCAAAAGATATTGACAATGCAGGCAAATATCTATACGCCAACAAAGATGACAGTTGTCTATGACATGCGTCTAGGACATACAAACATGGACACTATTGCAAGACTATCTACAAAGAAACTCGTAAGAGGCTTACCAGAGATTACTTTCAAGAAAGATATGGTATGTGCTGACTGTAAAAAGAATAAAGCTACTAAATCTTCTTTTAAATCAATCAACTTTATAAGTACCTTTAGACCACTCCAACTCTTACATATGGACTTGTTTGGACCCAGTAGAGTCGCCAGTCTTGGCGGTAAGCTTTTTGCTTATGTTATTGTTGATAATTTTTCTAGATACACATAGGTTTATTTTCTTGCAAATAAAAATGAAGCATTTTCTGAATTTGTCACTTTCTGCAAAAATGTTTAAAATGAAAAAGGTTTCATGATTACTTGTATCCGAAGTGATCATGGAGGCAAATTCAAAAATAGTGATTTAAAAAGATTTTGCAATAAAAATGATTTTTCTCATGAATTTTCTTGTCCTAAAATTCTACAACAAAATGGTGTTGTTGAGCGAAAGAATAGAACTCTTGGCGATATGACTAGAGTCATGTTAAATCAGTATAACCTTCTAAAATACTTTTGGGCTAAAGCTGTAACTACTTCATGCCATATTTTGAATATGGTGCTTATTCGACCTATATCGAAGAAAACCCCTTATGAACTTTGGTTTGGTAAAATCCCCATAATTAGTTATTTTAAAGTTTTTGGCTGCAAACGTTTTATTCTTAATACTAAAGATAATCTAGATAAATTTGATTCCAAGGCCGATGATAGTATTTTTCTAGGTTATGCCGCCAAAAGTAAAATATTCAGAGTATTCAACAAAATCTCATTGACTGTTGAAGAATCAATCAATGTTATATTTGATGAACACAACACTCAAGCACTAAACGAAAGTGACGATGAAGGTAGTCAACCCGCAACCAACAAGAGATCAGAAGATACAAACAGTACAAGTCATCTGGAAAGGCTGCCAAGGAGACTAAAGTTCTCTATAGATAATCCTGAGGACTTGGTAATAGGTGATGTATCGAAAGGTGTAAGTGCACGTTCCTTAAATAGAGACATCATTGCAAATATTGCTTTTATTTCTTAAGTAAAACCTAAAAATACTGATAAAGCTTTTGCTGATAAATTTTGGATTTCTGCTATGCAAGAGGAACTCAACCAATTTGAACGTAATCAAGTTTGGGAACTTGTTCCTAAACCTAATGATTATCCGATCATTGGTACTAAATAGGTTTTCTGAAATAAATTAAATGATGATGGTTCAGTTACACGTAACAAAGAACGTCTCATAGCTCAAGGATACAACTAAGAGGAAGGTATTGACTATGATGAGACTTATGCTCCTGTTGCTAGACTTGAATCTATCCAAATTCTTTGTGCTTTTGCTAGTTTTTATAACTTCAAACTTTTTCAAATGGATGTTAAAGTGCTTTTCTAAATGGTGTTATCAAAGAAAATATTTTTGTTAAACAACCCCCTGGTTTTGAAGATTTCAAACACCCTGACCATGTATTCAAGTTACGAAAGGCTCTATACGAACTCAAACAAGCCCCTTGTGCTTGGTATGAACGTCTTAGCTTCTTTCTACTTGGAAACAGTTTTTAAAAAGAAAAATTGATACTACCCTTTTTATAAAAAAATTTGCTGATTCTTTGTTATTAGTGCCAATATATGTTGATGATATCATATTTGGATCTACTAATGAGATGCTATATAATAAGTTTTCTAAGTATATGCAGAGTGAATTTGAGATGAGCATGATGGGAGAACTGACTTTCTTCCTAGGATTGCAAATCAAGTAAGATTCACAAGAAACTTTTATCCATCAGGCTAAGTACACGAAGGATTTGCTCAAAAAGTTCGACATGGACAATGAAAAGCCTATCGGAAATCCAATGGCAACATCCACTAAGCTTGACCTTGATTAAAGTAGTAAACCAACAGACATACGTAAGTATCGAAGTATGATTGGTAGTTTGTTATATCTAACTGCTAGTCACCCAGACATTATGTTTGCTGTATATCTTTGTGCTAGATATCAGGCTAATCCTAAGGAATGATATTTGTGTGCAGTTAAGCGTATCTTTAGATACCTTAAAGGGACTTTGTCTGTAGGCTTATGGTATCCCAAAACTACGTTATTTGACCTTGATAGTTACTCGGATGCTGTTTTGCTAGATGCAAAGTCAATCGAAAAAGCACCAGTGGCACATGTCATTTTCTAGGAAAGTCTCTAGTCTCCTAGTTTAGCAAGAAACAAAATTATGTTGCATTATCAACAACTGAGGCAGAGTATATCATCGCAGGATGTTGTTGTGCTCAAATTTTGTGGATGAAGCTAACCCTAGAAGACTTTAATCTGCACTATAAGAACATTCCTATTTTCCGTGACAACACTAGCACCATTAATCTCACCAAAAATCTAGTATGCCACTCACGTACTAAGCACATAGAAATCCATCATCATTTTTTCAGGGATCATCAATCACACAGAGATATTTGTTTAGAGTATGTGGACACGGAACATCAACTAGCAGTCATCTGTACTAAATATTTAGCTGAAGATCGATTCAACTTTATCCGTCGAGAATTAAGTCTTTTGGATTCTGATAAAATATAAGAATCATAAGATGCTTTACACATTTTTTGTCATATTTTTCAAAGTTTTAAATTTTTTGGATACAAGCCGAAATGGCCCTTCTGTCAAAAAGATATAAATAACCTAAGCGACACGGTATTAAGTGTCTTCGGACCACCGATAGCTGGGATCCGGCCCTACAACTACTCTGATATGATTTAAACTCTTGAAAACGTACGATTTAAGTTCAGCACTTATTATTCTGTATTCATATCAAGTCAAGAAAGTCATAATATCGATTAAAGTTACATTTAGATTCTGAAAATAAATGTCAACAAAATTTGGACCGAACTCAGGCTGAGCTCGGACCGAACTCGGTTAGTTTAATTCCAGAATATGCTATGTCATTTAATTCTCTTCCTAAATTAGATTTTTGCTACTCTATATATAGATCATTTTGTTGCTCTTTGATTCAGACCAACGAAAATTATTCCTCCTCCACAAATAACCTTAGTATTTCCTCCTACATCCTCTACCAATGGCCCCTAAAAGGAAATAAGATTCTTTTTTTGAGTCTCTTTTTTGTCCCATTATACCAAACATAGGTGAATTCGACGGTTCCACTTTTCGAAGCCTTAAAATTTTAAATGATTGGTTTAATGATTTCTCCAAAAGACACATCTGTTTTGGCCATCCCATTGATTTATATCCCAACACAAAGACTATCTACCTACTTTTCAGAAACTTCAACTTGAAGAATTTGTTCCAACCCGTACCAATATTTACACCAATGCTATTCAAATATTTTATTGTAACTTAACATATAAACATGACACTATTTCATCTAGAGTTTATGGCATTCCAATTGAATTCAATGCAGATGACTTGGGTAAAATCCTACGCATTCCCGCTGATGGACAACCCTTAGTCAATATCACGCAAGTTCAATTCAATTATGACTTAACCCTAGATTCTTTCAAGAATATCCTTTGTCACCCTCTTGAATGTCCACCTGGTAAATTTTATGCTAGATCTTTGAATGGTCACTTCTTTGAAATTTATCGCATTATCTCTTCAACTTTTCTACCTAAGAAGACTTACTTTGATGAGGTCTCTTATCTAGAAATTTTAGCTTTATATCATTTGTATTTCGGTATTAACTTCAATGTTCCACATACCATCTTATCTCAAATGGTTCAATGTCGCAAGAAAGGACGTCCACTACTTTACGCCATATATTTGCCAAATATTTTTAGCTATTTCAATATTTCTTTGGATACTTGTCCAAATCTTGAGGAACCTTTATACCTCAATTGAATTCAGAGAATTGAGCCAACTATGCTTTTATCTTATAACTTATCGTCAAACTCCAACACTCATCTTGTTAATTCCGTCCCTCCTGCTGATGACCAACCACAAACCTTAGAGTCTATTTTTACTCTTTTGCGTGATTGCTTCCACCAAAAAGATTTACGCAATCATGGTACTGATCATTACCAAACTCTTCAAACTCGGGCTCTTGGCAACACTTTGATAGACATTTAGTACACCCTATTGAAGCACCAAGCCGAACCTTTTCCGATTCTTCAGAATCCAAATTAACAAGGATTTCGTATTGATCACCCATAGGTTCAATGACATTTGGATCCAGATGATGCCTTCTTTGATCCAAACAAAATTCTTGAATCAGATGATCAAGATGAAGAAAATGACAACTAGTTACTCAATTGATTTGAATGTTACAAAGTTTACTTTGAGATGTTCTACTATAATGTTTCCATTATACATCGACTTTTGTTATTTTTTCTTTCAATGAATGAAAGTTTAAATGCGCAATTTTTTCTTTTCTTATTATATATTATCTTATATACTCTTTACTCTCTTGTTTTTCTTGTCATTTCACCGATTTTGGGGGAGCATGCCATTTTGATCAAATGACAACGGGGAAGAAAGAATACATGATACTAGCATACAAGACGATACTTGACAGACGTTGTCTTCAACATATTAACTGGTCCACAGTTACGGGGGAGCCTTGCATATCAAAGACTTGTAGTATCATTCATAGTTTGTCAATTATCAAAATGGGAGAGATTGTTGGCTCATCTAGTCTCAGTCAACTTAATTTTGATAGTTAACTAAACAATGCATTAATATGTAGCATCTGAAGCCTCAACACTGCTATTGTATGTCATTTGTATTGTGTCTATTCAAATATAATCTTTCATTTATTTTAGTTTAGGACTGATGTACGCTGAGTCACACTGGCAAAACCATGAACCTATAAACCAGATACCTAGTCCACTTAAATAAACCAAAAAACCTATCCACGAAATCAGGTTACATTCATCTTACAAAGTCTACCATACTAGGAGACCGAACTCGGGCCGAACTAGGACCGAACTCGGTTACCCTTTTTGGTATGAAATTAACCAGTTCATAGCTCCTGATTTCTTGGCCCAAAGGTTGAAAATTTGAATTAAACCCTAACCAAATTCTGCCCGAATTCTGTTTGCCTACAACCTATAAATAGGATTGGAATTCTTATTCTTACTCACAAAACCAACTCAACTATTTTAAGTCTTCTATCCTATTGTGAGCAAACCCCCTAAGCTTTAAACTTCTCATCTGAAGAGCAACTCGCTAGTCTTTCTAGTGCCAAGTGCGATCTTGGTCTAGAAGTCTTCTGAGTTGTAAAGAGCTTTGTTCGATCTGTTACTCTCTCTCTCTCTCTCTCTCTCTCTCTCTCTAAGCTGTGAAGTTGTGAGACTTCGGATCAAAACTCGTGGTGTAAAGAAGTGGCAAGCCTTCGGATCAAAGCTTATGATTCACTATTGGTGATTATAGTGGAGAAACTCTGAGCTTGAGTTCTCGGGACTGGACTAGTCCTCTCAGAGGAAAACCCGTATACATCCTGGTGTTTGCGTTTGCTTTCTCTCTCTACTTTACTGATTTACTTTACTGTCTTCATATTTACTACGTGGTACGACATGCACTCAAAGACCTAGCGAATAGTGGCCCACTCCACCCAAGGGCACTTATGTCATATGGGAACTCATGGCCTTAGTTAGCAACTGCCTTCATTTTGATAATATAAAATTGGGTAGATTATTGCACTGTACTCTATTCATCCCCCCTCTAGAGTTGCCTCACGGTCCTATACAATTTTATGCTTATGAATCTATGGTTGTCCCAGCAAAATATAGTAGGATACGTCAGAGTCGATCACATATCATTTGACTTCAGTACTAGATCGTCTATCTGAATTTTTAGGCTTATCTTTTCCAGCGGTTGACTTCTTCCAGCATTAAAGCCTAGAATGGTAGTTTTAGTGGCAGCCAGGTTATGCATTGGTATCTTCAATCCTCTTAGTAGGATTTTAGGAATGATGCTGAGTGAAGAACCAAGGTCGATGTGAATCCGGTTCACCTTAATAGATCCGATATAACCGGTATAATACAGAGGTCTGTCATGCCGGTTATCTTTGAGTAGCATATAATCTTGCGTCAAGGTGATGCTAGGATTCTTCTCGATCATGCTGTGGCATTGAGGGTACGCTAGTGGTGCTTCATCAGGTATTTTGAGTTGAGCTAAGCATGTGTACGCATGTATTAAAGCTTCGCTCAAAGCTTCACGAGTCTCCTTCGATAAACGAAGTAACTCGAATTTGGATAGTCGGGTTGGGGTATTGGCCAGTTGTGCCAAGATGTCAAAATTATAAGACTTTTCAAGTCCTTGAGGTACATTCTTCTTCAGGGATTTGCCGAAGTGTACTTCCTTTTGCTTTCCTTTCTTTGCCATAGTAGGCATCGAAGGACCAGGTTCGACTATGATTGGAGCAACCGGAGTTGACGAAGAGAAAGGAGCATCATGAGCATCTTTTGAAACAGACTCATAAGTTTTATGATAATCTTTTCCGAACCTGGTACCAGTCATGACTTCTTCTTCAGCCATCGGAAAAAGAAGCACCATGTTACAAGATTTGAGTTTCTTTTGGCATGCCTCTTTTTGGAATGAGTCTAAGGGCTAATTTGATCATAACCCAATCCTCTACGAACTTTGTTAAACTGCCCTTGGAGTTGTAGAGGATTACATCGTCCCTTGCCAAAGTTCAACCCTTGAGCTTTTTGGAAATCATATCCCATATGCATCAAGCGTACAAATTATTAGCTGTATTAATAAAATTGGGGATACTCCTCCTTGGCGACACTAGTTGAGATTGATGCTCTAATTATTGTTGTCACGACCCACACCCGATGTAAGGGTACAAAAATGTGGGTACGTCCATCCTACGCTACAACATCGTCGGTAGAACGATGTCTAGGTCAACAATACTATCTAAATATCTTACACAATATATATATATGTACCTATCAAGATATCTCAACTCCAAATGGAGAACAAATAATTAACAATACTCAATCACAATAAAACTAGAGGCAGATATAGCACGATATGGAATAGAAGAAAGAAATGAATCACAGTCATAATATAACTCATAATCAAGTCTAATAGACTAGCACAATAGTCTCAAATATAATACATGACAAAATATCTAAACTGAGACATAACCAATACAAGAGTCTAAACATCTGTAACTAGTTGATCATCCCCCAATATCGGCTCCTCCTGAACCACCATCTCTAACTCTACACCCACTACATCCCGAGGTCCATAGTGTGTAGGATACCAGTCATCTAAATTATCTGAAAAATATATTCAGTCAGGATTGGAGCGAAGTACACCTCTAACAGCAGTTCCAAATAAATGATAAAGACGATATAACAGTAAATAGGAAGAACATACAAGATAAATAGAGCATGAACAAAAAATGTACATAATATGGAAATGTTGTAAATAGTACAAGAGAGATGAGCATCATATACAAGATTCAAAAAATATAACTAACTAAGTGAGTGAGTACTAGCTTCGATATGTGATTGGCTTGGAAACTTGTATAGGAATCATAGCCTGGCTAATCATACGTGAAGTGTATGATTAACACTAACATGGTACTTATACATGAATACTTATACAGGGTGGGTATGATCACATATCTAACTAACACTCCCCAAACCCCGACTGGTATAGTGGATCCAATATACCATGGCACGTTACGACACGGGATTCTCCAAGAATGTCATAAGTCTCCCCAGGAATCAATTTTCATACAAGTACAAGAGCAACAGGGCATATACAAGATATGACAGAAACTACAAGGAATAACATCTCATGACGGGATCCGAAAAATACTAATCCGTGTAACCATGTGTCAAAAAGTCAATGATATATATACTAAATACAAGAAACATAGAAGATATCATAAACGGGAAACTGTCAGAGAATGTACTCTCCTGGAATCTGGGGTAAAATATCAACCAGTATCTGTCTCTATGTCTCAAGGACCTAAATATGAAATATCAAGTCAAAACAATATTTTGGAGTCATAAACATGCTAACTAGCTTATAACTAGGTCTCTAAGTCATTTCTAAGTCAAAACTATGTCAACTAGGTCAATACCTTGATTCTAGGTTCATATTACCTATTTAGTTGGTCCATGTATTCATACTAGTTAATATTAGGCTATACTAGGTTATACCACACTATCTCTAGGTTTCTAGACAATCCTAACTAGTATAATATACTAAGTATAATATATCTATATAATATAGACTCATGGTACCAATACATAATATTACCTTAGCCTATATACTGTTACTTTACTAATACCTTAACCAATTTTTAATACCTATTACCTTAACTTAGAATACCTTAGTTAATACCCATAGCTTGCTCATTACTCAAAACATGAACTTATCACCTTACCCATCCTGGTACCTTGTCTCACCCCTAATACTAAAATACAAGTTGGACACATACCCTCATCTTATACTCACTCTAGCACCTAATGCTTAGGTGACATAACCTTAACTAATATCTGGTAGCTGATACTAAAACCCATACATTAATTACCTATACTAGGACCTACATCCCTAACTAAACCAACTCCTCACTTATAACAACATGCTCAGTCTACTACTGCACTTGAATGTAGTGCACAGTCCCCTCACAGTCACTTGTGCACACAAGTACACCACCCTCATCTACCAAGTGTACACCCCCACAGTCACAGTACAAACAGTCCAACCTATGCCCCTTCCTAATTACTGCTACTGATGCTTACTCGACCCTGCTGTTGCTGCTTTCTCTAAGGTTGCCATTGCAACAGACCCTCAAGTCCAATGTTCTTATGTGCACAGTGCACAACTGATGCTTATTTGGAAATCCCCCTCCATACCTTGCTGCCTATTTACCTATTGTTGTGATACTGTGTGTATCGCAACAGTCCCCAAGTCTGAACCCACTGTTGTGTGCTCATGTTACCAAGTTACTGCTACTAATGATCTAAAATCTGATCCTTAATTCACTCTAGGATGCCACTACTATTGTCCAAGACAACTTAATGTTGCTGTTGCATAATCCGACCCCTATCTTGATCACCTCACTGCCAAAAGCTCATGCAGTGCACTTCAAGTGCACTGCTCAACTTTGGCAGCTGCTGCCAAGTGCTTGTCTGATCCTTACAACTGAATTGCTAACCCTTATCTATACTTACTTTCAAGTATGCTATTTGTTAGCCTTAAAACTGATACATGTATGCCCCATACCTTCAGTTGGAACAACCGATACTCTAAGTGCTTCTCACAGATCCTCCATCATCAGCACCCTCATCTCCAATGCCAAACACAATACTACAACACACACACACAAATATATATACAATCTGAAGGGTGATAGCTTTAGCGGTAACCGTCTTCTCATCATGAAGAGACACTATATTGGCGGTGAACGTATTCTCATCATTGTGAAGGGTGATAGCTCTAGCATCTATCAAATGTTGTATTTTCATTTTCAAGACATAACAAGCCTTAGTAGCATGATGTACATACGATGGTATATGCAGTACCTCGGGTCATCTGTTTTACCGGCCTCCTCTGGTCGTTTGATATTAGGCAATTGTAATCTTTCACTCTTTATCAAACAGTCAAAAATATTATGGATATCGCTCTCGTCAAAGGAATATTCCTCTTTAGGTCTGGAGGATTCAGGAAGCTTTTATGCTAGAGGAGAGGTGGGTCGCTTTGCTAAATTTATTGCAAGGTCATCCTTTCCTTTGTTGTTTTGATTATTCGCATTGTTGTTGTTGTTGGAGAAGCGCTTTCCTTCTATATTGGTCATTTGTAACCCCAAGTTATGTGCCACCTTCGTGTTACCTTTAGCAGCTTTGGCTCCGATGATGAACGTCGTCTAGTCTTGAACTTGAGTTGGACCCGTCCAGAACCCTACTATAGGCAATAAATTCTTTTGGCAAGTAGCGATAAATGCGGAATCTGGAATACCAGAGGGCAACTTTATAGTTGCTTGCCTGAAGCGCTCTATGAATTCGCAAGTGTATTCTTTCTCCTTCTGTTTGATATTGATGAGTGAAGATATCATCATGTCCATGCCTTCCTCGTAGAATCGTGAGAGAAAAAGATACTTCATGTCATCAAACGAGGATATGCAATTATCAGGTAAAGTGCGATACCAATCGTAGGCTATGCCGGCCAAGCATCCCACGAACAATCTGATGAAGAGAGCATCCTCTTTCTGCAGGTGAGCCGTCATCATATTGAAGTAGTTAATATATTGTCTCAGCGACATCTTGCCTTCAAACAAGACTATTAATTGGGATTTGTATTTAGGAGGGAAGGGAACGTTATCCCAATGAGGAGGATAAGGCTATTTCACCCCCAGCTTGCAGAATTGGTCTTTATTCTTTAAAACATCGACCTGTACATGCAACTCCTGGATAGCTTCGAGAGGATCTTCTAGTTAGAGTGGTGTATCTGACTGGTAAGATCCTGGTTGAACATGTATTACCACCGACGGAGGTCTACCCCCACTATTGAGAGGATTAAGAGTTGGTTCTACTGACTCTTGGTTTGTGACTGCTTCTGGATTCATGTTACCCTGCAGAGGTGTTGTTCCAAGAGTAGGCTATACAGGTATGAATGGAGCCACTTGGACAGGTACTGGTGAAGCAGAATATTAGGTTGTCATCATTTGATGCATATTTTGCATCATGGTGTGCAGGTCCCTGAGAGCGGTCTCTACTGAGTTAAGGAATTGTTCGGTGCTTCCTGATGGAGAAGCATCTTGTTCATCACCGGTTGGGTAGACGCTAACATCTCTGTGTACGACAGAGGGATTGGTAGAAAGAATCGTGTAGTTGGAGTCTATACTGTCAGTTTCAAAATCAGGAGAATTGCTACCCAGCCTCGGATTCTGAGGAATGGGGATTCCTGTGAAGAGCGGATTTTCGTATTCGGAAACGGGTATTTTGGTATACTTCTTCAAAGGAGTCGACGAGATGGTCAAACTTCCTCTGGCTGAGTATTCTTGAAGAACTTCGTCTTGATTGTCTTCCGCTACGGAAAAGATGCGAAGCCATGTATGCTGGAGCAAAGAACGGTTCGTCATCATCATACTCCTGGTTTTTAGCTTGCTTTGCTTGTCAAGATTTGGGAGACATAGTATAAGTCAATTGGTCAAACATAGACCATTTTGCTGATGCACAACAACATTTGATTACAATCTTATGACAATTGCAATAATGTTAATTAGAAAATACCATCACAAAGTCGGAAGGATCTCTTTCCTTACGCTTTTGTACAATAAACCCACGTAAATCAGAAGAGGGAAGAGAAGAGGAGGAAGCGGGCAAACTCGGCCTCTTTACATGTGATATATTGAATCTTCTATGCAAATTTTTCGTCCCCTGTGTGTAGAGTGAGGTGCTGGCTTGATTGGCAAATAATTCGTCATATCTCAAGCTTTTGTTCTTCAGGGACGAGAGGAAATTGTTCCTAGCAGTCTTCTTATCTACACGTGCACAAACAGCATGTTGTGGAGAGGTTGATCTTATTTGTCACACTTTCTGTGGTGTAGACAAATTTAGCGCAGTTTGCCTATGTGCATTTAATTTTGCACGAAGATCTTGGCATGACGCACTAATAGTAGACTCCTGACGAATGGCGCATAAATTTTTTCTCCACTATGCACGTGATCATGATGTTAGGAGAATAAATTTTCCTGACTAACGCTTCATTAGTGCGCCTGTAGTTTTTCTTCTGCTAGCATGGATTCTGGAGAAACTTTTTTCTTTCAAGAGTGCGCCTGTAGGGAGATTGGCTTGGACAGCAGTATCCGTGACTTGCTTGTCCCGCACATTACAACGAATATGTGCAGGCTTAGAAGCTTGGGTGTGTATCACTCTTTGATTGATATTGCGCGAGTTCCACGATTTCTATCCCTTGGTTAACACAAGGGAGTTGTCTACCAAATTATCGACCTGAACTTGGTTGACATAATTGACAAGGGAGTTCTCGTCAATTAGAATACTTTTTCCCTTGTTGACAGCAACTTCGGGATATGTGTGACGAGGCTTGGAAACCCACACTTTGCGGGTCTTCCATGATGTCACTACCATATTTCTAGAGTAGGGGCATTGATGTCATTTGTGATAATTATATATATTTTGTGTTATAGTTACATGATAAGTATATATATTATAATATTATATTTATTAATGACATGGGTTAGTGGATTAGATTTGATGTGACCATAGACCTTGCATTAGACTAGACATTAAACCCAATAGAATAATCCCTATTCTTTTTATTAGAATCTAGTTAGGCCCCCTCACTTGGAGCTAAACCCCATTAATTAAATGACTCTTCATAACTAACCATATGGACATTGAGGACCTTATGCATAGCAACCTTAAACCCTAGGTGTCCGGCCCTATAAGTAGAGAGGGAGCCTCCCTTAAAGCCATTCATGACTCATGAAGAAACCCTAAAATTAGCTCCCCAAAATTCTTTTCTTCCTCAAACAAATTTTAGAATTTGAAACCTCATATCTCTCATTTTTCTCATCTAAGAGGCCTAGAAGCTTAGAGTTCAAGGAGCATTGGAGAAGAAGAGGCTTGGCTAGAGAACGCTTGATTTTGTATTGGGAATCCATCTCCCAATAGGTAAAAATCTGAAAACTCTCCTTTAAATTCTGTTTTTATCATTTGTTGGCCATTAGGAGCCCACCCATTAGTTTAGGAGTAGCCATAAGGGGAGAGCATGAGTCTCTATTGGTTTTTATGATGATTTCTCTATGATGTTGTATGTAAGTTTGGGGTTTTGGATTTAAGGGTGTATTTTTCCTAATTTTCATAACACTAATCATACTATATATATATATATATATATATATATATATATATATATATATATATATATATATATATATATATATATATATGTAGATGTTTTTAGTTGTAATTTGGGGGTTTTGGCAAGAGGTTGGGTTGTGTGTCGAGAGTATCTTGACATTGCACACTAGGTGTTTGAGAATTTGTTTAGTGTGTGTGTATCTATGTTAATAGGTATTATACATAATGTATATATATATATATATATATATATATATATATATATATATATATATATATATATATATATATATATATATATATATATATATATACTTGTGTATAAGTTAGTATAGTGCATAATGGTGTTCAGTTTAAGGAAGACTTGGGGTTACATATTAATGTACTAGTGTGTGTATTAGAGAGTGTGTTATATTAAAAAATGTGATCAGTTGGTCAGTGAGGGTGAAGAGGATCGGGTAGGATCTGATGTTGGTCTGCAGGTTTCTGTGTGTTGAGTTGCACACAGGTGCAGGGATGTATCAGCAATTAGGGAAGTATCGGGTTGGAAGTAACTTACCTTGAGCCGATGATGTGAAGGCATATTATCAAGGTGCTGCCTCGTATCAGTAGCTACTAGCTCAGGGTAAGTTTAGGTTTAGGTGTAAAGGAGGTCGGGTTCCCTGGGTACCTCACATTGAAAATTAGTTTGGGGAGTATTGGGGATTAGTGTATCAGCAAACACTGCTACATAGGGACATAGTGGGACAGACTCGGGTACAGAATACCCGAACCAGTATGGAACGACCAGTATGCATAGGTCTGTTCCATAGAGTATAAGTGTGTTTTGTCTATGTATATATGTGGGAGTTTCGGGTTGTGTATGAGTTTTGTTTCAGTTTGTTGTGTGAGTGTGGTGAATGCAAGTTTGAGTGTATATGTGAATGTGGAGTGAAGTGTTTGTTTTCACTGAGCAGTTGGGGGAAATTGGGATTGGGTTTTATTCTGTGAGGATTTCGAGTGTTACCTGTGTATACAGGTGAGCATCAATTGGTTATGTGTGTTAGCAGTGTATCAGTTGGGAGAGTCATAGTGCAGTAGCTCTGAACTGCATGTGTACACAATAGACTTACACAGGATCAATGTATGAGGTGTGCAGGGCTTAGTTTAGTTTCAGAGTAATGTATAAATTGTGACACTAGATGTGTTGGAATGTTAAGAGGAGGCAGATACTTGACATTGCACAAGACCCTTGGGTTAACACATAGTGTCGTGTGAAGTATCAGATGACTGATACTTTGAGTATCAGTTGAGTTGGACTGTGAGTGTGGTGTCTCTTATGTGGATAAAGGAGGCTGATACTGGAGATCAGTGGAGATCAGTGGAGGAATAACATCAGTAACCCGAAGCTTTAGGCTTCGAATAGTAGCAGCAGTAGGTGGCAATGCCTCAGTAGCAAATGTCAAGGGATGGGGTTCACTCAGTGTATAGCTAGGTATGAATTCAAAGAGCACTGTATTTGGGTTGCATACCTGGGAGTGATGTTAGGGGAAGAGCTAACATAGCAGCAGCAGTGCTATCAAGTCCACTGTTGTGTATCAAGTGCACAGGTACACAGTAGTAGTATATGGTGAGTTTGGGTGTGAGGAAATCTTAAATATCAAGAGCAAGGGACTTAGTATAAGTTGCCCCAAATTGCAGTAGTACATTCATGAGATAGTATCAGTTATATAGTGGTATCACATCCAGTTAGTATATAGTACATTGGTTAGGTAGTAGCAGTTAGATATTGGTTAAGTATTACCTATACCTAGCTAAGGTAATATTAATATTATAGATAACATAGATAGGGATATGTTAATTAATATTAGTTACTTGTATATGTTAGAGATTGGTTAGTGTTTTATTAGGGTCTATGTATACATTATATGGTATATAGTATAGTGTAGTAGCTAGTATTAATTAATATTAGCTAGTATAACTTGGTATGACTAGTATAGTTAGGAAATAACATAGTTAGCCTATTGAAGACCTAGTTTTGGCCTAAAAATTGTATTTCAACATAGTTGATGATATTGTTCTTCTAAAACACCAAATAACATTATTTTGATAACTAGGTCTTTGTGATTCCATCTTGGACATCGATCCTCATTTCCTGCTCAAGATCACAGGCGAGTACATTCTCTGACAGTTTTTATTATGTTGATTGTTACTATAATTCTAGTTGTAGTGTATACTTGATTTTGACACAGTGGATACACGGGCTAGTATCATAGACACCTGTCATGAGGAGTCATGATCGGAATCCATTGTACTAGCTGGGGATGGAAAAATATTAGCAAGATTATGTGATCATACCCTACTTTACATGCATCATAGCTCACCCCACATATCACGTAGGGTGTAGCCTGACCATTTACATGCCTCATAACATGTTATATATGATTAGCCTGACTATTGCTTGCATTATAGCTAACCAGACAGTTAGCCTGACCTCACATGTATCATAGCCAATCATAAATAACAAGCCTGATATAGTCCCAAGCCGATCACATAGCAAACTGATATTTCACAACACTTAGCTAGGATTTCTATTCTTATTCCAGTTCACTCATTTTAGCATTCATATATATCTATTTATTGCTAGTTAGATCTATATGCTGATTACATGTGTCACTCCCGAGATTTCGGCTAATCGATAATCGTCCCCCGGGCGTGATGCCGTGCACGCGTAGGGCGCGCGTGCACAAGGCCTTAGGCATAAGGATATTCTTTAGAACAATGCAACAGAGTGGACATATAAGATAACACAAGGTTGAGACATAGAAAAGTTTCTCTTTTATTCATAATGAACATCTTTTTACATTGCTTGACTCAAAAGTATAAAATGTCCCACGGGCTTACAAACTTGGATGCAAAATGAGATAGCCGATCCATACATTATGTCCCTTTACATAGATTCAAAAATGCAAAACCACCTTGGGTGCGAGTAAGCACCATCGCCTTAGCGATATTCAGCAACTGGAGAGAGAGTGAAAGGCTTCTAGCTTGAGCCTCCAAAAGTCTTGGCCACGACCCGCCAAGAATCCCAAAAGTCCGGAGAGAAGCTTCAGCTCCTGGCCGCGTAGCCTTGCTCCGGGGAACCTGCTACAACGAGGGTCAGTACTTTGGAAAGTACTGGTGAAGGCTAGCTGCTCAACTTTACCAAGCTCATGAGATGAGATCTAATGAGTATGCTACAATTATGTTCTTAGGTGGGTTTCTATTCTTGCCTAGTTCAGATTTCATTTAGCAGATATGCAAGAACAAAATAACATAACTTCGCATGCCACCGTTCGGTGACTTTACCTGTCCCGTCTGAACCACCTGTACAACTTACCATAGCCTTCCCTGTCACGAAGACATAGTTAGTCTGCACAGTTTAAATATACACAACATCTTTCTCTGTTGTTTAGAAGCCATCATGGGTTTAGTCTGGGCTGGCGGCGACGCTTGCAGCGCGGGTAGCTAGCCCCGCTACAATTCCCCGCTCCCAGGACTAAGAAAGTAGATTCCACCCGGGTCGAAATGGCCCGGTGCCCCGGTAACCGTTCGCAGGAACCTGGATCCCTTGTGCACAAGAATTCCCATGACCATTTCTATGACTCTACCTCATAGATTTACTTACTAGCCATTTAAAGAACACCATGTATGAAACTGCTTTACTGTACTATCATAATCAACCAACAGTTATATGAAATAACATGCAGCAGTTTATAGAAGAACACTTTGAACTATCAATAGATACCAACCCATTAAACACCCAACGAACATGCATGCATCAATAAATTTATGCAAGGTTTGTATGACAAGCAATGGGTGTTCCAAGCCTACTTCTTATCTTATCTTGTTATCCAACTTGTTACTTAATTGGTATCGTTTGATTGAATGCACCACTGAGTCAATTTTATTATGAATGGAGCCCTTGGAAAGAAGGTGCTTATCGAAATAGAGCCACTCACACATTGGTTGTATAGGAAGAAGAAGTAGAGATCCCTAAGACTCCGCTCGCGCGTCGTCTACACGATCACCTGCACGTACCAACGGATGATCAATACCTCCTGCTTCGGTCTCCAAGGCTCGATACGAAATGCGAAATCCTAAGAACGAAAACAATGAAATCCATCGAAACCGTTCAAGAAAACGCAAGTTCTAAAACCAACAAGTACGCAACCAAACGGCAATCGAAAATGGGCAAGGAAAACCGACACAACGGAAAGGCCTCTCTCTACTCTGCCGCCGAGTCCTTCCTTGAGGCACGATCCATTGATTATGGGACCTGATTCCGAAGAAACCAATCCATAACGAGGAAAGGATCTTGATTCAATCTGTCCCGTTCGGACGGTCGTAAGTATTTCTTGGCCGCGCTCCCCGAATAGGGGGAACGGGGCATTACATCATAACCATCCAAAAGAAAGTTTCGTCCCGAAACTTAGGAATAGAACCTACCACTAAGGAATAATGAGGGAAACCTTTCCCTCATATCAGCTTCAAGTTCCCAGGTCGACTCCTCGACCAAGTGGTTTCGCCACAGTACGCGCACTAGCGAGACGTTCGGTTCCACAACTGCTTCTTTTTACGATTCAAAATTTAGACAGGCTCCGCCGCGTACGACAAGTCCTTTTGCAGATTCAACTGACCCAAGTCGACTACGCAACTAGCGAGTAAGATTTCCATGTTCTATACGATAACAAAGCGGGGTTATCCCCCTTCGCTATGTGCGTTCGTCTCTTTTATTAGCATGCAAAGGTTATCGTCTGTAAACTAGCACGTAACACTCATTTTCTTAGTGTGCCGCTAAGTAGAGACAGGTTCACCGGGGTCACTCACCTTAGCGATGTATCGCATCGGTCGAGCTAGACTCCGGACGCGCTTCTGATAGCCTAAGCCTGACTCCATTGAGGATCCCAGCATGAAAGCCTTTGTATCGAACGAGCCATCTCGCTGAGCAAGGCGGTTGAATAGCTACACTTTGTGTCGTTTGAATTGGCCCTCCGGGTTGAGCGGAGCGGGTTGTTACGCCATATACCACTCAGAACAAGTTCCGTCCTCGAGACTTTCTGAGCGCATCTCGTGCTATCGCATAACTTCTAAACTACCCAATGCATCTCGTCTTATCCTTCAAGGACTGTCTCAATAATACAATCCTCTATTTTCTCACCATGCGTTACGCCAATGTTGGCCAATTCTCATCGAACGACTCTATCGTTCAATGCTATCGAGTTATACTCAACTCGATCATTACACGTCCGTCTTAAAATCTACTGCACCTAGCGCAGGGCTGCATTACCCAAGCACATGGTATTCTATAACTCAACGAGCACTTACGACTCATAATTGGGTGGACTTGCCCAACTAGTTATGTTATCACCATAGGAACCCAACACATTTGAGCCTATTACTTGACGTCGCCTATCGAAACCCATCGTTACGCCTAACCCAAAAGCTCGAATCTCGACAATCTTCCAATCTTGTTTTTGCATCAAATCTCTCTGAGTCACCGTCCAATCTCACTAATTAAATTCGCACCCAATCACCAACGTCTTCTGACTCAGTCTATGTTGCGCCTTAGCGCAGAGCTAAATTGCCTACCTGGGGTACGCTCAAGTCCTCCGCACCCTTGGCTCAATCGAACTTAACTTTCTATTCGTTTTTACTCGTTCCGTTCGCCCGAGTGCTTAATCATTTTATTCGAATGATCAATTAGTTCAACTATTGTATCCCCAAACTCAATCTCGTACTGCGCCTTAGCGCAGAACTATCCCGGTAGCACGAGGAATGATACAATCTTTCCTCTATGAAAATTTAGGTTGAGGCTAAATCATTTCAGTTGCCATACTCATCCGTGCGAATCCGAACATTTTCCTTTGCAGCTGCATCCGAGTTATGCATATCGCTAAGTCTGGATCGTACCCATATTCAAGACGTCCCCTAAATATGTGTATTTCAACCAAGCTCAGTGACAGCTAAGTCTGACAAGCTACTCGTGAAAATCTTTCGAAACGCAGGTCGTCCTGACCGAACTCTTGTTCGATCCAGCTATCGTCTTATCCTTTACCGTCGCGTAACCTATCCAACCAAATCAATTATCATCCGAGTCCTATCTCGCCTTACGTTTGTTTCAACGCGAACGTTGCTAGTGTATATTCCCAATTCCAAATTCTAACTCTAAGTCTTGTTGCCCAAGTTCTATCATTCTTCCCGAACGATATTCTGAAGTCAGCCACTCCAGTTTAACTCAAGGCATAGGGTCGTCTGCCTAGTCACTAGGCCAGCACACACAGTCATAGGTACAACTCAAGTTTGTGACTCATCGCACAACCGTGTTGCACAATGCTCGCCCCAATCACCCTAAGGTCAAACCATTGTTCCTTTACACGGGTATTCTACCCAAGCTCGTTTCACTCAGATTTCTAAACATCGAGCACAGATCACCCTATCACACCACACGCTCGTTCAATCGAACCCACGATACGCCCACGTTTCAGGGTTAACCTATCGATCCGCACATACTATCTCTTTGGGAATCTACTTTCATCTCATTTAATAGGATTCACCAATCCATCATTTTCTACGCTTGTATCACTAAACCACAATTCCATTATAACCCATCGATGTATATCATGAACTCTAAGTCGTCCAGCACCATCTATTTATCCGTTCATGAAAACGTCCAACATCTCTTACTTTACGTTTCTAGACTAACTCCTCAAGAAAAATCCTTAGACTCATTTTTCTTAGTCTACTCTTAGCATTCCTCAAACAACTAAGATCAATTCCCAAACCCAAGTTTATCCCATTGATACGTTCCATTCATCGAGTTCGTTTTTGGAATAATCACCGAACCTGTTCTCTTGAGTTTGCTTATCCCTACCGTACGTGAAATCACCACGTCGACGCTCCCGCAGAATAATCGTTCTCACTGGGACAGATTTCGAATGTTATCTTTCTGAACTTGATTTCAAGATCGTTCTTTCAAACTCCAAGCCAAATCTATTACCGCTTAACTCAATCCATCAGATTCATAATTTTACTAACTTGCATCAATCCATACTACTTTCCGACCATTGTTATGGTCTAAATCTCCCAAAATTTAAAATCATCGCATTCATACTCAAACCGAATTTTATCGAGCGATATCCTACTCAAATCCAAATTTTCCATGCACGCTATCATTCGTTCACTCCATTATTTCTAATTGCACTTATTTCGATCGCATCTCAGATTATTCAATCTCGACTCAAGTTTGTAATTTGCTTGTTTCAACTCAAACTCGCTCGTACAATCCTCTAAGTCTTTTTCGATCATGATATCGATTCCAATTGCCCTAAATTTCTATTCGATGTAAGCCTTATCCCTTATTCAACTCATTGTAACTCGTTCGAACTAAACATTGCATGCTTTCTCCGAGTTCGTTTACTTGCTAGGCACTGTTTATTTATACTAAGGCTTTACCCAATCTCGTCGCTTGTCGCTAGACTCGCTTAACTCTCCGAATCCACGACTTCGTTCAAGCGTTTCTAAGTCAAACAAATACACCACTCAGGGTTCGAGTCATACTCCCTGAATCTTTACAACTCATTACATCCATAAATCGCATAATCGAACAGGGGACTTATCGCATACACTACTCAGGAATTGAGTCGTCCTAATAACTCATGATTCGCGTTTGCATCCTTCACTCGCATGCCCAATTCGTTCCTTAGAACTCCAACACAGTCCCTATTTATCGCCTTAGCGATCTTAGACTCGTACACAGGTTCATAGTCCTCTATACAGACTATGCTTCAAATCATAACTTATCGTTATGAATAGCCGTCCAACTATTTTCGAAAATTCCCTACACGATTTCCATTACTCGCCTTAGCGGCAATCCGATAACGTCTCTATCGATTTCCCTCCGAGTCAACTTTATTCTTATCCCAACAATACCCAAATCTCGCTGTGACACACTAGCACCAAGGGTCTTGGTGCACGATACTTAACACAAATTGGCCAAAAGGCCATGTGCATGGACCACTGTCTGAACGATATTCTTATCTCGCACTCTACTCGTTTGGTGTTTTCATATCGACATATAACTTGCCGATTATAACACGAGTCTCCTCTCACAACATCCTCTATGAGTTGGGACAAAAGCCCTCAGATCATAATCCCGTCCAAGCGATCGTATAATTCCCACGCACTTTTCAAAAATATTCAGACTTATTGTATGGAACGCATCTCATTTTGGCCAAGCGAATTCAAGGGTCTACTCGGAAGGAACAAGGTCCTCTTTAGAAACTTTCTTTTGAGAGATCAAAGGATCTGAAGCATGCTCTGATACCAATATGTCACTCCCGAGATTTCGGCTAATCGATAATCGTCCCCCGGGCGTGATGTCGTGCACGCGTAGGGCGCGCGTGCACAAGGCCTTAGGCATAAGGATATTCTTTAGAACAATGCAACAGAGTGGACATATAAGATAACACAAGGTTGAGACATAGAAAAGTTTCTCTTTTATTCATAATGAACATCTTTTTACATTGCTTGACTCAAAAGTATAAAATGCCCCACGGGCTTACAAACTTGGACGCAAAATGAGATAGCCGATCCATACATTATGTCCCTTTACATAGATTCAAAAACGCAAAACCACCTTGGGTGCGAGTAAGCACCATCGCCTTAGCGATATTCAGCAACTGGAGAGAGAGTGAAAGGCTTCTAGCTTGAGCCTCCAAAAGTCTTGGCCACGACCCGCCAAGAATCCCAAAAGTCCGGAGAGAAGCTTCAGCTCCTCGCCCCGTAGCCTTGCTCCGGGGAACCTGCTACAACGAGGGTCAGTACTTCGGAAAGTACTGGTGAAGGCTAGCTGCTCAACTTTACCAAGCTCATGAGATGAGATCTAATGAGTATGCTACAATTATGTTCTTAGGTGGGTTTTTATTCTTGCCTAGTTCAGATTTCATTTAGCAGATATGCAAGAACAAAATAACATAACTTCGCATGCCACCGTTCGGTGACTTTACCTGTCCCGTCTGAACCACCTGTACAACTTACCATAGCCTTTCCTGTCACGAAGACATAGTTAGTCTGCATAGTTTAAATATACACAACATCTTTCTCTGTTGTTTAGGAGCCATCATGGGTTTAGTCTGGGCTGGCGGCGACGCTTGCAGCGCGGGTAGCTAGCCCCGCTACAATTCCCCGCTCCCAGGACTAAGAAAGTAGATTCCGCCCGGGTCGAAACGGCCCGGTGCCCCGGTAACCGTTCGCAGGAACCTGGATCCCTTGTGCACAAGAATTCCCATGACCATTTCTATGACTCTACCTCATAGATTTACTTACTAGCCATTTAAAGAACACCATGTATGAAACTGCTTTACTGTACTATCATAATCAACCAACAGTTATATGAAATAACATGCAGCAGTTTATAGAAGAACACTTTGAACTATCAATAGATACCAACCCATTAAACACCCAACGAACATGCATGCATCAATAAATTTATGCAAGATTTGTATGACAAGCAATGGGTGTTCCAAGCCTACTTCTTATCTTATCTTGTTATCCAACTTGTTACTTAATTGGTATCGTTTGATTGAATGCACCACTGAGTCAATTTTATTATGAACGGAGCCCTTGGAAAGAAGGTGCTTATCGAAATAGAGCCACTCACACGTTGGTTGTATAGGAAGAAGAAGTAGAGATCCCTAAGACTCCGCTCGCGCGTCGTCTACACGATCACCTGCACGTACCAACGGATGATCAATACCTCCTGCTTCGATCTCTAAGGCTCGATACGAAATGCGAAATCCTAAGAACGAAAACAATGAAATCCATCGAAACCGTTCAAGAAAACGCAAGTTCTAAAACCAATAAGTACGCAACCAAACGGCAATCGAAAATGGGCAAGGAAAACTGACACAACGGAAAGGCCTCTCTCTACTCTGCCGCCGAGTCCTTCCTTGAGGCACGATCCATTGATTATGGGACCTGATTCCGAAGAAACCAATCCATAACGAGGAAAGGATCTTGATTCAATCTGTCCCGTTCGGACGGTCGTAAGTATTTCTTGGCCGCGCTCCCCGAATAGGGGGAACGGGGCATTACAACATGTCTCTCCAGTATTCCTTATTTTCCAATATTTCTTTATCATGTATTTTCTTACACTGTCTTATAGTTTTTGTCAATATAATTAAAACTATTGTTTAGTGTTTTTGCTTCACTCCAATCCTGACTGGATAACATTTTCAGAGGATCTCAAAGATTTTTGCCCTACCCACTATGGTCCAGGAATAGATGGAGACTATATTCCGGAGATTCCAGAGGAGCCACTCTCCTTAGAGGAGACACCACCCGCAGTCGTTTAGACATCTTCTTAGTCTAGTTGTCTATGTATTAAATTGTTCCAAACTTGAGACTTGGATTGTATTATGTTAAGACTATTTATGTTGGGATAGCTGGACTCTAGATTATTATTGTATTTGGGTTGTGTGCTAGACTTATGTCAGAACTTTCTTATCTTTTACATCTTATCGTGCCATTTACTTTCCTATAGTTATTGTGATTGAGTATCTTATGAATTGATGATCAAATGCATTATTCATTGTCCTCCTTAAGGAGTTGAGATCATTGACCAGTTATATTGTGAGTTATGATTCATAGTATTGAGACCTAGACAGCGTTCTACCGTCGATGCTGTGGCGTAGGCTGGACGTACCCACAGCTCATGCCCAAATTTTGGGTGCGGATCGTGACACTTGACTTGAGTGCGGATGTGGGGCGAGCACTACCCCAGAATGGAGTATTTTTTCGTATGCTTGTTGGTCGAACTTCACGACCAAGGTCTTCTGTATCGAGTCAACCGACGCAGCATCGGGTTGGGCTATCACTTTCTCGTCAGAGAAGAAAGTCGTCCCCAGCAGAGTCTTCATTTTGTTTACGATGAACAAATATTGTATAAACTTTATATTACAAACTATTAAAAGAAAGAAGAGTACAAAATATTCTAGATAAGAGACTAAGTACAATTGATTATGGGGAAATATAGCTGTAAAGATCTGATCTACGGACGATCACTTTACTCCTTGGACCACACGACGATGAAAAAATACAATGATGCTTTGAATAACTTAAAGAGTTGGAAACTGAGAAAGCTTTGGCAACAACAACACGACAAGCTTCTATTTCTAAACTTCTGTTCTTGAACTTCAAAGACTTAAAATTTCTGCCTCTGTAATATACACAATGATCCTATATTTATAGGATTTTAGAGCGGTTATGATAGTGTGCGCGTACTTTAGATAATCCGTACTTTGCGCGCACTTTTGATGGGATGACATCCCACGATCTAGTGAGTGGGTGCACAACTTGCTGTCTGCTTGACACGTGACTTCCTATATGAGGAAAGCGTAGGTTAGGGATAGTTATTTGTGCACATTTTACGAAGAACATGGCATGTAGGACACGTAATCGTAACTTCTCTTTGTCAGTTAGGATCGTAGGCGCAATTTAGAAGTAGTCTGGCGACTGGCGCACTTTTGATGAAATTGTTCATATGGGCGCACTTTTGAAGAAGTAGCCGTGATGGCGCATTTTTGAGAAAGTAACCATAATGGCGCACTTTTGAGGAAGTAGCCGTGATGGCATACTTTTGAGGAAGTAGCCATGATGGCGCACTTTTGAGGAAGTAGTCGTGATGGCGCACTTTTGAGGAAGTAGCCGTAGTAGCACACTTTTGAGAAAGTAGTCGTGATGGCGCACTTTTGAGGAAGTAGCCGTGATGGCGCACTTTTGAGAAAGTAGCCATGATGGCGCACTTTTGAAGAAGTTAGCCTAATGGCGTACTTTGAAGAAGTTGGCCTTACAGCGCACTTTGGAGAAGTTGATTCTTACTGGCCGCTAAATGACAACCTTGGTCTGTGTGCCGTAGCTCAGCTGTAATAATGGCTTATGACATCCTCGACTGTTATTCAGCTGTCAGATTTATCGTATTTAATGCTCAGAGAAAAATGACAGGCCAATTGTGCTCCTGTATTAGGCTGGATAAGAACATATTTAGAGTGCGCATTGTTCTGTTCTTTGGAAGAGTGTGCCGCCATCCTCTGAAGCAAGTAGAAAGTGTACCATTCTTTAGAACAAAGAGAAAGTGCGCCATTCTTCCTATGTTTAGTTTATTTGTAAGAAACTGTGTCGTCTTCAGGAAGTGCATTTTTATGCATCTACAGGGACAATCGGTATCCTTGGCGTATTCCTCGGCCCAGAGAGAAGGCTTGGGTAGGAGAACCATTTACCAAAATAGTGAATGAAACAGTAGTGATAAAATTCATGATCAGGTCATGAGTTTTTCTAGAGAATCCAAATTCATTAAGTGCTTGACTAATAACCTCCCAACTGAGGCTATTATAGGCTTTTGACATATCAACCTTTAGTGCAAAAGCACTATTGGATGGGCTGGATTTGGATATAGTGTGAATCAGTTATTGTACAATGATAGTATTATCATATATTTGTCTCCCAGGGACAAATACATTTTGGGTGGGTGATATAAGTTTATCCAGAACAGGTCAAATCCTGGTGACTAGAATTTTGATGATGGTTTTATAAATAACATTGCATAGGGATATAGGTCGGAAATCCAGAGGGCAGGTTGGGCTGGATTTCTTAAGTATGAGACCAATGTAGGTGTAATTAAAGAAAGAGGCAAAACATTGCTAGAAAAGAATTGTTGAATGAGCTTGATTACCTCTGATCCAACCACATTCAAGAATTGCTAATAAAATAATGCTGGAAAACCATAAGGACCTGGTGCTTTTGATGAGCTCATCTCTTTTATGATGTAAAAAATCTCGTCTGCAGCAGGAACATCATGAAGCAGGTTATTCTCTTATGCAGAAATCTTGTGGAGGTCATTCAGGATTTCTTAAGGAACCTGGATGGTGTTATCAACTTGGAATATTGTCTTGAAGTGGTTCAGTAAAGTATTGGCTCTGTCCTCATGATCATAATTAATACTAGGGAGATGAAAGATACCTGCTTTAGGGAAAACGGACCTCTATGAAGTATCAGTTAATGCTTTGTCTAATCTCCCCACAATATTAAATTTAGTTGAACGTCGGTTGGACCAGGTGAAGGCTGGACCTGGGAAGCTAAGCCAATGGATGGAGTATTTGTGGTATAAAAAATTGAATCCCCTTCCACCACGATTATCCCCCTACATGCAAGATAGATTTGCAGTCGCCAATGCAAAGCCAAAGTTCGAATATTAGGGAAGTGATTGATTCCATAGATTCCCAAAAGAGCCTCATATCACGTACCACTGGAGGTCCATATACACAGACGCAATGCCATGCTGGAACATTTCCTTCTTTATGTATGTAAGTATTAGGAAAAATAAGGCCTTCCCTATATTTGTGATGAGATAAAATAAAATAGAAAAGAAAAGAAGTTAAGAGAGAGAACACACACAAGATTTACCGAGGTTCGGCTCAATTTGAGCCTACATCCTCCGCCTGCCCCTTCTTTACCGTTTTTACTATAATTAAATAAAAGATTATAAGGGCATTCTCTCAAGTTGGTACAACTTAACTTGATGATCATTTTCTCTCACAAACTCACTTGAGGTGGACTACAAGTGTGAGGATTACAAGTTGTGTATTGTTCTTCTTGTTACTTGTTGTGTTCAACCTTCACCGTCTCCCCTCTATTTATAGGGAGGATATGCCTCTTGGGTATATCATATTCGTTGCATAGAGAAGTCCAAAAGGAAGATTCGTTCCTTCTCCCAAGATTCGTTCATCTATCATCAATGTTACATGCAAGCTGAATGCATGCAGAATATAAATAGATAGGCTACTTCAGATGGTCATAACTTCTTCCATACACCTTCAAATGACCTGGTTCAAAGCCTGGATGAAAGCGAGAACTTTTTTTAACAACTTTTGTATTGAAGACTGAGCCAAATAATGATTGCAACAGCTTCGAAATAGCCTCCCAAAATCGAATCTTGTCACAAAAACCGTACCCAGAAAAATGGTTAAGTACTTGGCTGAACCCAACCATGGGTGACCGATTTCCATGGATCAAATCTATGTTTATTTATCATGGGGATGGACCCCGTTTCTATCAATCTTCTCCTCCATCCTCATGAGGAAAAAGTTCTCAAACAGTAGTCATACCTGCCTTCTTACGGCAGAAGTTATACTTCTCTTTTGGTAGAGGCTTCGTCATCTTGTCAGACGGATTTTGTCTCGTATCAATCTTCTTAATATGCATCAAACGATTCTCTAAAGCATCTCGAATCTAGTGATGATGTACATCGATGTGCTTTGTCCTTGAGTGATAGGTAGTATTTTTACTCAAGTTAATGGCGCTCTGACTGTCACAATATAGAGTGTACTTCTCTTGCTTGAGAGATAACTCATTTATAAAATTCTTCATCCATAAGAGCTCTTTACTGGCTTCTGTAGCAGCAATATATTCAAGTTCTGTGGAGGATAGAGTGATACAATTTTGCAGCTTTGTTTGCCATGATACGGCTCCCCCTGCAAAGGTAAACAAGTATCCTGATGTGGACTTTCTCTTATCCAAGTCACCTGCCATGTCAGAATCAGTGTAACCTTTCAAGATAGGTTTTCCATCTCCAAAACATAAAGAATATTTAGAGTTTCCTCTAAGATATCTTAGGATCCACTTTACTGCTTCCCAATGTGCTTTACCAGGATTGGAAAGAAAATAATTTACCACTCCAACTGTATGTGCTATGTCGAGTCTTGTACAAACCATTGAGTACATCAAACTTTCGACGACCGAGGCAAATGGAATGCTCTTCATCTCCTTCTTCTCCTTCTCACTTAAAGGACTTTGTTGTGTACTTAGCTTAAAATGATCTGCTAGCGGTGTGCTGATTGGCTTAGAGTTCACCATATTAAACCTCTCCAGAACACGTTCAATGTATCTTTCTTGTGATAGCCATAACTTTCTCGCACTTCTGTCCTGAGAGATCTTCATTCCCAATATATGTTGTGCTATTCCTAAGTCCTTCATATCAAAGTACTTGCTTAACTCTTTCTTCAACCTATTAATCTTGGACATATCTTTTCCAACAACAAGCATATCATCAACATATAGAGAGAGAATAATGAAATCATCATCAGAGAACTTCTGGACATAAACACAATAATCTACAGATGTTCTTTTGTATCCATGGTCAAGCATAAAAGAATAAAGACCTTTTATACCACTGCCGCAGTGCCTGCTTGAGCCCGTACAAGCTTTTCTTCAATTTGCAAACCAAGTGTTCCTTGTCCTTTACCTTGAAACCCTCTGGCTGCTCCATATAGATTTCTTCCGCCAAATCACCATGGAGAAATGAAGTCTTCACATCTAACTGCTCAACTTCAAGATCTTGGGAAGAAACAAAACCAAAAATAATGCAAATAGAAGACATCTTCACAACAGGAGAAAATATTTCTTCATAGTCAATACCTTGCTTCTGACTGAAACCTTTCACCACGAGGCGAGCTTTGTACTTGACTTGGCCATTTCCTTCATTCTTGATTTTGAACTCCACCAGGTCATAAGTGTGGTTCTTATGCAAAGAATCTATCTCCTCTTGCATAGCTTTCTTCCACTTGGCATGATCTTCATTGACTTGTGCTTCATGAAAACTTTCTGGTTCACCTGCATCTGTCGCCATAGTATATTCTGAAGCAGGATATCTAGTTGAGGGTTGTCGTTCTCTCTCAGACCGTCTTAACTGAGGTGTTGGTGGCTGATCCATATGCGGCGGTTCTGCATGTTCATGCTCCCCCTGATCAGAACCTGGAAAACCTGTAATTTTTTCTTCCTGTACATCTTGAAAATCATTATTTTCTGGCATAAGAGAAGGAATAACAATAGGCATGGAGATTGGATCTGGGACAATATGAGTATTTTGTGGCTTTTCTTCTTTTTCAAAATCAACAAGTGTTTTATCTTCATAAAATACAACATCCCTGCTCCTTACAATTTTCTTGTTTATAGGATCCCACAACCTATATCAAAATTCATCATTTCCGTATCCTAAGAAGATGCATGGAATGGCTTTGTCAAAGTTTTGTTCTTTTCTCCTTAGGAACATACACAAATACCTTGCACCCGAATACACGCAAGTGGGAATAGGAAATATCCTTTCCACTCCAAACCCTTTTAGGAATATCTCCATCCAAAGGAACTGAGGGAGACAAGTTTATCAAGTAGAAGGCTGTTCGTACTGCCTCTTCCCAAAATATTTTTGGTAATTTTGCTAAGGATAACATACTTCTTATCCTTTCCACCATTGTGCGGTTCATTCTTTCTGCAATCCCATTATGTTGTGGTGTGTGTGGGACAGTCTTTTGGTGTCTAATACCATATTTAGAACAATAATCTTTAAACATCCTTGAAGTATACTCACCACCATTATCCGTGTGAATACACTTCAAGAGCTTTCCGATTTCTCTTTCTACTTTGGTATGGAAGTCTTTGAAAACTTTAAAGGCTTGATCTTTGGCTTTTATGACATACACCCACACCTTTCTAGATACATCATCTATAAAGGTCATAAAGTAGGAAGCACCAGTAAAGGTTTTTACATTTATGGGTCCGCACACATCCGAATATACTAAGTCCAATATGCTAGTTTCTTTTTTGTTATAATTTTTAACAAAAGCTATCCGGTGTTGTTTTCCAATTAAGCAATGATCACAGTGGGATAGTGTTGTACCTTGTATGGATGGAAGTAGGTGTCGCCTTACGAGAGTTTGTAGTCTTTTCTCGCTCATGTGGCCAAGCCGCTTGTGCCATAAATCCATAGAGGTACCTTCCACTGTTCCAAGTTCATCATTCTCTAAGTGGAGCTGAGTCTTGTAGAGAGTGCAACACTTCTTTCCTCTTGCCAGACAAGTGATCCTTTGGTAAGCTTCCAACATCCTTTACCAAAGCTGCTTGTGTATCCTTCTTCATCAAGCTTGCTGGTGGAGAGAAGATTGAGACGAAGATCGGGCACAAATCTAACATCTTTTAGAACCATCTTTGTTCCAATGTTAGTGGTAACACAAATATTTCCAATACCAAGAATTTGAGAAGAGTTTTTGTTACCTATTTTTACCATTCCAAGATTACCTTCACGAAGCAAAGTAAATAGTCCTTCCGAGGAGTAGCATGGTAGGAGGCACCAGAATCAATCACCCATTCTGAGTCTTGGCAAGTGAGATTTGCACAGTCTTCTTCACATGCTGAGAAAAGCACGATTTCATTGTCAGTGACAACTGCTGCACTTTCATTCTTTTCTTACTTCTCATTGGTCTTTTCTTCCTTTTGTTCTCGCTTGAGCTTGTGGCATTCCCGTTTTATGTGTCCACTCTTCACGCAGTGATAGCAACTAATGTCTTTCATAGCCTTTGATTTTTTTCTCGACTTGTCTCGGTTCTGAGGCTGTCGGCTTTTGCTCCTCCCCCTATTCTAGGTCACAAGGGCATGAGAATGGGAGGATCCAGATTACTTTCTTCAAAAAAATTCATTCAAGAGGATGCTTGTAACTTGGTTCATGGATACAACTCCGTCAGGTGCGGAGTTGCTAAGAGACACCACCAGAGTCTTCCAACTGTCCGGTAATAAGCTAAGCAGAAGAAGGGCTTGAATCTCGTCGTCCGACACCATCTTCATAGCTGCAAGCTGATTAACAATACTTTGAATTTCATTCAGATGTTCAGATATGGAATCACCTTCCTTGAACTTGAGATTGACAAGCTTCCGAATTAAGAAAGTTTTGTTGCCGGCGGTCTTCCTCTCGTAGAGATCTTCAAGTTTCTTCCACAAGCTGTTCACCAAAGTCTCATTCCACACATGATCGAATACAGTGTCATCCACCCATTATCGAATGGTGCCGATGGTCTTCTGGTCAAGCTTCTTCCATTTTTTCACCATCATGGAATTCGGCTTGGAAGATTCTCCTTCAACTAGTGCATAGAGGTCTTTGCAATAGAGAAGGTCCATCATCTTCGCCTTCCATATCATCCAGTTGCGACCATTCGAACTGATCATCCGAATGCCACCAATGGGAGTCTACATCTCAACACAAGAAGATTAACTACCTATGCTATGATACCACTATTTGGGAAAAATAAGACCTTTCTCGTCTTTGTGATGAGATGTCATGACCCACACCCGATGAAGGGGCACGAGTACGTGGGTACGTCCAGCCTATGCCGCAATATTGATGGTAGAATGCTATCTTGGTCTACTATACTATCTAATATCTCACACAATGTATATAAATTCTGTCATGTCATCTCAATTCCAAATGATACTCAATCTTATTTAAAACTAAAGAAAGATGTAAGCACGATATGGAATAGAAAAAATAGAAATACAAATCTCAATACATCACAGGTCCAACTCAAAACTAAACACAAATAAGATCTCAAAATAATGCAATCTAACGTCTAACTAGAAATACTACTACACGATATGAAAATCTAAATGGCCTCAGTAACTGGCATTACATCCTCAGGTGACACTCCAATTGTCGATCCGTATTGAGTGGGACACGACCCCTCTAACCATTCATCTGAAAAATATATCCAGTCATGATTGGAGTGAAGTACAACCCAATAGCAGTTCCAATTAATTGATAATGACTATAAACAAAAATAGAGAATATAATACAAGATAAAAAATAATCAACGATATCAACTATGGTAGAAGAACAGGTAAACAATGAACAATATAGTATACACTGATCACGATGAATAGAATAAGATAATAGAATGAAACAATAAACTAGAATGTGGTAAAGAACTGTAACTATGCTAAGTGATTAAAATATTAGTTAGATATGTGATCGACTTGGATGAACATTGTCTACTTTAACGTTGGATAAATATTGTCTAAGTTAAATATTGAACATTGTCTAGGATTTGATCACATATCTAGCTAACACTTTTTCTTTCCCCCAACTAGTACAATAGATCCAACCATGACACATTGTGATACAAGATACTCAAGGTCATGTAAACAATAAACCTTGAACATTAAACATTAAACATTAAACATTGAACATTGAACATTGAACATTGAATATTAAACATTGTCTAATTTAAACATTAAGAACACGAGGAACAATGAACAATATATATAACATCCCATGACTGATCCATGTGTATACTAGTCCGTATACCAATGTGTCAAGAGTCATGTTAATTATTTCTAAGTACTTGCATTATAGTAATTATCAAATAATAAAATCTATCAGAGAATGTACTCGCCTGTCATCCAAGCAATGAATGTCAAACTGTTTCCCAACTGGTGTCACACAAACCTATATATGGAATATTGCATCAATACAAGGTATTGGAATGAAATTAAGTTAAACTAGTCAACATCTAGGTCATGAAGTCATTTCTAAGTCAAACCAACTAATTCTAGGTTGCAAGAGTCTAACATTAGGATACTAAGTCAAAACACTATGAAACTAAGCTATACTAACTAATCTAAGGTACTAAGAACTACACAAAATGTTGTATCCTAAGATACACAAGTTTTAATATATAAAAATATTAGTTTAGATATATATACAAGTCAATACACATAGTCCTTACCAAATCAATGAAATTAGGATACCTTGGCCTTGCACCATTGTGTATCACACCTATCTCGATACCCAAACCCTATACTCAAACCCAATATGTAAAACCCCTAATTAAAAAAAAAACCGTATTAATTATTTAAGTAATTATTTAATTGATTTATAATATTTATTAGCTAAATAGAGGAAATATAATTTTTGGAAATTTTTATTTTGAGGTGATTGTGCAATAGAGGATTTATGGAGCAATTATAATTTTTTTCTTAATTATTTTTATGTAGGAGACTCTGTGGAGAGTTGATAGATTTATTGTATGCTCCAATATAAATAAATTCCTCGAATTATATATATATATATATATATATATATATATATATATATATATATATATATATATAAGAAAGACTTAACCTAAAAACTAATAGCAGCCAACAAGCCTCAAATTTTCACCTACCCCCGCGAGTGCTTCCCCCCCCCCCCCCCCCCCGCGCAGTTTTCCCCCCTTTCGGCTCACTTGTACCTATATATATATAATTTATATTAAACCTTAAACCTAAACCCCACCATCTCCATGACCCTGCGACCGCGTCGAACACCGGAGACACCGCCGCCATAGACCGGAAGCCGTCTGCTGTCGTTCGTGCAGCGTTCGCACAAGCGCGCGCCGTGCAGAATCTGCCAGCAACTTACCCATGTTCCTATGCTGATTCCTGCCTCCTCGCTCAACTAAATTCGACCTCATCTTTGCCGGTATGATCTCCACCTATCCCCCTCTAAATCCCGTTGATTAGTTTACATCGTTCAGCGCTAAACCCTAGGTAAAAATCGACGCCAAGTCGAGGAAAAGCGACCACTTTTAATTTCAGAAATTCTGTTGCGATGACCCATATTTACGGATTCGTATCTTCCACTACAGAGATCTGAATTAAGTTTTTTCTTTTGCTATGCGAAGACCACCTAATCTAGATTATTTCCTGTTAATTATATTATTTTATTTGATGTTGTATGCTGAATTAAATTAGGTTAAAAATCACAAAAAACCAATTTTTCCAACTTCCAAAATTTGCGATACGGAGTACGCCCTGCCAAACGGGACCGTCCCGTCGTGTACCAAGTGCACCAAAAGGTGTGCACGGTATACTCAGACATATGGTCTTTCGTAAAAACTGATTCGGATGCGTGTGCGCGTCAGAATCAACCCGTATCCGCGACAAGGCCCCGTTTTGCAACTTTTGCAAAATATCGCGCAATTTAGTGTACGTTCGTCAGAACGCGATAAAACTTGTGCCATTGGATTTGTGGTATTGCGCTGGTCCTGTGACTCAAGTTTCACACGATTCTGAGATAGTTGACCAAGTCGCCTATTGGCGGGCCCTACGGTTGACTTTTTGGGCGAATTTGTGTACGACTCACCGGAATCCAAAATTGGACGTACCGTTGAGTTCGTATTAACGTTTAGAATTGGTTTGACCTATAATTTGTCCTATTTAGAGACCTTTACTCCTGGCACACTTTTCGGTGTAAAGTGGGCCACATGTGGACCCCGCTTTGACCCAAAATTACTGTTTTGCCCCTGTGTCCAAAACTGGACGAAAGGATAGTATTTTCTAGCTATTTTGATTATTCTGGGAACGTTGGTGATGTTTATTTCAGTATCCGGAGACGTTCATTCTGAGATCGTAGTTTCTGATCCCGTGTGCTTGACATCTCGACGTTTACACTTTGCAGCTTCTTGCCAGGCAAGATACCTTGCCAGGCAAGATACCTTGCCAGGCAAGATACCTTGCCAAATTGTTTACAGTACTTTGTATTTTATTTATATTTCTGTTTATTCATTGCCTGTGTAGTTTCATTCAGTTATATTCATTGCATGTGTAGTTCGTTCAGTCATTACTATATATATTAGATATGTTGACACACACTTGACACCTAGTATCATGAGAGGACAATCATTAGACGTATGGGCTTTTAACCACTCTGGTAAACCAGCTTTTAACCACTCTGGTAAACCGTAGTATATAGATTGCACTACGGGCGTGTGTCGCGCTGGTCGCTACCCCCGAGGTATGTTAATTTATGTAGAGTCGTGCTGGCCGCTACCCCCGAGGTATGACGATTTCTGATATCCCCTGACGGGTGTGTGAGTTGTGAGGTTTAGTTCGAGTAGCCTACCCTTGCCCATACGTCAAAAAGTTATCCTCATTTGTATTCATATAGATTGTCATGTACAGCATACTTATATATTTTCAAACATTATGCATGTTTACTGTATTCAAATTGGTTTACTTCTATGTATCTTGTTACATCCCTCTGAGGACCTGGTCCCTTTCCAGATGTAGATATTCATGACTTTTCGCAGGAGCACGGATCAGGACTTACCACTTATCTCTTTCGAGGAGGTCTTACCTTTGGAGCATCTTTGATTATCTTTAGCGACGGATCGCTTCCTGATACCTTTATATCATCATCTTATTTATATTAGAGATTTACCCTTCTCCCTCATTTTAGTATTGATATAGTCATTGGTAGTGGATTTGTCTCCACCCGACTATTAGTTTTGGATTACTCAGACTCATTATTCTAGTTTAGTTATTTATTTTTATGACTTGGTGTGTGGATGAGATTAGTAATTTTGTGACTTGTGACACTATATTTATACCACATGTGAGTTTATATTCATATTACAGCGTACGTGTGTATTATGGTATCCATATATTGGAGTTGCCATATACATACGGCTGGCATGCTTACGTGTTCCTAGTCCTACGTATTTTGGGACTGGGGCATGACAAGTTTTTTTGGTGGCCCATGCAAGTCGAGAGTATATTGTCTCGGTTACGTTACTGTACCAAGCAAGCCTGCGCATAGGATTAGAATATAGGATCTCATCCACTTAATTATCACCTTCCTTGATTTCGTTCGCATTCTCATTTGATTGCTTGCATTGCATCTTGCTTGATCCCTTCTCAAACGTCAATATCCTCTTGTGCTTGATAGGGGTTAGGAAGATGACTTGTACTAGGTATATACACTCTAGTATTCAATAACACTATTAGTTAAATTATTATAAGTTGGATAGTATGCCTCATAACCTAGTAACACATAGTCCTGTTGACTCATTAATGAAGTATAAATGAATGACACCAACTATAGACTTGCATAAAAAGATAGTATTTACCCAGACTGTAGAATTTAGAGGCCCATACACCCATTTGGTCGACTAGAGACCTTGACAAGGAGTTATTATGAAAAATGTAGAGGCACAACACCGATCTTCTTGGTGAACTTAGATTATTTTGTACCTTCCTCCATCATAATCAAGCGTACTTATATTTTTACTACCTCGACTTATGCTGCTATTATAGCCTATTTTTGCAAGCTTATTCTTTTATTGAGCTTGTTCATGACATATGTATTATTGAGGGCCCACACTAATACATTGTCTAAATCAGAATCGGTGTATTATGGTCTGATCAACCGTAGTGCACTTGGTTCGCTCTTTGTATCACTACTTTATGTGGATTGAGATATAGTTGACTCAACTTGTTAGACAAATATACTTGCCCTCTAGAATGGTCAGAGCATATCATGTCAGGTACATAGCAGTTTTGATATGAACATGCATATAGAAATTTACCAAAATAAGATTTTAATCCACAACTGCCTTGGCAACTCCCTTTCAAAATTCTCTAATCCCTTTAAAACCCGTACTTGTATTACATCACCTCCTCCTTGAACTCTTTTTTTTCCGTCTTCCCCTATTTCGGAAAGACGAACGTTCGTGCTTATAAGTTGATACACGGATAGTACTAGATATACTCCATAGGCCAAGCACTCATGATGACAAATTAGAGAGCGCAGACACATAAAGTCATAGATACAGGTACGACCTTAGTTATATGTGTCATTTCATACTCATGACCCCCTATATAACACGAGATCTTAGGTGCATAATAGACGTAGAATTATATATATGGTAGTTTAGCAGATATGAGGATATATTAATATTCTACCCAGATGACATACATGCAATGCTAATAAATGTCACGCGTAGCAGTAGTAGTATTCTTTTCCTATCACCATCTCGCCCTCTTGGGTGGCTCATCTTCTCTTATCTATCCATTCCGTATCTCGTGCTTAACTCTTCCTATCATAGTCGCATCCTTTTGCGCCATTACGAACTGTTTGAATTATTTCAACCTCACCCTTATTTTGTTAGTTAAAAACATAAATAGTCTAGTAAATAATTAATAACTAAAAGATGAGTTCATAACGATAACCCTTATGTATATGCACTATAGCAATATCTATATTCTTTTATTAATTTAACCCTTATGTAGCACCATTTAGCCTAATAGAAATTTGTTAGATTGTTTGAAATAGATCATACCCCTACTCGTTTTATAAAGTTAGTCAAGACCTTAAGTGTTTTCCTAAAACCTAGACCAAACCTAGGAAAGAGTTGAAGGCACTTGTTACGAACTGACAACCATGATAATTCGCTGGCGAAGTAGCGACAACTACAGCTTGACCGTTGTAGTAGAGTAGTCGAAGTATTTGCAGACATATTGGTCAGATGGCATGGCAGTATTAGACTACGATACTTGACAGTTACAAAGAAAAACTATGGTTGTGAGATTCAAGATGAGTATCCCAAGATTCTCGATCCAATAAATATATTCGTCTTATAACCTAGACAATAGCTTCAAGAGACTTAGACTACTAGTAGAATTATTGTAAGTTGGGTAGTGTAGATGAGTTAGAAATAGAATAGTGTATGGAAAATAAATGAGAAGTGTTAGAATAACAGGCCATGACTTTTAGGAAGCACTGCTAGATAGCTATGTAGTGTGATAGCTAGAGTGATTACTATGATAATGGGTTAGTGTCAATTTCGAGGACAAAATTTTTATAAGTTTGGTAGATGTAAAACCCCTAATTTTAAAAAAAACGTATTAATTATTTAAGTAATTATTTAATTGATTTATAATATTTATTAGCTAAATAGAGGAAATAGAATTTTTAGAAATTTTTATTTCGAGGTATTGTGCAATAGAGGATTTATGGAGCAATTATAATTTTTTCTTAATTATTTTCATGTAGGAGACTCTGTGGACAGTTGATAGATTTATTGTATGCCCCAATATAAATTCCTAGAATTTTATATATATATATATATATATATATATATATATATATATATATATATATATATATATATATATATATATATATATATATATATATTTATTTATTTATTTATTTATATAAAGTTTATAAATATATAAAGAAAAGAATAAAAGAAATAGTAATAATAATAATAATAATAATATAATAATAATAATAATGTTATTATTATTATTATTAGTAATAATAATAATTTAATTATAAGAAATAATAGTAGAAGAGAAATAAAAAAAAAGAAGAAAAGAAAAGAAAAGAAATATATATATATATATATATATATATATATATATATATATATATATATATATATATATATATATAAGAAAAACTTAACCTAAAAACTAACAGCAGCCAGCAAGCCTCAAATTTCCACCTACCCCCGCGAGTGCTTCCCCCCACACCCCCCCCCCCCCGCGCAGTTTTTCCCCCTTTCGGCTCACTTGTACCTATATATATATATATATAATTTATATTAAACCTTAAACCTAAACCCCACCATCTCTATGACCCTGTAACCGCACCGGACACCGGAGAACCGTCGCCGCCGACCGGAAGTCGTCTACCGCCGTTCACGCAGCGTCCGCACAAGCGTGCGCCGTGCAGAATCTGCCAGCAACTTACCCCTGTTCCTACGCTGATTCCTGCCTCCTCGCTCAACTAAATTCGACCCCGTCTTCGCCGGTATGATCTCCACCTATCCCCCTCTAAATTTCTTAGATTAGTTTACATCGTTCAGCGCTAAACCCTAGGTAAAAATCGATGCCAAGTCGAGCAAAAATGACCACTTTTAATTTCAAAAATTCTGTTGCGATGACCCATGTTTACGGACTCGTATCTCCCACCACAGAGATCCGAATTTAGTTTTTCCTTTTGCTATGCGAAGACCACCTAATCTAGATTATTTTCTGTCAATTACATTATTTTATTTGATGTTGTATGCTGAATTAAATTAGGTTAAAAATCACAAAAAATCAATTTTTTACCTTCTAAAATTTGTGATACGGAGCGCGCCCCGCCAAACGGGACCCCCCTGTCATATACCAATTACACCAATAGGTGCGCACGGTATACCCAGACGTGTGGGCTTTCGAAGAAACTGATTCGGACGCGTGTGCGCGTCAGAATCAACCCGTATCCGCGACAAGGCCCCGTATCGCGACTTTTGTAAAACATCGCGCCATTTAGTGTACGCTCGTCAGAACGCGAAGAAACTTGTGCCATTGGATTCGTGGTGTCGCGCTGGTCCTGTGATCCAAGTTTTACACAATTTTGAGATAGTTGACCAAGTCACCTATTGGCGGGCCCCACGGTTGACTTTTTGGGTGAATTTGTGTACAACTCACCGAAATCCAAAATTGGACGTACCGTTGAGTTTGTATTAACGTTTAGAATTAGTTTGACCTATAATTTGTCCAATTTAGAGACATTTACCCCTGGCACACTTTTCGGTGCAAAGTGGGCTACATGTGGACCCCGCTTTGACCCAAAATTATCGTTTTGCCCTTGTGTCCAAAACTGGATGAAAGGATAGTGTTTTCTAGTTATTTTACTTATTCTAGGAACATTGGTGATATTTATTTCAGCATCCGGAGATGTTCATTCTGAGGCCGTAGTTTCTGATCCCGTGTGCTTGACATCTGGACGTTTACACTTTGCAGCTACTTGCCAGGAAATATACCTTGCCAAATTATTTACAGTACTTTGCATGATATTTATATTTTTGTTTATTCATTGCCCGTGTAGTTTCGTTCAGTTATATTCATTGCATGTATAGTTCGTTAGTCATTACTATATATATTAGATATGTTGACACACACTTGACACCTAGTATCATGAGAGGACAATCATTAGGCGTATGGGCTTTTAACCACTCTGGTAAACCGTAGTATATAGCTCGCACTACGGGCGTGTGTCGCGCTGGTCGCTACCCCCGAGGTATGACGATTTCTGATGTCCCCTAACGGGTGTGTGAGCTGTGAGGTTTAGATCGAGTAGCCTACCCTTGCCCATACGTCAAAAAGTTGTCCTCATTTGCATTCATATAGATTGTCATGTACAGCGTACTTATATATTTTCAAACATTATGCATGTTTACTGAATTCAAATTGGCTTGCTTCTATGTATCTTGCTACGTCCCTCTGAGGACCTGGTCCCTTTCCAGGTGTAAATGTTCATGACTTTTCGCAGGAGCACGGATCAGGACTTACCACTTATCTCTTCCGAGGAGGTCTTACCTTCGGAGCATCTTTGATTATCTCTAGCGACGGATTGCTTCGCTGATACCTTTATATCATCATCTTATTTATATTAGAGATTTACCCTTCTCCCTTATTTTAGTATTGATATAGTCATTGGTAGTGGATTTGTCTCCATCCGACTATTAGTTTTGGATTACTCAGACTCATTATTCTAGTTTAGTTATTTTTTCTATGACTTGGTATGTGGATGAGATTAGTAATTCTGTGACTTGTGACACTATATTTATACCACATGTGAGTTTATATTCATATTACAGCGTACGTGTGTATTATGGTATCCATATATTGGTGTTGCCATATACATACGGCTGACATGCTTACGTGTTCCTAGTCCTACGTATTTTGGGACTGGGACGTGACACAATACCTTGAGTATCGACCCAATACCTTGATATTACTTGGTATCCCAAGGTAATTCAATTCTCATTCATAGCTAATACCCAATCAACTATATGCTAACATATACTAAATACTATAATATAATACAATACCTAGATACTAATTATAATATAATATTAACTTACGAATACCTTATATAATACATATAGCTAATACCCCCAAATACTAACTACCCTAATCATAACTAAACTATTAAAACTATTAACTACTAACATATATAATACACTAATATACATATCTAGCTACTAATAGCTATATCCCCTAATTATTTCTAAACAACTAACTAACCTTAAAACTAACTACTAACTACTAACTAATACACAAACTCATCTAAGCTCACTAACCCACTACCAACCCAACTAGTTAACCATTACCCAATACCTTGAACTGAACCTAACCTCCCTGATACTGATACCTGATACTGAACAGTGAGGTATTATTGCTGAACTGAATGAAGGCTTGTTGTGCTCGAGATGCATGCTGTTGAACTGAACTTCCTATCTGAACTGTGCAGTTGGTCACTGCACAGTGCTCCTTGTAGTTGACTAAACTTAAACTGCATATTGCTCTCGAAGACGGATCACTGCCCGAGCTGTTGTGCTTTGAGGTGTGGCACACTGCTTGCTCAGTTGCAGTTGGCTGAACTTCCTTGCTCAGTGCATGCTTCTATTGTGTACTGATGCACTGGTGCTACTGCTACTGCTCTTCCTTTCTCTTGCCTTGCCGCCTTTAGTTGTGTCTGTGCACTGAGCCTCCAGCTAGCTGCAGTGTGATGCATTACTGCCACTACCTTGTGCACAATGTTGTGGCTTGCTGCCTTTCTCTGTGTAGTGGCCACATGCCCTCAATTGCTCATGTGCACGAGAACAGAGTTGTTGCTGCAAGGTATCGCATTGTTGTTACTGATACTGTGCTGATACTTCACAGTTTCACATCTGAAACATGTACGAGTTGCTGCTGTGGCACTCTTCCCTGCTGAATGCAATGCTTGCTGGCTTGCTCCTCTGCAGTATATTACATTGCTGCATAGTGTAGCTAACTTATTGTGCACATGTTGTGCATACTCAATAAAATCTGTTGCATACTGAAACTGATGTGCATGCTCAATGCTCCTCTCTTCTAGCTGTGCACGATGCACTTTGGTGATACTTCCCTGCTGAACTGCACGAGCTGCTGGGCTCCCTCTTCAACTGATCATTGTAGTGAAGAACTGCTACCCCTCTGTGCACTTGGTTGCTCTGCTGCACTCCCTCTTGCTTGATGATAACTTGCTGATGCTGAACTGCTACCTCAATGCCCTCTCACTCACTGACACTCTCATAAACACACAACATGCCACACTCACACACAAACACATAGCACACTCCTACACATATATACTCATCTATCTATATCAATCTCTATATATATAAATACACCCCCTCCTCTCTATATATACAATCACACATATACATACATACATATATATATAACACACATATACACGTATATATATATATATATATATATATATATATATATATATATATATATATATATATATATATATATATATATATATGTATATATAATACATATAGATATAGATTTATATATAGGCACATAGTTATATATATATATATATATATATATATATATATATATATATATATATATATATATATATATATATATATATATATATATATACACATACACACTTAGCACCTAAACACATAGCTACTAATACTCATCCATCAATAACATATAATACATACTCATATACATATACATATACATATAATCTATCATAGATATGTATATATATATATATATATATATATATATATATATATATATATATATATATATATACACACATGCACACATAGAATTAAGAGCAAAACATCAAACACGTGGAGTGCACCGCACCCGTATCACACTAATTCTATGATACGCTTGCGATACGGCTCCAACACACAACCAAACGTATCCCGAAGGACACGAGCAAGTCTACGACACTAAATATGATCAATACGTATATTAATTAGATCAACTACGTATCTGTGTCAAGAATTGATGTGCACAACTCTCCGTGTCAAAGGAAAACCCCCAAAATTAACCTGTTTCATCAAATTGACGAGATACGGCCTACACGTACCTAATTATGGATACGACACTAGTCACAAACAATCAAACATATGTTAATTTGGTCTAATTGACCAATTGACAAATACAACATGTGCCAATCTCGGAATTCCCCTAAAATTGACACAAAAATACACATAACTTTCTTCATAGGCCTCCTATGAACCTAATTTCAATTCCTATGGGTAGCCTATGCATATTTTCTTATGGTTAAATCACAGATTTAGAGTCAACTAAGAGAGAAAAAACTAAAATATACCTATTGGGAGATGGATTCTCAATGAAAATCCCCAAATGTAGAAGTGTAGATCCTCCTTGTAGATCTTGGCCTCCTCCTTGTATATCCTTACTTCCTTCTTGTAGATTATTGTTGTAGTAACCTCAATTAAAGAATAGAGAATGAATTTGGGAAGAAATTTGGTGAGGAATGGTGAGAGAATAAAAAAATTAGAAAGGGGGAAAAAATCTAAATCTACATGCAATGAGAAATGAGAAGAGACTCTCTCTCTCTCTCTCTCTCTCTCTCTCTCTCTCTCTCTCTCCTTCCTCCTAATGTGGCCGGCCCTAACCCTCTTTCTCAAGCATTGTAAAATATTTAATTTGCCCCTTGTGGCCTCTCATGAAGAAATTAATTAAAGAGGGAAGGTTTTAGTCTAATGGCTTCACTAATTAATTCATCCTCCTAACCATGGCCTAAGCTTGGGCTCAATCTAAACTAAAACAAAGGTTGGGTTCATGCATCTAACTAAACTAGTTAGGTTCACTACACACGTCCAAAATAAATCTAACACTAATAATAAATAAATAATATAATAATTAATTATACATGCACAATATTCAAATACCATACTCCTAAAATAAAATACCCGTGTCAATTACCAAACTACCCCTAATTAAAAAGTGAGGGTGAGAATCCTACCCACCTTAGAAAAATTTTGTCCTCAAAATTTAAGATGATCGTACCCCCTCTAGGTCAACCCCGGTCTAAACTAAACTATACAACATGCAATTTAAAATAAATCACTGACTATGGTCTCTGTCCATCATAGTTTTGCAGTATCCGTGAGGGTATACTAATTATACAATAACACACAAGCAGTCTATAAGATACTAACTAAACACACAAACAACGGATGGAAAGGAACAGAACAAAACAAAATAAGCTAACTTATCACCTGAAATATCGTCCTCTCCGACTGCCATTGCAAATGCCCCACCCTGCTGGGGTGGCTCTCTATGCTGGTGCTGAACAGTCTGCGGTGCCACAGGTGCCCTAGCTCCACCTCTCTGACCGCGATCTGGTCTATACGGGTTGCTGGAATATTCCTTCACCTGATGGTCAGGGGAACCCCAGTACAAGCATAGTCTGAGTCTCTTTCGACAGTTCTCCCAATCATGCCCATGTCTTCCAAAATAGGCACAAGGAAAAGTCTGCTGAATCTGCCTCTAAGGCTGCTGCGATGCCTGATGCACTGGCTTCTGAAACTGTTGTATCTATTGAGCTGGTGCCCTAACTGGCACAAGATATTGCTGATGTTGATATACTCCTGGTTGTTGAAAGTGGGTGCGCTTCGCTGGGCCCGCACCACTACTCGCTCCTCCGATGTCTCTCGGCCTCTTGGAGCCAAGCTCTAAATCATCCTCCACCCGCTGTGCATGTCTCAGAATTTTCTCAAATATAGCAGTACGGTCTCCATTAGTATGAGACTTAATCTCATTGTTCAGTCCATTTCTGAACTTCCTAGCCATGGTCCGAGGATTCTGTCCCTCAATAAATCATCCCAATCGGCAATACTTCGCCGCATACTCGTCCACTGTCAAGTTCCCTTGGACGAGGTTCTGGAATTGACTCTCCAAAGTACTCTGAGCCATATTCGAAAAAACTTCTCTTTGAAAAGCTCTTTGAAAGCTTTCCAAGTAAGTCCTGGCGCTGATATCCTGGGCTATGTCCTAAACTATGTCAGCACAATATCGAATATCATACTACGTGCCGCCTCTACCTGAAAGCTCTCAGGAATCTGTGCCAATCGCAGGTCCCTCTCAATGTCCTCTATCCAGTCGTCTGTGTACAAGATTCCCTCGTTGCCCAAAAAGTTCTTCGGCCCCATCCTCTTGACGTCAATGATAGTCCCTGGCCTTGGCTGCTGCGGATCAGGCTGAGACGGTGTCGTTTATGGCTGGACTAATACAACTCTCTCAACTATTGCGAGCGCAATCTGGTGAGCATTCTCAATGCTCTGTTGTATAACCTCTGACTGTCGCTGCTGTGCCTCCATCATCTGCTGAAAGAGTACAAATATCTGCGTCGGATCGACTATGGGTAGCGAGAATGGAAGATCCCCAGCAACTGTCAGTGTTGTCCTCTGTACCGGAGGTAGGGCATCTCCTAAAGCTACTACAAAAATGCCTACCTGGATCGGTGAAGCCGACTTCTGGAATGTAGTTGCTGGAATATCGTCTGATGGTGCTGCCCTCATAGGCGATGAAGTGACTGATCTCGCTGACATTGTGCCTGAGCGCTGGGAACACGTCTTCGGTGGCATCTTGAAGACAAATTCTAAATAAGGAATCAATATTGAGCAAGATACGATATCATCAAAGAAGGATATAAATTTTTAAGGAAAGCAATATTCAGAATGAAGATGGCAAGATTCATTTAGGTTTAGAATTATTTTCTAGTTGTGATTGAGTATACGCTCCCATCCTAGTATCCTATTTCCTATCCTATCGCAGGCTCGTAGTAGTACAACTAAGTCATTGCACTACCACGATATCGTACTATTGTGAAGTCTGACCTGCATAGGCCACCACTAAGTATCACGACCCACACCCGATGAAGAGGCACGAGTACGTGGGTATGTCCAGCCTACGCCGCAGCATCGATGGTAGAACGTTGTCTTGGTCTACTATACTATCTAATATCTCATACAATGTATATAAAATATTGCCATGTTATCTCAATTCCAAATGATACTCAATCATATATAAAACTAAAGGAAGATGTAAGCACGATATGGAATAGAAAGAATAAAAATACAAATCGCAATACATCACAGGTCTAACTCAAAACTAAACACAAATAAGATCTCAAAATAATGCAATCCAACGTCTAACTAGAAATACTACTACAAGATATGGAAATCTAAATAGCCTCAGTAATTAGCACTACATCCTCAGGTGATACTCCAACTGTCGGTCCGTAGTGAGTGGGACACAACCTCTCTAACCATTAGTCTGAAAAATATATCCAGTCAGGATTGGAGCGAAGTACAACCCAATAGCAGTTCTAATTAATTGATAATGACTATAAACAAAAATAGAAAATATAATACAAGACAAGAAATAATAAACAATATCAACTATTGTAGAAGAACAGGTAAACAATGAACAATATAATATACACTGATTACGATGAATAGAATAAGACAATAGAATGAAACAATAAACTAGAATGTGGTGAAGAACTGTAACTATGCTAAGTGATTGAAATACTAGTTAGATATGTGATCGGCTTGGGTGAACATTGTCTACTTAACGTTGGATAAATATTGTCTAAGTTAAACATTGAACAATGTATTGGATTTGATCACATATCTAGCTAACACTTCTTCTTTCCCCCAACTAGTACAATGGATCCAACCATGACACGTTGTAATGTAAGATACTCAAGGTCATGTAAACAATAAACCTTCAATATTAAATATTGAACATTGAACATTGAACACTGAACAATGAACATTGAATATTGAACATTGAACATTGTCTAAGTTAAATATTGAGAACACGAGGAACAATAAACAATATATATAACATCCTATGACTGATCCATATGTATACTAATCCGTGTACCAATGTGTCAAGAGTCATGTAAATTTTTTTAAGTATTTACATTTTAGTAATTATCAAATAACGGAAACTATCAGAGAATGTACTCGCCTGTCGTCCAAGCAATGAATGTCAAATTATGTCCCAACTGGTGTCACACAAACCTATATATGGAATATTGCATCAATACAAGATGTTAGAATGAAATTAAGTTAAACTAGTCAACATCTAGGTCATGAAGCCATTTCTAAGTCAAACCAACTAATTCTAGGTTGCAAGAGTCTAACACTGTGATACTAAGTCAAAATACTATGAAACTAAGCTATATTAACTAATCTAAGGTACTAAGAACTACTCAAAATATCGTATCCTAAGATACGCAAGTTTTAATTTATGAAAATATTAGTTTAGATATATATACAAGTCAATACACATAGTCCTTAACAAATCAACAAAATTAGGATACCTTGGCCTTGCACCAATAGGCATTACACCTATCTAGATACCCAAACCCTATACTCAGACCTAATACCTTGAGTATCGATCCAATACCTTGATATTACTTGGTATCCCAAGGTAATTCAATCCTCATTCATAGCTAATACCCAATCAACTATATGCTAACATATACTAAGTACTACAATATAATACAATACCTAGATACTAACTATAATATAATATTAACTTACCAATACCTCATATAATACATATAGCTAATACCCCCAAATACTAACTACCCTAATCATAACTAAACTATTAAAACTATTAACTACTAACATATATAACACACTAATATACATATCTAGCTACCAATAGCTATATCCACTAACTATTTCTAAACCACTAACTAACCTTAACACTAACTACTAACTAATACACAAACTCATCTAAGCTCACTAACCCACTACCAACCCAACTAGTTAACCATTACCTAATACCTTGAACTGAACCTAACCTCCTTGATACTGATACCTGATGCTGCACAGTGAGGTTGTGTTGTTGAACTGAATGAAGGCTTGCTGTGCTCGAGATGCATGTTGTTGAACTGAACTTCCTATCTGAACTGTGCAGTTGGTCACTGTACAGTGCTCCTTGCAGTTGACTGAACTGAAACTTTACATTGCTCTCGAAGACGGATCACTGCCCGAGCTGATGTGCTTCGAGGTATGGCACACTGCTTACTCAGCTGCAGTTGGCTGAACTTTCTTGCTCAGTGCATGCTGCCACAGTGTAGTTGATGCACTGGTGCTACTGCCACTGCTCTTCATTTCTCTTGCCTTGCTGCCTTCAGTTGTGTCTGTGCACTGAGCCTCCAGCTAGCTGCAGTGTTCTGCATTACTGCCACTACCTTGTGCACAATGATGTGGCTTGCTGCCTTTCTCTGTGCAGTGGCCATATGCCCTCAATTGCTCATGTGCACGAGAACAGAGTTGCTGCTGCAAGGTATCTCATTGTTGTATGGAGTTGAATGAACCTTTATTTTTCCTAACTCCAAACAACCTTTCAAATTGGAGCATTGGTATGTTGTACAAACTCCAATATTACCTTGACTGATATAAATATAACTCCAATTTCCTCCCATGACTTTCATCATTTCAGTTTCAAAACTCAAATATCCAAAATAAACCAAATTTTCCTTTACTATCAGAGTTCCTTTGGGTCTACTTTGTATGAGTGCAAAGCTACTTGGATATTTTACTTAAATAAGTTTACCCTAATATAAGGCATTGGGTCGGGGCTGGTATTATCCCAAAAAAATTCATAGTCCTGGAAATAATATTCTTGAATATCAAATTCTCGGATGTTTAGTTTATCCGAGAATATATAAGTCACGTATTTTTTAATTATAAATAAAGTAATGAAAATATAATATTTTTGAAACTTTTTTCTAAAGTACCCACCTTACAAATTTTATATTATAATAACTAGTATATATGCTTTGCACGTATTTTATAGATTATTATTAAAGCACATATTTTATGAATTATTATTAGGAACACTAAATTTTTTTTGTAATTATTCTAATCTTTATTAAGACTACCTAGGAAGACTAAAAGAAAACCATGTTAATTATTCTAAATTTATTATTATATTATTATTATATATTATATATTATTATATATGTGTATGCAAGACTATTTAGGAAGACCAAATGACAGCTCTCGTAATTATCTAGTTGTTCCTATAAACTTTAATGAATAATTTAATTACTAAACATATGCAAGGGTATATTTGGAAAGAAAAGTTTCACGGTGAAGCTGAACTTTTCACATTATATAGTAGTATTGATTTAATCAAGTTGGGTAGACTTTAATCACTCAGTTAGGTTTGAGTAGAGCTGAGTGGGATCACAATAAGTTTATGTCCGGTCCGGATATGTGTCGATCGGGTTATTCTGAAAAAATTATATGTCACCGATAATGAGGGCACACTGGTTTTATATCAAAAAGATCACAAACCAATAGCTAAAGGTGCACAATGCAAGAAATGTATCAAAAATTTTAAGTAGAAAAAAATGATGGCACAGACACTTTAAGATAACACTGTGAAACTTGTTATGGCAATGACACATTGCATACTAGACAAATATTGCTAAGCAGCGGTTCTCAAGGATCTCTATAGTTAACTTTACTTATTCTGATGCTCGTAACAAAACTGAGTTAACAAAGTATATTATTTGTGATGAACAACCTTTTACATTTTGTGAGAGTGATTTGTATTATGATTATGCAAGTACTACTCTTAATCCTTGTTTTACTAAAGTTTCTAGATCTACTACTAGAGCAGAGGCTAGCAAAATCTTTCAAAAAGAAAAGACACATTTAAAAGAAAGTTTTGTAAATGTTAGTAATTTGCTTTAACTTTGATATATGGACTAGTAAAAACAACTACGCATATATTTGTATCACGACATAATATTTAGATACAAAATAGATGTTGCAAAAACTTATTATTTGTCTACAACCTTTAAAATTTTCACATACTAGAGATATAATCGGGGGCGCTATAATGCAATATTTACGTGAATATGATATTCACAATAATAAAAAAATTCTTTTGATAATGCTAGTATAACACTTCTTCTATTAATATTTTAAAATCTTATTTTTGCCTATAGTAGAAGGACGACTTTTTCGTGTAAGATGTGCTTGTCATATTATAAATTTAATTGCACAAGAATGTCTTCAATTCTTTCAAACAAATATAGAAAATATTAGGTCACGTTTAATTATTTTGAACACTTCTGCAAGTAGACAACAAACTTTTAAAATATTATGTGTACAATATGGTATAACTTTCAGGAGATTTGTTAAGGATGCACCACATAGATAAAATTTTACTTATTTAATGTTGAAATATTTTATTAAATTTAAAGATGTTATTACACATTATTGTAATGTTAATCCAATTTTTAAGTAACTAAAAATGATTAATAATTGCTAGTTCAATTTATAAAATTTTAGAATTATTTTACAATGTTACATATATTTTATCTGGAGTTTATTATCCAACTTCTCATTTAGCTTTAACAGAAATTATTAACATGTCTCATTTGTTTTGTAAATATAGAAAGGTTCCTGATTTTGATTATGTTGTTTCCAAATTGGAACAAAAATTTGAAAATATTGGGGTGATATACCTCTTATGTATTGTTTGACTTCGATTTTTGATCCTAAGATTAAAATAGATAGTGTATTTATATTGTTAGACATTTAATGACAATATAAATGCTGAGGTAGGTAGCTTAAAAGTAGAAGTTAAAGAAGTTTTAGATAATTTAATTGCTTTATATGAAGAAAAAATTGTATCGAGCCGACCTGGTACAACCGTTCAAGGTAGTAGTAGCTCTGATTTTATGTCTAAATTATCCCAAGCTAAAAGTATATTGCAAAGGAAGAAACAAAAAAATAATCTTTCCTACCTACTCAAAAATTGTCCTTGTATTTAAATTCTTATGAATAAGATGAAGATGAATCTGGATCGTATTTTTTAATTTTAGAATAGTGGAAAAGACATGAAAAACGTATCTTATACTTTCTTCTTTAACACGTGGTCTTCTAATGGTCCCGATGTGCACGGTAGCATCAGAATCTTGTTTTAGTGTAGGTTTAAGAATGTTAAGCAATAAGAGAAACTTGATGCTGCAAGATATTTTGGAAGTCTACGTCTGCATTCAAGATTGGGTTCGTGTGGAAAAACGAACTCAACACTTAAGAGATGAAAGTGCCGATATTAATGAGCTAGACTTTCAGCCTCTTATTTTGGACGACGCTGCTAGAGGAGGAGTTGGGCAATAAACCTGGACGAAAGACAGACGACAAAAAAGAAGAACACTTGTACATTTTATTACAAATTTTATGGAAATAAAATCTCAAGTTTCATTTTTTTTTTGTTAGTTATAAATAAATGTTATAAAAGATTTAAATTATAATGACATTAATAAAATTATTCTAATTTTTCCTTCTCAAGATTCTTTTTTTTTTATAAATAAAACGGGCCGGCCGGCCGGCATCCAGTCCTGAACCGGCCCGGACCTAGCCAGGTTCGGCCCAGACAAGATTCGAGAAAAAACAAATCTTAGTTGGGTCCTCCATCCTTCGATCCGTCTCTGAACATACTCGACGAGGCTCTGGCACTCGTGGATCTTGGCATAGTTGACAAACAACGGTAGCCCCAGGTATTTGACGGGAAGCGTCCCTTTGTCTATCTGTAATATATCTTTTAGCACCTCCTGGTTTGGACAGTGCTTGCTGAAATAGACCTTACTTTTCTCCTTATTCATCTAAAGAACCGAGAGCCAACCAAATTATTTGGAGCAGCATTTTTCTTACTAGGAACTGCCCAACATACCACCCACCACCCCCTCCCCCTCCAAATTCCCCAAACCCCAATCATTCTAACATTCTCTCTCTCTCTCTCTCTCTCTCTCTCTTTCTCTTCAAAATCCTAAACTTCTTCCTTCAGCACCTCCTCCAACCCTCCCCCCCCCCCCCAAATTCCAACCAATCTTCTTCCTCCATATTTTCTATTTCTAATTTTAGGGTTTGTATTTTTTATTTCATTTTGATAAATCTTCTTACTAATCCTTCTGAATGCCCAAAAGATCATTGTATACTAACATAAAATATGTTTTAGATTAACTTTGGACTGTAGAATACTTCATGTATTGTAGAAACTTTCTAAAGTCCTGACATTATAGGATTTATGAAATATTATAAATTTTGAGTATCATATAGATTTTAGACTGTCAAAATTTTTGATAGTTCTTTGACAATCTTCGACATAGTAGGAAATATGCTCAAAGAAAGGGACATTACATAATATACAAAGACGTTTGTTTATCATGTAGGATCATAACATCTATTATTGGTGTGCGTGATACAACATACCTAGTAGATACATACTATACCAAGCAATTAACTAGATTTGTTCGGATGGAGGGTCAGAACAAACACCCAGATGGATGTGAACGTCTAGATGGAATAATTTGGAGAATAGTTGTAGAGAATCTTGTACGTAAACACTACCAATTATAGAAGATGGAATCTAGTTGAAAAGAACGTGCCCGTGAAAATAGTCTCAAACCAAAAATGAACATGGACTGAAGTAGAGATGAGAAGAGTTCAGTTAGTTTCAAGTATGTGTTAGTTACGACCCTCATTCTACTAGTGAGCATCAAGGCAGGAGAATTGAGACGGTATTTTTTTAGAACTGATGCAATGAGGTTGATAGATTTTGTGACTGTCAAAAATTTTAACAGTTTTGGCTATATGTATGACTGTCAAAAAAATTGGCACAGACCATCATTTTCTCCGTCGTGACTGGAAAAAATTTTGAAGTTCGAAACCCTAAAATGGATTTGAAATTTCAGGAATCCCCCCAAAATGAATCATAAACCAAATTTTAATTCCTAGAAGATAAAATCTATGCATGAACATGGAACCCTAACATATTTGTAATTTTGGAGAGAAAAGAAACAAAAAATAAAAAATAAAAAAAATAAAAAGTTCACTTTTATACTATGTAGTGGGCAGCCCCTAACAATTGTTTCATGGTGGCAAATTTGTAAATACAAGCAACTGTTTTGGACTAGCTCCGATTAAGTTTTGAAGTGCCCCGATAAAAACTCTTCATAAATTGGAAAGTCCATCAGACAGAGGATAATATGTCCTAGAAATGCAAAACAAGTTGTCCTTCCAGTCATGAACGGATATTGGAAGTTTAATTCTAGAGCAGTGCTATGCCTACAACCAAATGCTTACAACCTTCTTACAACCGCCACGTGGCGGCAGTCCATTGGAGGAGGGGGAGAGGTGGCTGTCCGGTTGGCGGCCACTTGACAGGAACGCCACGTGGCAGCCGTTCGTTGGGGGAGAGGTGGGGCCGGGTGTGGCCCACATAGCAGTGGGGTAGAGAGGGTTGTAAGAATGTTGTAAATATTTGGTAGTAAACTTAGCATTATTGTTAATTCTAAGACCGATGATAGGCGCATATGTCACCAATCGTGCCTCAGTTTCGAAGGCTTAGGCCGAAAGCAAGTTCGGAAAAAATTGATGTTAAAACCAAGTTTCAAATCATAGAGTAGAGACAGAAAGGTCTGTGAGTTTAGGGCCCATCAGTTGACGAGAGTCATAAAAATTAAGGCTAAGAGCATCTCCAACCCTATTGTGATTCCTATGGGATATGAGCCACAAGACAATATCTTTTCTGGATGGGATGACAAGACTATATTTACAAAAGACAAGACAATGAAATAAAAAAAAATCTTCTTTAATGCAAAAAGAAAAAAAAAATGAGAGAACATACTTTTTTCAACTTCTTCTCTTACAACACTGCTATTTTGTCCGCCCTTTGGGCGTAACCGTCTTGGCCCGTCGCCACGTGGCGGCCCCCCATTGGAGGGTGTCGTATTTTTCGGGAGTGGGCCCTAGTGGTATCAAGGGGTCGCGCAGGGCCAAAAGGTCTTTCTGATATTTCTTTCCATAATTGATAATATTGAAGTAAAAGACATTGTAAGTGTATTGTTTAAAAGTAGACAATCAACTTCACACTGTCTTCTATAATACTTGTCACGTAAACTTTACAATTTACTTGACAATTGTCGCTCCTATGTGGCAACAACTTTTTTCCAAAGTCACAATAGGGTTGGAGATGCTCTAAAGGTAGCAACTAAATTTTTCCAAACTTTTCACAATTTACAAGTTGATACCCTAAAGTATTAAAATTGACCTATCCTAAAGCATTATAGTTAGCAACTAAATACCTTAATTTTTTGTCAAATTTGTAATTATCTTATCCTTATGGTGATACGATGGTTGTCTTCATATTTTATATTTATGTGTTGTACCCTACCTACAAGCATAGGGTAGCAAGATTCAAATCTGTAAAAGTTTAAGATATTTAATTACTAATTATAATATTATAGACCGAACTCAACTGACTTTTGTAGTCAGTAAGAAAAGATATAACATCTCTGGCTGAACGAAGATCTCGAAATCAAACCGCAAGAAAGATGTGGAGGCAGTGGACCCAAATAACATGTAAAGTGCCATACGTATCGCCGGACATCTCCCAAAAAAAAAAAAAATTATAGGGCCGCAAGTTATCAATTTTAGTGTTTTGAAGTATCAACTTGCAAATGATAAAAAGTTTAGGATATTTAGTTACAGATTAGCCAAAATTAAGGATAGACTCATTGTCAGAATCCGACGTAAATCAAATGCCAAAACAGACTTCTGACATAGATAAATTTTACTTATTGGGATATGAATCGCTAATTAACCAAGTGTGGTACTCAAACGAGCCTAAATATTATTTCCAGACTCTAGCTAATTCCTTCTCATCAAGGGTAGATGAAGAGTTGGCAGTAATTATCTATAAATATGTTGCAATTCAAAGTTACTCTTCAAGTAAACCAGTGTTCCAGAGATAAAAGGTCAAAGAAGCTCGATTATTATTTCTAAAACAGCAAAATATCATAATTTATTGCAGTGGCCAAACATCAGCACAAATAATTTGGCTAAGTTGCATCTGATAGAAGAAAGAAGGCATTGGAAAAATGGATTCATTCATAATTACATTGAGGTGAGTTGATAGGAAGACAAGATAACATACTGCATGCCTCAGTATTTTTGGCAACTATGGGAAACAAGCAAATAAACCAGGCCCAGCCAAGGACTTATCATTCAAACCTAGTGAGATAAAAACCCCATCTCACACTGACCCAAAACAAGTTCTTGATTAAACTTATATTTCCCCTAAAAGAAAATCCAAGCATGCAACCAGAACAGCACATTTCCACCAACAGCAATTCACTCGACAAGGTTCCCCCTCCCACGCCCACCAATCCGTCCCCTGCCACGAACATAACCTCTTCCACCACCACCAGCTCCCCTTCCCCTTTCATATCCAGCACCTGTCACAGATTTCAAGTCATTGACGTGACCAACAAAAGGCATATGAGTTAAAGCATTGTGTATTAATTGGAGAGAACTGAGCCTACCACGGTAATTCCAGCCACCTCTACCACGCCCACCACCTCGACCATAGTTGTACCCACCGTTCTCTACAACATTGGAAAAAGATGTATTGGAAACTAATACTTCCTACGGGATAGTTCAACTTGTGATAATAGATAACCATGCATGGCTTAAAACCTACAGTAGTTCTAAAGCCAGTTAAATGCATATGAAAAAAACCCAGATATTACCTTGATTGTTTCCATATCCTTGATTGTTACCATAACTTTGATTGTTCCCGTATCCTTGATTGTTACCATAGCCTTGATTGTTCCCATAACCTTGATTGTTACCATAGCCTTGATTGTTCCCGTAACCTTGATTGTTACCATAGCCTTGATTGTTCCCGTAACCTTGATTGTTACCATATCCACCATATCCCCCAAATCCACCATATCCACCTCTGTTACCCCAGCTCCTTCCTCTTCCTCGACCACGTCCTCGGCCATATGAATCTCCTCGTCCATACGAATCCCCACGGCCATACGAATCTTCATTCAAGTAACTAGTACAATTAATAATTGTTCCAACAACAAAAAGTTGTACAAAATGTGCAAGCAATACCTTCAGCAATTTGATTTTGTGATTGCCTAGGCTGATGCTGTTGCTGCTGTGGTTGCTGCTGATGCTGCTGCTGTAACTGTTGCTGTGGCTGCTGCACCCTGTATTGTTGCTTAGGCTGAGGCTGCAGTTCAACGTACGATGGTGCTTGATACCTAACAACAAGAATTAAGTAGTTAGATATAGCTGTAAACCAACACGGAATATATAGACTCCTCAATTCTATAGGGACAACCAGCTAGACCTGAATTAGAACTGGTAATCTTAAGAAACAAATAAAATAAACTACACAAGGCAGGATTAATACCCAGGAGAGTTCTTGTCTAGCTCTCTAGGTGAGAGAGTGATTGAGATCATTGAGACATGACGAGTCATCTCCAAACTGCAGATACAAGTGTATTACCCGTTAAGACTTCTTTGCAGAATCCTGTGTATAATAATTTGTCTGGAAGAAGAAGGTGGCTAGTGTCTTACGGTACAAGGCCCTCCTCAATAGGTTCCCATACATCAGTTATGCTGGTTGAACTGATACTGATAATTTGATGTAACCCAGGAATTCTTTTCTGTATCCAAATAGATTGTAGAGAGCCTTTAATAGTACAAGTCAAGGGATAATAACATGAAACCTAAGCCAAAACTGACCTTTATGATCTCTGAAATGGCTACGGTCTTGCTGATCGCCTGTCCCATTGCCTTCAAGACAATTTCCTTCACTCGCTTTTCCTGAAGGGGTTACAATATAAAAATTAGATACACTGACAAGCTTCTTTGCATTTGAATTCAGACCATTCTGATACATGTTACAGAACAGAATCTGTTACAAACAAAAATCCTCAAAACTACAATTGGACCATGAGACTGGTTACCTTCACGATCATATAATAATAAATAATCATACTAAAAATACAAACCAGTGAAAGATATCTACGCTACAAGACAGTATAGAGGTAATCAAATATTTAGTAGAAATTTGTTGTGCAGAACAAATGGTGCATATTGACATGCCAGATAAACTAATAGAATATACTATACACTGTATGAAATAAATTATCTTTTGAAATAATAAGATAACTTTCATCCTAGAGTTAAGAAGAAGCATACCACTCAGAAGACTAGAAAAACCAATGAGTATTGGGAATGAACATGGGGTGTCCAGCATGGCAACTCACCAAAATCCAAGCACGGGAAAGGAGTATGTGTATCTTTGTTAATATATATTTATTTAACATGAATAGATATTGTGATTGAGTTTGTATTTGTAAATTAAGGATCCTTAGTACAAAAAATGGACACATATATTCGAATCTTAATAGTATTTGCTAAAAAGTGGAATAATGCTCCATCTTCTTAATATTTAATAATTCATAAAGGTGGGCAAGTTCGTATTTGTTGCAACAAGAGTCGAACACACTTGCATGTAATGGTTTGACACGACTGCACACACCAACTGAAAACACTTGCATGTGATGTTCTGACACGACGGACACACCAACTTATAGTAGCAAGAACTACTTATCAAAAAACCTGGTCTTGCCAATGGACCAACACAATATGAAAACGAAGAGAAAATAACAGATACTCTGTTTTTTGAAATTTGTTGCGATGTTAGAATTAACTGACTCCGTAATTGTTGGGGAAAACATTTGCACTGATTGTGGTGCTAATTAATGAAGTATTCAAGTTAAAATCATAGTTTGCAGTATCGGCCGATACCGATCCGATACGGCAGATACCGATACGGTTTGGCATGTCCCGATCTGATATCGACTAATACCCGATATTGACAGATACCGACATTGGAGATCTCTTTATCGATAAATTCGGTAAAGAAAATTGAATGAAAAAATCCAACCAACAAGGGTGTAAAAGCATAGTAAGATTGTAAAAGCATGTAAAAGAAAAAAACTTATCTATCGCATGTAAACCAATCGGCAGGGGTGACTACTATTTCATTCAATTTCAAAAGTACTAAGAAACAATACTTAAAATTATGCCTAAATGTATAAAATATATTTTCTAAAATGTTAATAAGTTATCAATAATTATTTGCTTACCGATATCAAAAAAATCCGATACTCCTATCCAAAACTGCCGATCCCGATACTCATAGGAATTATTCGATACCGGTTACGATACCGATACTGCAAACCCTGGTTAAAATGGCATTGGCAGATACACATGGACGAAGGAAAATGAAAAAGAGCACAAAGAAAACATAAGATGAAATTAGAGAAACTAAAAAATGCCTCAAGAGAGGGTGTCTCATGGCGCGAGCAACGATAAGGATTGTTGCATCCTGGATAATGCATGTTCGAGTCACGAAAATAGCCTCTTCATATTTAACGGGGTAGAGCTGCGTACATCTTAGATCCTCACCAGATGCAAACGGGAGCCTCGTGGCACTAGGACGTCCTTCTAAAAATGGCCTCGATAAGTTGTCGAACGAGAGTCGCATAGTGTAATTCATTTGGTTATCTTAAAAATAATATGAAAAGTTTTAAGTTTCACCGTAGAACTTTCATGTTACAAATGTGACATTTTCCACCTTATATATCAAAATATGTGCTTAAATTAACTAGCAATGTTCTAAAAAACGACATGTTCGGCCACCTAGGTGCTAGGCGTCCCTCGTCCCGAACTGAAAACTTTCTATTCAGCAGTATAATGCAGTTGTGTAGCCCCCTATTCGACCATGTTCAACACCTAGGCCCTTGTGCGGTTGTTCGAAGTTTAAGATTGTTTGATGCTTAGTTGTATTGTGGATATGTTATTTGGATTTGGATTTAGAACATTAAAATTTCAAATTTGTATTATGGATATGGTGATTTCTTTAGGTATGTTTTATTATGAAATAATATTGATGATGTCTTCATGAATCATGATAATGATAGAATCAATCCCCCCCTCCACTTTCGTCTCCAACTAACGTTCAACTCCGTTGAGTGTTAATTTTTGACCAAAATACCCCTAGAAAATCACCATTATTACGAGCCCCCCTTCCTCAGTCTGGGAAGAGGGAAAGGATATTTCGGTCAAAAATTAACAATCAACGGAGTTGACCGTTAGTTGGAGACGAAAGTGGAGGGAGTTGTACATTACGGTAAAGTAGTGGGGTACACCTTGAATTATGGTAAATAAAATGGGGTGCAACTCAAATTTTCGCTTTATTTATTAAGTGTTTCATTATGCTATAACACTATATAAGCTGTTACAGTAAGAGAAAGAAAAGCCTAATACATGTTCCAAACTGAACACTCTTAACTAGGGATAAAACATGTCAATTATACACCTTCTCACTAACTATACACACTTCTATCTACAACAAATGTTCACCATCTCAAAAATATTTTTTTCCAAAATATTTTATACTATTTTCAAAAATGAATTTGTTATGCAAGTATATATTTAAAATGTGTGTGTGTGTGGGGGGGGGGGGGGGGGGGGGGGGACACGAAAAACTTGTGTGCGCGACTTCTAGTTTTAGATAAAAAGAAATAATTGAGGAGGCCAGTGTGGGAATTGCACAAGTGATTCTAGAGTGACATGATCAGTACCTACCAAGGTTGCATAGAAACAAACTCACATTCAGGTACAAACACGATATGGATTTGAAATTATGCACGTTAGAAATTTCAAAATAATGATACAACATGGGTACAGGGGGTATATAAGCATAAAAAATACACATTTATATACATAATATATACATTAGAGCTTAATAATAACTATATTTAAGCATGTTGATGACTGGAACCAAGTTCCGAAATGTTCTAGAAAGGATTCATCAGAAGAATTCTACATTTTTTGAATCTCAATTTAGTTTGGCACAGTCACAACCATGTCACATCACTTAAACTATGTTGAGTCTCTTTGGGGCCTAGATGTTGGTGAGCCATATCCAGCATAGAGTTCTAAGAAGTAGTGTTTATGTGTGTCAGATACTAAGATGGATACAGTCCTCCCGAGGAGTATCCGTGCAACATAGGTACCCATCTTGAGAGTTGAGAATATTAAAAATAAAGTGAGAATGCAACTTAATGTAGTATAGGAAATAACGAGGGACCAAGGTTGTAAAAAGCGCTAGGCGCTAGTTGGGGGGGTACCCGCCGCCTAGCGCCTAGGCGGCTGCTTAGATGTAGACGGTTCAAAAGATATAAAAAAAATCAAAAAACCTAATAAAATTTGCATTAAAAAGTCCATAAAATCTCATAACATGCATAGTCGGGCGGGCGGGCGGGGGGACTAGGCGGGTACCTAGGAGGGCATCGGTCGGACACCAGCCACCTAGCACCTAGGCGGCCGCCTTTTAGGACAGTGCGAGGGACCAAGAAAACTTTCATACCACATTTTGTGTAGATTAAAGCAAGGATTATGACCATACACATGAATTTCTGTGTATGGGCACAAACCTGAGAAGACATCATTTACAGAAACATATGATACATGATTTGAGACCTATTTCTGAACTTTCTTCTCACATTTGACTACTACTACCACCTTTTTTATATTAAACGATTTCTGACAGTCTGACCAACAAACATGTGTTGAACACTTTGTATAGTAATCATACATTACAATCTAATAAATAACATATAGCAAGAATAAAGTAGAAAACTAATGACAATGAGCAAAATTGGAAAAAGGTGGGTCTACTTGAATAAAAACCTAATAATATTAAATAATATGAAAGATTGAAAGTAATACTAATAATGAGGTAGAAATTAAAAACAACACAAGAATAAAGTAAAAAAAACATTAAAAAAATATAAAAGGTTGAGGACAGTAACTTTGAGCTGGACAATCGCAAGACAAGAAAGGGTAAATTTAATGAAAAAATATGAATATGAGATCGCCGAGACTCAAAAGAATTAGCATAGTAACCAATGCAGAGTAAACATGCCATAATAATTCTCTGTTGGATAGACTTCTAAAAATCGTGGACAAAATGGTTCAAAAGCGGATAACCTCAAAGCAATTGTGACTTGTGAGGGCACCAAAAAAAAAGCAATTTCAAATTAATCAGACAAACAACAGAAACCAGCATATTGTTGGTTCCATATTTGATGCAAAGTCAAAGATCTACATTCCCTCAAAACCACCAAAATTCGTGAAGAAAGAGAAGTTCCCAGTTGAAGTATGAGCCAGAAATCCAATTTCCAAAACAAAGGTTCCAGTTGTGAAGGACAGAGGCTCCACAAAACAAACTGAAAGTTATGGTTTAACTACCCAAAGAAAAACTATATGTCGTGAAAACCAAAGGATCCAGTTTATGTATTACTAGGAACAATTCTGTCTTTGGTTTTCCTATTTTATTTTCATGTTATTTCTCATGGGTATTCAAAAAGGGTTAGGTGTAGGAGAGTATATAGATGGTCTTTGAGAGTTCTCATTAGTTTGATTTACTTTTTTCAGATAAAGCCAAAGTACTTATTCAAGGCTGCGAGTTCTTTGCTTAGAGTTTTGCATGTGATCAACGCTAATGAAAATTGCCTTAACATCCCCAATAAAGCAGTAAGAACTTTCTGCTTAATATTTTACTACACATTAATATCAGGACAAAATGTTCGTTTTGGACTCTTAAGGCATCTGGCATGTTTAAGTTACCATGTTTCTTCGTTAATGAACTGAATGTAGTTTTGGTTCCTAGTCACCGTATATATAAGAATTGTTCACAAAGGATGATACAAATTATAAATGCAGTTTAGCACTGTGTACGATCTGATTTTCTTGCTAGTGTTAGCAAGACGTACTCATTGCAAATCCTCCTTCGATAGTCATATTGCATCAAGTTCTTATTATAATGTACTACCTCCAGTTAATACTTAAATTCCATACATAAACAGGGTCATCACTGATAACAGAAAATCATCGGAGCCGCCTCCTCTGAAGATTTGTTCTCGTTTTACATGGTTATGAACACAATCATATGTTGTTTGTTTATAGACTTCAGCGTTGTCCTAAACTAAATTGAGACTATTAAGCAGAATTCATTTTGGACGACCGTGCGAACCATTGGAAGAGATAGCAAACCCATTAGCTTACATCAAGGATCAGAACTAAGTCCTTACCTATTAGACCTAGTTACGGGTTAAATCACTCTAAGATCTAAGGGTTTTAAAAATAGTACGACGAAAACGGCGTATATGAGCAGTAACTTCAGCAAGAAGTCAAAGGAAATAAAAGGAAGTATAAAGATGAACAAGAGACACCTAGGGTGATAATTTTCAGTATTTAGGATCAATTATTCATCGAGATAGAGAGATTGGGAAGGATGTTGTGCACAAAATTAAAACATGACAGTTTTGATGGAGTGGTTCTAGTGTGCTTATTGATCACTGAGAGTTGCCTAAAAATGAGTTCAAATTTCACTAACCCACTATCAAATTCAATATAATTATTTTACTTTTCTTCTTCTTCATTTTTTACCAGTTTCTAAGTCTCTGGCCTACGTGAAAGGGTTTCTAGCATAGAGCAATGTTAGAATAACAGAACCTCTCTGATAGTGGAGAATAGATGGACCAGGAAATGAAACAGCAAACGAACAGCCAAGGTACTCTTGTGGACAAAAGAAGAGGAGATTGGAGCAGGTTGAGGTGGGAGGGGAAGAGAGGGTCTTGAGGGAGTGAAAACCACACCTAGCAGCCTAACATTTTAAGTGTTAAACTAGCAGATCAAACCCTCTACAAACACATTCAAACTATTGGATTTCCTAATGTATATATAGGTTGTAGGCATAAACTGACCATCTACTGCCTAAGCACCTAGTTCACGCACTAAAGAGCGCCTAGGGTCCAAAAAAAGCAAGCCCAGTAGTCTAGAACCTGGGCAAATATGGGTACTCCATGAATATATTCCTATCCCTGACGCCGAGGACGTGTGCAAGAATGGGGTATTTTATGAATATAACCATGCCAAGAAGCTCAGGGGTTACAAAATTTATACAATTTAGTTTAAGAAAATGGGAAAAAACATAATACTTAAAAAGGCGTGCAAACAAGAAAGGGAAGTAAGCATGGGATTCAGAAGGAAATGTATCAGAAAATAGGCTGACATTTCAGTAATTAAGGTACAGATAGCAAGTAAAGCATACCAGAGGTTCGATATGCTCTTATCTTCAGAAAACTAGAAAAGATACTAAGAACAAAAAAGAAAAAGAAAAAAAAAAGGTACCAACAACAGGTATAGCATAAATATTCCATTATCCAGGTCCTTGATATTATAGTTCTAAACTTTAACGTTGCCCAAGGTGTTACCCTCAAACAAAAATTGAACATAATCTAGGGCTGGAAATCAAACGAAGGAGTTCGAACAAAGTGTTCGAACTCGGTTCGACTATACCATCGAACGAGTAATCCGAGCGAGCTTAAAGTCGAGCTCAAAATGGTATTTGAACTCGGTTCGATTAGAGACTCGAAAGGATCGATTAGCTTGCGAGCTCGGACGAACATGAACCGAGTCCGAGCCAAGACTGAGCCAAAGCCCTATTAAACCTGCAATATACACCATCACATTGTTGCTCTCAAGTCTTAAAGACTTTTTTATTTAATTACTTATGCTCTTTACATCATAAATTTAACATCAGATAAAGAACAAAAAAAGAGTGAAATTCCTAAGACAATTTATTTCCATCCATCAAAAGGACAACATATACTAGGAGAAACCAAACCGAGCTCGAGCCCATTCGCAAACAACCTATGGTCGAACTTGGTTCGAACACCCCTTCGAACAGAAAAAAAAATCGATCGAGCTCGGTATCGACCAACCCACGAACGAGCTTCGAACCAAGCTTAGAACGAGCCAAACACGAGCCGTTTGAATCGTTTAACAGCCCTACACAAATCCCATGAATGGCCTTCCAAGAAATTAATGCTCCAAACGGAAGAACAATAGTACCTATACTTATTAGTGAAATACTCGTCTGAGAACAGTACATTCATCTTATTTTCATTTGATGCTAACAGACTACTCTTTGCAAATAATCCTTATTGCCTTCCATACATTTCAGCTCATGTCTACTGATATGCACATGTGAAGCCATTAAAGCTTAATATCAAATGTATTCCAGTAAAGCTATTCAAAGTTCAAACGTCTTTCGAACTTGCAACAGAAGTAACAGTGGAAGTAAATAATAGAAAAAGGAAGAACCAAGAGACAGAAAGGTAGGAGTGATTTAGATCAAGGTAGTCAAAGGCGCAAGACGCACTCAAGGCGCAAAGGGTCCAAATCGTCCGAGGCGTAAGACGCACTTAAGGCGCGCCCCCGAGCGACACAAGGCACAAAAATTATATATATATATATATATATATATATATATATATATATATATATTCTCCCATGTCTAGGTTACAATCACTTTGAATTGAGTGAGAGAGAAAACAATAAAAAAAAAGTACATCAGTTCAAAAAACAGTCTAAAAACAGTACAACATTTAAAAAAATAGTCTAAACATGTTATATTTTCACAAGATTTTCAAAGCGCGCCTTAGCTATTCCAAGGCACTCGAAAAAGGCGCACCTAGGCGCGTCTTAGGTGCGCCTTAAGAATTGCGCCTCGCCTGGATAGCCCTGAGGCGCTGCCCCTGCGCCTAGGAGCAAGGCGCGCCTGAGGCGCGCCTTTGACTACACTGATTTAGATAACAATCTATTTAGTAAACCATGTTGACTTGTGTGATCGAACCAAGCAATAACATTGTAGGAACCAACACTAAATGACACAATCTTCATAATCTGACTTAAAAGGGACTTATCAGAACTAATTAGAAATCAAGGTAGTCAAAGACGCACTTGAGGCGCAAAAGGTCCATATCGTCCGAGGCGCAAGGTGCACTTAAGGCGCACGCCTGAGAGGCGCAAATATAAAAAATAACAAAAATATACATATATAAATAAAATTAGTAATGTAAGAAATAAAACCAAGTAATATATTAAAAACAACAAAAATATGTTAAATATAACCAAGTGAATTAACAAAGTAGCAGTTAACAAAACTAACAATAATTTGTATTATCCTTTCCACGCTTTTAGTAAATTTTAGTTTTTTTTCATTCAACTATAACTAACTACAAGTATGAGGTAAGGATTATCCTTCCGTCTCAAAGTTTTTTGTATAAATAAAAAAAAACATAAGGCGTGCCTAGGAGCGTCTTTTCTTGGTTGCGTCTTGCAAAAAGGCGCACCTAAGATGTGCTTTGTGTGCGCCTTGAGAAATGTGTCTTGCCTAGTGAGGTGCGAGGCGCAGCTGTTGCGCATTTCTACGAGGCGCGTCTTTGACTACCATGTTAGAAATTATTAACAGCGTTCTTCAGTGGCACAATCTTATGGCAAGAAGAGCATGTCCACCTTGCATTCTACAGAAGTGAGATGATGCCGAGCAAAAATTCTAAAACCTGATGTGGAAGTATAGATTCAATAGAAGCATTAAAAACAATTGTCCTATTTACATGTTGCATTGGGTCATACTTAAACTTTAGACAAATGAACAGTCAACCAAAAACCTGAATGAAACTCATGTTCAGAAAAACCAAAATTATAACATAGGTGTTCATATACCTATATGCTGTGATGGAGGACAAGTCCGCTCGTAGGAGCACTTTTGAAACTTGAGATTGTCAGGTGTTCATTTGGGTGAACTCCTTTTGGTACATTAGCTTTATTTAATTTTCTATGATTAGCCTTATCGTTAGTTCAGTTTCCTATTTCAAATAGGATTAGTTTCTTAAGGGTCAAGCTTCACGGGACTATATAAACAATACAAACAAGTAAGTTTCATTCAATAAAGCAGTGTTCTAACTCGCTATGCGAATTCGGTGCGGAAGTTTTTTTTTACTCCCTTGTAATAGCTTATATAGTGTTATATCATAATGAAATCCATAATACAAATTTGAAATTTCAATGTTCTAAATCCAAATCCAGTCTTAAAATCCAAACAACATATCCACAATACAACTAAGCATAAAAAAAAAATATTAAAAAAATCTTAAATTTGAACAGCCGCACAGAGACAGGCCCGAACAACCGCACAAACCCGCCGAACAGGGGATTTCGGTTCGGTTTCGGCCTAGGACCGCCTAACACCGAGGCCGATTTTTAGAACACAGCAATAAAGAGTTGAGACTTTTACCTATGATTGTGGTTGAGATGTCTAGTCTTAGATGAGATTCTTCTTCTTCGTTCCTATTCAAACCCTAAATCCCCAAAATCTAATATATCTTCTTTGCATATTGTAAACCCAAACCTAAATAACAAATTACCCAAATCCCTAGTTCCATATTAGTCATCTACAAAATATGCCACCATATCCAGATATTAACAGTATTTTGAAATAAGTACTACAACTTTCCAGTCTGAATGAGTGGATTTCTGTTGATAAGGTCTTTGAATCTACTATGAAAGTCAGATCACAGATATTAACAGATTTAGGATCATAGTTTTGGTCAATTCGAACCCTACTTTTATTTCAATTATGCACTCTGAATGTGTTATTTGTTTTTTGCTGGTCTTTGTTAGCCTTGTTTTCTTAAATCTCATATTATTAAGTTGGAAACAACCCAGCTAGATTCCATGTGGGCCTCATTGGCAAATGGAAAGTAAGAGGAAAACTAAGAAAATGGAGGAACGTGGAGCTAATTTTCATTTAGTTGCTTGTTTGGTAGTTGGAAACTATGTTAGGAAAGTTGTATGACCCAACACCGAAGTGGGAAGTACTGGCCTCTAGTTTCCATCCAAATAGATGAAAACTCATAGAAAGTCGTGAAAAGCAATAATGACTTATTTCTTTATTACTATTTGCTTTTGAAAAGCAAATAACCACTTTTTAACCCCTATGTTAATTCGTTTTTTAGTTACGTAAGCTACAAGTTTCTATCTTATAGTTTCTACCAAACGAACAACATTTTAATTTGGAAACATAGTTTCCTTAGGTTTCTATAAACCAATAAAAACTAATTTTCTTAGTTTCTAAAAGTTTCCATTTGCTTAGCAGGCCCTATAGATCTTATCTTGTGTCAGATTGTTAGCTAAAGAAATAATAGAATAAACTACATAAAAAGGTTTTTTAAAGCCCTTGGTATTATTAAGTCCAACACTTCACATTGCTTGTACAAATCGTATATCTAAGACAATATATCACTCACATATTAGCTCTTACCATCTAGATAACATATTAGCTCTTACTATCTAAATAAGAAAAAATCATGACTACTAATTATATTGTAGATGCATACAAAATTTCAAAGATGAGCCAACAAACAAGGACAGTCAAAAACTAAATCAGGCATCGGCAATGAAAATCTAGCAGAAAGATACTTCTCTCCATTATTGCCCAAAAAATCAGGTTTATTTCCTTGTGCATGCAAATAAGATAGTCTTGTACGAGTAGATATTTACACTTTTAAGTACAAGAGATTCTTGAAATAGGTCATTAGATTTAACTCCTTCAAGATGAGTTGTCCAATGTAGTAGCTGATGCGACTCATTGCTATAAATTATTCATTCCTATAATGTTGCTTTAGATTTCTCTTAATCCCTTATCCTTTTGATTTCTTTCTTGGTTCAACAAAGTGAAAACTTTCATAAAAATAACCTAGAACAATAAGAATAAAGTCTTATTCCCAAATATTTAATTCTAGGTCGGGCCATGAAACCTAATCTAGCATTTAACTTTATTATGACCCCATATTGTATGTGAAATTACTATCAAGCTATCCTATATTTCACCTTTTCTGTCTCATCTCATTTTGGTATACTCCAACCTGAAGAATGTTAATACTACGATTATATCACTGATCATATTTATCATTTTGTCATCCTATTCTCAATTCAAGCAGCCACTGAGTACCTACAAAGTAACAAACACAATCAACTTGATTGTGTGTGAATCAACCCAACAACTAATTATGTTCTACACCATTGTGCCAAAAGCTCGAACTATTAGTGAAAGGCAATAGACTTGACCAAGAAAATTAAACAGGAAAAATTTTGCACCCATGATCTAGTGCTTTGAAACCATGTTATATTAACCACTTTTCCCATCACTAGTGGCTTTTTGCTAACATGTGAAAGGAAGCAAGTAGGATGCAGTATAAGCGAAAAACGAGATTAGACTCATTGAACCCTACAAAAGCCTCTACATTCTCAAAAGAATTCACTCTACCGGAAGGTAAGGACAAATCGTACTCATGCAGTGATGCTAGCAATGACAATTGACCTAAGAACAACAGCCTAAGAAGAAGCATATACAGCAAACTCTACTCTCTTTTTTGTCTGCTCTTCAAAGGAATTAAATTTCAAAGAGCAATTATTCTCAAAACAATAATGCTGAGTTAGAATTCCTTACAAGGATGTTTGTGGTGTCGAATAATCTAGCTACTGGAGAACCAGAATCTTTGCTGAGAATTTTATAACTATACATCCATGGTTGAATCAAACAGACTTACTTGGATTTACAATGTTAAGAGTCACGTCCCACATATGAGGGGATGTTGGATTTTAACTCTCACCTGTTAGAATCTACCTACAGCTCAAGCTTTCCGGCATTGTAGCAATCTGAATGGTATTAAAGCACAGAATTCTATATTCAAATCTCAATCACTTTGATTCATTATATTCATTCTCACCTTTCCATATGTGATAACCTACAAATTGGGCCCAACCTTGTGAATAATATAGGTGCAGCCATGTGCAGGTTCAACCAAGATTCTCATCCTCAGCACACACATGAAGGGATTCTCTCCCTTCACATACAATATTGGTCTACAACCTGACAACTTGAGCGTTTGTGCACACTAGTTAACTAACAACATCAAATCCAGAATACTTGGATATAATTATACACCATCATAAAGATCAACCAAGCTTTGTACTATTAGAAGATGGTTAATGGATTAGAAGAAAGCTCCACAAACTGGTTATCAATCTAACATCAACCGTCGAAGTAATTCCTAGTTAAGGTAGCTATGAGCAAGAGAATGGCTCGCTAATCACCATAAAACTTGAAAGGTCTTTGGCAGGTAGAGGTAAACCTTCCGTTTTGGTCTTGCAGGTTTATCTAACGAAACCAAGCAGGATCCCAGAATAAGGTCGCTCAAACAATAGCTAAAAAGAACATCAAATTGGATATGCTAAAAATTCACTACTAACAATGTGTTAACTCAAAGGTTTACAAGAGTATATCATGTCAAACATAATTATACAGATCGATGCTACTACAGCAACCGATGCCAAGATCAAAACCTCACTTTAATCAGTGACGACATGGTGCCCTTTGGAAATCTTTGGAAGGCAAACATAACTCTTGCATACAATATGGGACGTTTAGAGAATTTTAGTGTTTCTAAATGGCGGTCGAGGCGGCCGCCTAGGCGACACCTAGGCGCGAAGCGGCCACTCTCCACACCGGTTTTGCCGTAGGCGGTGGACTAGGCAGCCGATGGCAGTTTGACTGCGTAGGCATATGTGAGGCGGCGCAGGTGGACGCATATCTCAGAAAAAAGTTACAAAATTTATATTAAAAAAGTAAAATAAGAGGAAACGTCACAATTTCTGGACTCTGGAACCTCTTTATTTTAATTTATAACTAATATCAGTTGGAAAAATCCAACTTATTATTCTGCACAAAATACATTCTCAATCTGAATAAACTTGAAATTCTCGAAATTACAAAGAACTAACTCAGCTTCATGAGAATTTTATTTAGCTTGTCAAGCGGCAAAGCGGAACAGAATAGGGTCTTCAATCCCGGACTAAACCGGAGGAGAACTGCTAATGTTTCAGGCCTAGAACCCTATGGTTGAATCCCTCTTCTCAGTAGGAAAAGAAGCATCAAAGACCAAAAATGCCCAGTGCTTCCAAAATCAAGCGAAGGCCGGCTCGATGAACCCTTGATCCCTAACCCTCGGAGGTGAGGACAAAGGGACTTACGTTCTTTATTAATAGTTCGCGATTCGTATGAAAGGTTCTCGCAATGGAATCTCTCTTGATTATTAAGGTTTTCGGAAATATCTTATGTCGATTATTCATTTATATATAAAACATAAACTAGCACAATGAGAATGTGACCAGCTTCATAATCGAGGAAAAAGAGAACGTTGGAGGGTCAAATGTCCTAACAAGACAACCAAGACAGTTGGCCGAAACCGTCTTACCTCGCTCAAGCTAAAACAATTGAATTAGCCAAGAGTTCTTTCACTGCATAAGACGAAGAGTGTTGCTATTGTCTGATCTGACGCATCAGCAGAAGAAAAAAAACAAAAAGGAGCATGTCTTTCTTCTAAGTCGGCATCCCCTCCTTCCTTACGGGTTGTACCCATGTCTTCCTTCTAAGTTGACATCCCCTCCTTCCTTACGGGTTGTACCGAAATAGAGGTCTGATTTGAACGACCAGGTACAACATCACCAGGTACAGCAAGGATAATTTGAAGCGGTGGATATAGGCCATGATTATTACCTCGTTAGCTTTCAATCTAAGGAGGATTATCACAATGTGCTTTTGGAAGGTCTTTGGATTATTTTGGGATATTATCTCATGTTCCAAAAATGGAAGCCAAATGGAATTTGGATTCGATCATCCCTATAAGCTCTCTTCTGGAACTGGTAGCCAACCAAAGAATTAAGAAAATGACAGATGAGCTAAAAAGTATATTTCTACCCTCGAGCTCGTCAAACTGGTATTTGGAACTGAACTAGGCAGGATGTCATACACACACATGCAAGATGTATTAGGCGTCTAGACGGCCTAGGCGGTAGTCGGACCCTCTCCACCGCGCACCCACCTACCGCCGTTTAGAACCTTGGAGAATTTTAGTGAACATGTAACATTCAAACCTTGAATGTGAGATATTGTTGTACAGGAGATGAATCAAAAAGTATAGCACTATACATGCACCTATAATTATAAAGTAGTGAAACATGAGTGCACATTGCTAACATAGAACAGGATAAGGGCACGGAACCCTTTAAGATTGATCCAAAATCTGATAAAATTTTAGGATAGAAAACTCTATATCATCTATACCTTTGTACAACATGGCAGAATTAGCTTTAACCCAAAAGTAATCATGGGCTTAACGCTAAATTTTGAACAGATAACCTATCTTACATTAACACAAGTATGACACAGCATGATACGAACACAACAAAAGGGACATAGGATTGATTTTGACATATCCTAGTCTATTTTGGAGTGTTTATGCTGTGTCCGATATGTGTCCACCACAACATAGCATGGACATGGCACTGAATTTCAGAGTTCTGTGCAATGTTCTATCCAATCGAATTGCATGTGTTCATTTTATAAATTACTTTAAAAACTCACCACCTCAGCCCATCATAGCACAATCCGTTCATGTCTAGTTTCGTTAAACCCGCAAATGCCTTAAATACTAACGAATCCAATCCTCATAAATCTATAGATAAAAAAGGAATTTATTCCAAAATTGGCATTTTAATCAGAACCCTAATCATACAAAAGAACATGGAAAAAAATTGAAATATACACGTATACCAATAAATCCCAAAATTAGGTCAAAATAAAAGCAATCCACATATAGATTCAGATCAAACAACAACAAAAAACCATCATAACAAAACAAAACAAAGAATAGAGAAATAGACACATATAGAAACAACAATAACACATCACCATCTTCATCATTTTCTCATCCCATTCTCAATTCAAGCAGCCACCAACAACCTACAAAGTAACAAACACACAATCAACTTGATTGCGTTTAAATCAACCCAACAACTAATTATGTTATAAACCATTGTTCCGAAAGCTCTAGTTATTAGCAAAAGGAAATAGCCTTAAACGTTTAAGGAGGAAAAATTATGAACCCGTGATCCAGTTGTCTAACATAACGTTATATTAATCATTTTTTCCATCACTAGCAACTTTTAGCTAAAATATGGGAAAATAAGCAAGATGTTGTATATGTGAAAATAGGATATTAGACTCATTGAACCCTACCAAAGCCACCTCTACGTTCTCAAAAGAATTCACTCTACCTCAGGAAAAGGACAAATAGCAGCAATTGATGGCATGCAGTAATTGATATGGCACACACGATGATGGTTGGCCTAAGAACAACAGCCTAAAAAAAGCATATATAGAACAAAGGTCTTTTTTTTTGTCTGCTACTCGGAAAGAGTTGGATTCCAATGAGCAACTATTCTCAAAAAATGTCGAGTTGGAATTCCCTATAAGGATGCTCCTGGATCCGAATAATCTAGCTACAGGAGGAGAATCTTCGCTAGTGAAGTATATAATCTACATCCTTGCTTGAATCATGCGGACTTATTTAGATCTTAACTCCATCACCTGTTAGAATCTATATGCAGGTCCAAACAATAAGTCAATAACTCAGAGTCATGACCCACATGAAGGGTGGTTGGATTTTCCTATGCATTATTGGCTCACAATTTGACACCTCAAGCTTTATGGGACTGTAGCAATCTGAATGGTACTAAAGCACAGAGTTCTATATTCAAATCCCAAATCACTCGGTTCATTACATCCATTACCTCGCCTTTTCATATGTGATACACTATAAATTGGACCCATCCGTGTGCATATTATAGGCACATCCATGTGCAGGTTCAACCAAGATTTCATCCTCAACGCACTCATGAGGGATTCTCTCGCCTTATTGGTCTACAACCTGACAACTTGAGCTTGTGTACACTAGTTAACTAACAATATCAAATCCAGAATACTTAGATATAACTATACACCATCATCAATGTCATCCAAGCCTTCTCCTATTAGAACATGGCTATGGATCACAAGAAAGCTCCACAAACTGGCTATCAACCTAATGTTAACCCTCTAAGTTGGTGCTAAATTCGTAGGTAAGGTAGTTATGTGCAAGAGAATGGCTCACCAATCGCCATAAAACCTAGGACAGTCGGTAGGTAAAGGCAGACCTTCGTTGATGCTCTTGCATGTTTATCTGATGCAACAAAGAAGGATCCCAAAATAAGGCAACTCAAACCGTAGCTAGATATAGCTGTCTTATAAAAACATTTCACATGGTAGGGCAAAAGAATATTAAACTTTTGACAACCCTAAAGTTTACAAAATAGGATCATAACCTAATTCTACATATTGATGCTATTACAACAACTGATGTAACATGTGTATTGTCGGCCAAGACCAGAACCTCACTTTTATCAGTGAAAACATGGTGCCTCTGGAAATCTTTAGAAGACGAACATTACATTATCGCATGCAATATGGAACATTTAGAGGATTCATGCGAACATGAAAACTTCTAACCTTGAAAGCAGCTCTTTTAATGTTATGTAAGCTATTGTTGTACATGAGATGAATCAAAATTATAGCACTACACATACACCTACAATATCTAAAATTGTGAAACATGAGCGCACATTGCTAACATATAACAGGATATACATTTTGCGAATGGACAATTCGATATCATCCATAAAAGTCAGACCTAAATACTTTGTATTACATCATAGTGTTAGCTTTAACCAAATAAAAGTCAGGGCTAAATCCGAGCAGATAACCTATCATGCAAGGACAAAAATATGACAGGGTCACAGGAGATGATACAGACAACAACAAAAGGGACACAAGACTGATCTTGGTGTATCCTAGTCTACTCTGGAGTGTGAGTGTTGTATCGCATACATGTCCGCATGAAACAACATGGACACGGCACCGAATTTCGGAGTTCTGCACTACCATCAGACAACACGCAATGTTGTATCCATTAGAATCTCACTCGGTCCTTCTATCATTGACTCTTAAATTCCTAACCATCCCAGCCCATCATAGCACAATCCATGCATGTCTAGTTTCACTAACCCCCAAACGCCGGGTGCATTTGTCAACGGGGTTTCGAAAACTGCAGTTTGGTGGAGTTTGGGCTCCAAACTCCAAAAAATGAAAGTGTGGTACTTTTGGTAGCGGTTTTGGAGTTGAACAAACTCCATTTCCAAAATGTGGAGTTAGTAACACTCAAATCTGACTCGAGTTTTATGAAACTCCGTTCTAAAGTCCTATTTCTTTTTTCTTTTTCTTTTTTTCTTTTATAAAACTCCAATACTAATCCCAAACTCCCAAACGCCGCCTCATAGCTTAAACAAAAGTCCAGTTTTGTCACTGGAGTTTCATCATTTCAAACCCCGGTTTCAAGCCTCAAAGACTCCAAAATAAACTAACTCCATTCTAGCAAAACCAAAACATGGAAAATTTGAATCAACTGGAGAACATTTGTACAAAAAAAATCCCAAAATTAGGCCAAAATAAAAGCAAGATTCAGATCAAACAACGACAGAATAGAAACCACATGTTCGAACCGATTCTCATTGTAAAACCCTAGTCTCACCTGAAGGAGGCTGGTGGCATAGCTGATGTAGTTCCTGATGAGTCCCTGAGTGGTGATCCTGATCTCGTTCTCATTGATGGCGGACTCTGGCCTCGGCCTCTCCACTCTCTGGTACCTATCCATGGCGGAGAGAGAGAGAGAGAGAGAGAGAAGGGGGGGTGGGATCGGATCGAGATTTAGGATTAGGGTTTTGGAGGGGTGGGCGTTCTAAAACCCTAGAAAAAGAAAAAAGGAAAGCTAAAACCTCCACCGTACGGATGAGGGAAATGTGGGTAGGGAATGCGATTAGGGCACTACTACTTGTTGGCTCTTTTGTATCATAGTCCTTCAACTATTCCCTTTTTGTAGTGGGGGTATCAAAAATATTTCATGCTTATTCATAATTCGGTATTAGCTCGGAACAGGTCGCAAAATGGATGAACCGGACGTGAACCATCCCGCATGTCACCGCGTCGTATCCCGATTGTCCCCAGCAGCTTCAACGAGCTTCACGGGGTTTTGTTTTTTGTTTTTTTCTTAGCAACTATAGAGTGGGATTCCACTTCACTGATTATAATTTCTAATTGATGGTTTATAAATAAAAGGACTGTTTGATATTACCATTTTTAGATTAGGTATATAATATTACCTCTTGAGAAAATATTTCTAAAAGTATCGTTAAAAATCTGAAAGTATCGTTAATGAATTTTAAAAGTGTCGTTAAACAATTTTTAACGACACTTTTAGGAGAATATTTTTAATTTTTAATCTAACAGGAAGGTAATATCAATATACCTAATCTAAGAGAGGGTAATATCAAATAGTCTTTTATAAAATGATTTATTTTTAATTATTTAGTGGTTATATGTTTATTTTTCAATGTTTGATTAGTTCAATTTATCTTTGCACTTTTACAATTTGTAAAGTATTCTAAAATAAAATATTTTAAGTAATATTATGTCAAAAAATTATTCATGGCAATTTTAAACTTAATTTATTTAAAAATAATTTTATTAAAAAGTGGGCAGAATGTCACATTCTTATACTATACCATGCAAGTCAAAATAATTGCAAAATATATCATAAATAAGTCTTTTACTGCTCACAACAGCAAAAACATCGAAAGCAATAAAACTACATTGATCTCAAAAAATTATGTATAATTTTCCTTCTTTATTTTTTTTTTCTCTGTGTTTCTCTCTTTTCATATTTTATATCACCAGTGTTAAGAATATAAGAAAAAAATACAAAACAATTCAGGGATTACAATGGTCTTTTTACCTGTTACAAAGAAAATTGTAGGCTACATCTTTCTTTTTAGAGCCTCAAACTAGTAGTCAAGTTTTAATTGCATCTAATTATATGCACACAAAAATTAACAGTATTCTTTGTAGGTTCACCTCTAGTTAGATCCAATTAGTTATTAACATCTAATTAGAGGTAAAAACTAACACCCCCCCCCCCCCCCTCCCCCCCCTCCCCCAAGTCAAATATGGACATTGATTACTATCAACTAGGAACTGTTGGTACAAAAATGTATAAATATTTTTTATACTATGATATTTGGAAAGTAAATTGAAGTTTTTGTCTAATGTATTTATTCAAAATTAACTCCTTTGCTTGTAGGAGTTTTTCAATATCAGTATCCTCTAATTCTCGAAAAAAAATTAGAAGAAATCAATCATCAATCAACTTTTGTGTGTGCATACATTACAACAAAGTTGATCTATAGCGTCATTGTTTAAGCTACACTTTTAGTCAGGTGTAGCCTAAAGTAGCTATTGTAACGCCCGCTCCGCACAGTACATTGTGCTGACTTATTGGGTCGAAGGACCTAGTTGGACTTGGATTGATGTACATGAAGCATTTAGAGTCTTTATGATCATGACAAAAGGTAATTCGTCAAGTGGTGGATGATTTTGATCATTCTCTCCTTTACCTTCACACTTATATAAAAAAAAACCTTGCATAGTCTTTGTTTCTATATTCCATATGATTGTTAATGCTAAGTAAAAGAACCAAGATAAAATAGAGTAATGTGATTTTGTTAACTTGCTTTATAGAAATATAGAATGTTATATTGTTGTTAGAAAGTAAAGGAAATGTAGAGAAATGTTTGTGACTGTTAAGTCGTCAAGGTAAAAATCCCTAGATTGATGATTTTGATGAATTACATAAATTGTATACTTGTGCTTATTAGTCTAACTCCTCAATACAAAAAATCTTGGATTCATATAAAGCGCATCACTATAAACCTACTCGGTAGTATCGCGCTCAATTGTCCTTGTGATACCAATACAAGTTTCAAGACTTTGAAGAAGCCTGTTCCTGTTATATTATATCAAGAGTTTGTAAAGTGTCTTAGGATAACTTGTAAACACAAGAAGTGGTTAGCAAACCGAAAGTTAGGCTAGATTTTAAACCAGTCAAATTTTGGCCATCATAGCGGTATACTGACGGTATACCGAAATATACCAACGGTATACCGTTTATCATTACAGAAAGTCTGTAAACAAAAGTTTCAACACAAACGGTATACGGGCGGTATATTGTTGATTGTCACCACAACTCTAGGAATCAATTTGTGACCCAAAAGGCATACCAGCGATATACTGCAAAATACTGTTCTTCCTGATTCGTCACAATAAATGCAATATAACGGCTATAAAATTAGATATTTATTATCATTACTGTGCAGAGCAGTATATCGATGGTATACCGTCTAGACAACAGTTTTTATTAATTGCATGTTGCTTTGGCTTTGTATTTAAGGCTTTGGTCCTCTTCTATTTAATGTAATCCTTTGAGCTTTAAATTTTCTTAACTACCAAAGTCCAAACTACAATCACTCTACCAAGTTTTCAATTGCCATCCACAACGTATGTTAGATCGTATTCAAGAGTTGTAACTTTGATCTTCCTAGTATTTTAAAGATTTAATCCCCTTTCTTCCAAACAAGAAGTTGTTGAATCTTTGGATCAAAACTCAAGTGTAAAAAGTTGGCGACCCTTCGGATCAAAGCTCGTGTTGTAACTATTTGTGATAATAGTAGAATATAGCCGAAATGAGTTCTGGGAATGGATTGTATTCGAGAATGATACCATGTTACATCGAGCGTCTGTCACATCCCGCTCCCAAGATACTGGTTAAATCCGAGGATTGATATGGCCAACCACACCTTACAAAATACCGAAGTAAGCCGCAATGTACTAAGGTTGTCAAGAAGATAAATTGGTGGACTCTAGCATGCTATAATGTCAGTCCTAAGGCCGACGAATCCTAGTATCTCAATCTATCAACAACAATTTCAAGAGTATATCATACATGAAAGTAAAGAGGCATCCCAAATTATATGTCACATATGATCATGAAGCTAGTGGATACAAAAAGATGCACTAGCAGAGCATAAATATACATGATCAAATATACCAGCTATGGTCTAATATATACATTATGTTGACCGAAATCAGAGAAGTAGTCTCAGAACAAAAAGGCTAATAATGGCCCTTGATAAACACCATGGAACGAGATAACACTACGAGGGATGGAAGAAGGAAACCTACTCTCAAGCTTCGGCTGCAGTCCTACGAGTGCGAGTCATCTAGCTGGAAGTATGGTGGATCATGTGTCTCCTCAGCGTAATCTGGCCAAGCAAAACCAGTGGGGTCAGAACCCCAAGCAACAAATACCACAAAGGAGCTTAAGGTGTTAACAAAAACCACAATCAGCAGAAATAAGAGACAATAAATAACTAAATAAATATCGGTCGAGCTTTGTACGGTACCAATATACTTATCTCGACATATAACTAGAAGCACAAATAACAAAATAACTATAAAGAATGATAAGGCAACGAGCAGTAAGAGGGCATAGGAACTACTCTGGATTAAAACCACAACCCTTAAACTAAACAATGATGGGGGTTGCTGCCCTTCACCCGAGCAGGACTTTGCACTCTAACCACGCACTGAAAGAAAATAGAATATAACAGGGCAAGCTAAAATTAAAGAAACAAACATTCATTGCACGTCCAAACAACTCTACGGCTTGCTTCAATTAACTAGTTAGGGTTATCACAACCTAGTTACTAACAAATACATGCTTTAAAGAATATCGCTACCACCGGCACTGCAGTCAACCCGGGTGGCCAGGGGTACGCTTGTTTAGTACGCTTGAAATAATGATTAACGAGATAAAATAATGATTAGCTCTTACTCGTAACTCATCATTCTAGGAAGTTCAATATATCGTATCACGGGTTGTGGTTTTGATCCAGATTTTATCTCGTTAATCATTATTTCAAGTTCTTGAGTCGTGGATACTTAAAAACTTTCTAGAATGACGAGTTACGAGTAAGAGCTATTCACGAGTTATCACTGGCTAACTTATCGTATCCGTGATACGATATATTGAACAATACTCACACTCGATTGCCCGATGCCAAATGCTATAGGTTTATCATACACAATAATTTATATGGTGTCTTGAGGGTCAGAACATGTGTTAAATTGTAAGAGCACAACATCCAACTATATAATACACAAAAAAATATCCCAAGCAAAAATGGAAGAAACGCATAATAAAATCAGGCGCAAAAACTCACAGAAACAAAGATCACGGTACGTTACGCTGAGTCGGATTGAATGAGAAAATAGTTGGTTATATTTTTATTTGTTGGATTTGGGAACAAGCATTGATTTGAGTTTGTTTCATGTGCAAATCGCTAGCGGGGTTCAATAGAATCAGATGTTTGTTCAGAGCAGTACTGAGATAGCTGGATTGGAGCGATAATGCCGTCTTCCTTAGTCCGATCGGTCGGATGATTTGGATAAGCATGGCATGCTTGTACGGTCATACCAATTGAGTAGATCGTGCTTTACATCAGACCACGGGTTCAAGGGATCGACCGTATCGGCAGGACCTGATGCTTAACAGAATCAAACTTGGTGAGTGGGCTCTGTCCCTTCTCCTCTACTCCTTCATGACTAATAATATGGAACACGCGTAAAGGCTTGAACACTTGGACTGGAACTTGGAAATTACTACACTGAGGCGTGCATAGAGTGTACGTCATTTGCTTGGATAGGATTGTGGCTTGAATTGGTTTTCGCGTTGGGTAGTTGGAGCTAGAGTTGGATTACATTTGGGGCAGTTGGAGAAGTAGTTGGAATTATATATCTTTGTTGGAACCTCGAGAATTCGGGCGAGCGAGCGTGCATTCGTGCACGAGTATCACTTGGACGCTTTGTTAAGCAAAGCGTGTAGTTGTGGTTCAAAACCGAACAACTGCATCGGCGATGGCATTGTGCCACGGTTGGGGCATTGTGCCATGGGATTGTTCTGAGCATGGGGTGTTGCACCAATTGGAAATACTGTGTCGAGAAGCGACATTGTGCCTATGGGAATAACTTGATATTTGTGCCTTGGGCTATATATTGGAAGATTGGTTATGGATATTTGGTTGGATTTTGGTTGGACGAGTCTAGGATCGCTTGGTGGGGCGAGAATGTCCGATCCTCTCGTCATACCTACTTAGTGTCTGCATGTCATGGACAACCTGTGTTGCACAGGGTTTTGTCTCCTCAAACGGGATAGGCTCTGGAGCATCGGGATCGTTCGACCATGGAGGAGACAATGGTAACGTGACTTGGGCGCGGTACCGGTAGTTCGATACGACCAGACGGGCTAGCTACTCAGTCTGGATCGGGTAGAAATACACTTGATCAGTCCGATCAACGTCCTTTATGGCTTGGCCAGTGACTTCATATAGATAAGAGTTGGTTTGCTTTGCTTTGGTTTGTGCTTTTCGTGTAAGCAGCGGCCACCTTGCCTCGGCAAGAGTGTGCACATCGAGATTGGATTATGGTTTGGATTGAGAATGGATATTAAGGCTTGGAAATGGTTCGATAGGTTCTCGTGTTGCTTGGATTTGAGTAGGATGGTTTGCATGCTAGTTTTCTTCGAGTTGGTTATATATTGCATGTCGATTGGCTTGAGTTGAATGCTTGCATGCTTAACTTAATTTACAGCTTTCCTTAACATGTCATGCTTATGCCATGAAACGAATCTAGGATTCAACTAGAAAGATCACCATATAACTGTTTGCATTCACTATTTTACTTAGTACCGGCTCAGACGAGTGGGTTACCCCGCTCACCAGTACGGCTGTGTACTGACCCACGTTTGTGGGCATTATTTCAGGTACGCATGTGTAGTGGCACTTCTTGGATATACGGGACATAATGTATGAACGGTAAGTACCTTTGTAGGCTAGAGAAAAAGAGCAAGAGTATTACACCGCCTTTGTGGTATTTTATTTGGACCCTATCGAGAGCTTCGCTGCGTATACTCTGATGTGTGTTTGGTATACAATACTTGACTTTCGCTGCAACTTGGTCGTTTCGATGATAACTTTGGTATTTGACAACATCGTCTTGTACGAGCGCAACTCCAGGCTCGTACGACATCACGTCCCGATAAGAACGATTGTCCTGTGGGAGCGCTACAACGTGGTAATTCACGTTCAGCGGGGACTATTGAGCTTATGGAAGATTGGGGTGTGACATATTGGTATCAGAGTGCCTGGTTCATTTTTTTGGACTTGGTCCTTCGTTTCATCACAAACTCTAAATAGCTTCCACATGTCGTTTAGCTCTTGGCTCTACTCGGTGCCACATTAGATATTTCATACAATAAGTCTATATATTGCTGGTTGTAGCTGTATGTTGTGCTTCATTGCGTTGCTTTTGTTGGTTTTCGTTAGATCACTTAGCATCGTTAGGCGTTGTTGCATTCGTGCAGCAAGTCATTGGGTGTTGTTGTATTTGTGCAGCAAGTTGAGAGGTGTGTCGTTGCTTTGGTTGGCTTGGCTTATCGTTCGAGGAGTTTCTGATTGCATCAGTGGATCAGTTGGTTGGCAGACGAGATTGGTTATGCGGTATGTTGTGAGTAAAAGCATTGGATTAAGAATGGATCATTGTACGAGTTGCTCGTGTAGCGAAAGTGTTGGATGGAAGTTTAATTTTTGGCTGGGTATATCACAAAGAGTATTGCACGAGTTGCTCGTGTGGTGTATTGGTTAAGCAGGTTTGAGTTTGGCTTGGGAGTATCAGGATAGTATTGCACGAGTTGCTCGTATAATAAATGTAAGGAACATTTGGGTATTGGATTGGATTACTTGGAAGAGAGCTCGATGCACGGGATTGCTCGTATTGTGAAAGTATCAGACGGTTTGAGAATAGCTGGAAGCATTGAGAATGGAATATAGCACAAGTTGCATAGCGAGATTGATGGAAAGAGTTGGATGGTTAAAGAATTGGCTGAGTTTCGTGTCAGGCTTGAGTTGGGGATGGCAGGATCACGCATAAGGGATGGTTCAAACGGATTTTAGATTTGTGCAAAGGAATCGTAATGCGAGTAGCGACTTGATTCGGAGTGGTATATGGGATACCACATAGTGAGCAAGCATTAAAATATTTTGGATAGACATTAATAGAAATTGCCTCAATGGACATGGGTAATAGGATTACAAGTTGGTTGGTGCACATCGGCTGAGTTAGAAATAATAAAAAATGGAGCAAGCGAATATTGAGTTGAGCATAATCGAGAACGGACTTGTGCAAATGGAAGTATTATTAGACTAGAGAGATGGACGAGATCGGAATAAACAGATGAAAAGAGTGTTTGGAAATTTGAAGTATTGAGGCAAACCAAGCATTACAAACAGTTGAGATTGTTCAGATGGAAAGCCGAATATCAGAGTTCGCTTGCACGATTTAGAAGTTCGGTAGAGCATTCTTGGATGCAAAGAGAGTTAAGCATAAGGAACAAACAGTTGGGATACGCTTGAGCGAAGCGATGGGTTAATTGAAGGATATAGCGAGCACGGACTATAAATTTTGGAGACACATTGGAGTTGTTGGTTGAGCAATAAAATATGATCTGGTTTGGTGGGGCAATGCGATGGATTCATACAAACTTAAAGGATTTTCGAAATTGGCACTCGGAAAGTTAGACTCAGGTTTAGCGGAAGTAAAATTTGGCAAAATGGTGCAACAAGGGTAGATGAATTCTTCGGAGGGCATAAATGGGCATGAGACAAGTCTAAGTTGATGTTGAGTCAGATTGAAAGTTAACACTTGCTAGTACTGAGATGGATTGAGGCAACAAGTATAGGCAATATGGATTTGAGATTATGTTGGAACTAATGCCCGAGTCTATAAGAATGTGTGGACTAATCGGAACATAGAGAAATCAAGACGGGGCTAAAGAATGGAACGAGAGCAAGGATTATGACGGATGAACTTGTTAAGATAGCTAAATGAAAGAGCAACGTTGGAGCAAATCACTGTGTTATTCGAGCAAGTTGGACGTGCACTAAGAAACATGGCATATGGATAACAATTGGAGCAAGTCCTTGGTTTCGGGAATCGTTGCAAGTAGTAGTACGATAAGTTAAATATGGCAGTTTGGAAAATTTGATGGATTCAGGACAGAACGACGGATTGATGGAAGATGGTCTCAACGAGCACGGTTCTTGATTTGTGGCTTGGATAGATAGTAAGACTCTAGGTGGTTAAGCGGCGTTTGGTTGACAGATCGTCAGAGGTAGTGCATAAAGTGCTCAAATTTGGAAGTTGGTTCGGATGGAATGGTTGGATTATGGCTCGAATTTGCAGATGAGATATAGCATGGTTCGTAGTAACTGTCTATCGTAATGACTTACAATTATCGAACGTAGCTTCAGGACAGCTGACCCTAGCGACTTGACCGCCAAATCAGAGATGAATATTATAGACCCATAGAACAACCCTTGCGGCGACGCATTTCGGAATGCGTCGAGGGCAAATATGAGTAGTGTGTGTTGGAGATTTGGCCTATGGACTGGGTGTTGGATTTGAGAGATCCTTGGGATAGCCTTTAGCTGAAGATGCAGCCAGAAGATCAAAGTGATGGTGGGAATGGCCTAAGTCAAATGATGAGATTCGGAGTCGCAGATTTTTGAAGATAGCATCGCCTCTGACTCGTCGTGCTCCGGAAGGAAATAACATTCAATATGAATTAATAACTGTGAAACTAGCTTGTGAAGTTAAAGCAGCGGCTCGTTTAGATCAAATTATTATAATATTGGAAGGGACAAATGTGCCTCAGATCTACAAGATGCATCAAAACTTAGTCTGGGATGCGTGCTCGTACAGAAGGCAAAGGTGATATCCTGTGCTTCGAGGCAGCAAAAGCAGCGCGAAGAACTATTCCATGCGCAACCTAGGAATTGTGGCGAGTGGGTCCATATTGAAATCGTGGCGACAGTATCCCTTTGGCGTGGCGGCAAAATCTTCGTGGATCACACGAACCTCAATCTAGATGTTCACCCAGTGAGGTATTAAGATTTGAGGATGAGGTGTTGGGCTGAGCTGATCTGAAAGCAAATTTTGATATTTGGGTAAGTCGCCTAGCTGGGGTAGTATCAGTTGAGATGATCGTTCGGTACAAAAGATAATATTTGGAGATAGTGCATGCAGAACATGGTGCGATTGGAGACATGCTAGTGTTTGGTTAGTCGATTGGATGGTGCTAGTGTGGATTCAGAAATAGTTGGATGGACTGAGTTGGAACATGAACTGATTGAGTCGGTGGAAAATCATCATACTTGAGGATAGCGCTTGTGCGAATATGTTGGAATGAAAGTCAGGATTGGTTTAATTGGGAGTAAAATGAATGCATGCCTTAGAGGCATAAAGATACCCTTATAACTTGTCCAAATTTGCTATCACGAAGCTCGGCTGAAATACATGTATTTTAGTGACGCCTTAAATATGTGTATGATCCAAAACTAAGCGATATGAGGAATTCGTATTGAGCTGCAAGGAGGATGTGGGAATATAGAATTTGTGCAAGCGTTTAGCGCGAACGAGATACTGAATCGGGATCAGAAAATGTGAGTTACATAGAGCAGAGTTATGAAGTTGGATTGCGGCATGCTAGTAAAGAATTGATACTAGTATGGTTCGGGGACCAACCTGATTCTAAGTGGTATATTATATAACGCCCCGCAACTGTATGGTGCGTTACGCTGAGTCGGATTGAATGAGGCAATAGCTGATTATATTTTGATTTGTTAGATTTAGGAATAAGTATTGATTTGAGTTGGTTTCATGTGCAGATCGGTAGCGGAGTTCAATGGAATCAGATATTCGTACAGAGCAGTACTGAGATAGCTGGATTGGAGCGATAATGCCATCTTTCTTAGTCCGATCGGTCGGATAATTTGGAGAAGCACGGCCTGCTCACACGGTCATACCAATTGAGTAGATCGTACTTTGCATCAGACCACGGGTTTAAGGGATCGGTCGTATCGGTAGGACATGATGCTTAACAGAATCAAACTTGGTGAGTGGGCTCTGTCCCTTCTCCTCTACTCCTTCATGCCTAATAATATAGAACATACGTAAAGGCTTGAACACTTGGACTGGAACTTGGAAATTACTACACTGAGACGTGCATAGAGTGTACGTCATTTGCTTGGATAGGATTGTGGCTTGAATTGGTTTTCACCTTGGGTAGTTGGAGCTAGAGTTGGATTATATTTAGAGCAGTTGGAGAAGCAATTAGAATTATATATCTTTCTTGGAACCTCAGGAATTTAGGCGAGCAAGCATGCATCCGTGCACGAGTATCACTTGGACGCTTTGTTAAGCAAAGCGTGTAGTTGTGGTTCAAAATCGAACAACTGCATCGGCGAGGGCATTGTGCCACGGTTGGGGCATTGTGCCATAAGATTGTTCTGAGCGTGGGGTATTGCACCAATTGGAAATACTGTGTCGAGAAGTGACATTGTGCCTATGAAAATAACTTGAGATTTGTGCCTTGGGCTATATGTTGGAAGATTGGATATGGATATTTGATTGGATTTTGGTTGGACGAGTCTAGGATCGCTTGGTGGGGCGAGAATGTTCGATCCTATCGTCATATCTACTTGGTGTCTGCATGTCACGAAAAACCTGTGTTGCACAGGATTTTGTCTCCTCGAACGGGATAGGCTCCAGAGCACCGGGACCGTTCGGCTATGGAGGAGATAATGGTAACGTGCCTTGGGCGCGGTGTCGGTAGTTCGATACGACTAGGCGGGCTAGCTACTCGATCTGGATCGGGTAGAACTGCACTTGATCAGTCTGATAAACGTCCTTTATGGCTTGGCCAGTGACTTCATATAGATAAGAGTTTGTTTGCTTTGCTTTGCTTTGGTTTGTGCTTTTCGTGTAGGCAGCGGCCACCTTACCTCGGCAAGAGTGTGCACATGGAGATGGGATTGTGGTTTGGATTGAGGATGGATATTGAGGCTTGGAAATGGTTCGATAGGTTCTCGTGTTGCTTGGGTTTGAGTAGGATGGTTTACATGCTAGTTTCCTTCGAGTTAGTTATATATTGCGTGTCGATTGGCTTGAGTTGAATGCTTGCATGCTTAACTTGATTTACAACTTTCCTTAACATGTCATGCTTATGCCATGAAACGAATCTAGGATTCAACGAGAAAGATCACTATATAACTGTTTGCATTCACTATTTTACTTAGTGTCGGCATAGACGAGTGGGTTACCCCGCTCACCAGTACGACTGTGTACTGACCCACGTTTGTGGGCATTATTTTAGGTACGCATGTGTAGTAGCACTACTTGGATATACGGGACATAATGTATGAACGGTAAGTACCTTTGTGGGCTAGAGAAAAGAGCAAGAGTATTACATCGCCTTTATGACATTTCATTTGGACCCAATCGAGAGCTTCGCTGTGTATACTCTGATGTGTGCTTGGTACACAATACTTGACTTTCGCTGTAACTTGGTCATTTCGATGATAACTTTGGTGTTTGACAACATCGCCTTTTACGAGCGCAACTCCAGGCTCGTACGACATCATGTTCCGATGAGAACGGTTGTCCTGCGGGAGTGCTGCAACATGGTGATTCACGTTCAGCGGAGATTATTCAGCTTACGGGAGATTGGGGTATTACATGACGCATAAACTAACAGAAACAAGGTAGGCTCACTTTGTCAAGTTAACCAACACGACGAACTTGACAAAAGTGTGCGGGCAAGAATAAGGCGTGCTTTCAAAGAAAGTGCGCATGCAAGCTAACTAAAAGACAAACACACAATCCGAGGTTAAAGCTTGATAGTCGAGAAACTTGTCAGTCGAGGAGCACACAAATTAATAACACAGAAATAGAGAAACCAACCAAAGCTCCATTCCTAAGGAAACAAAGAGGGAAGAAAGTGCGCGAGCAGACCAAACGTAAAAAAAGTGTGCCGGCTGACGAAACATATGAAAAGTGCGCCAGATTGCCAAACACGAAGAAAGTGTGTTAATTGACTGTGGCACACTTTCTCTTGGTTTTCCATAGAGAACTTTGATTGAATACACACCAAAGTGCGCCAACTGGTTTTTCTCTCGAAAGTGCGCCACTGACTCAAGGAGTGTGACTGGAACACTTTTGCTAGGAGATTAAGTGCAGTATGATTAGTATGCACGAAGAGTTGGGACAACACACCAATGCGCCCAAAGTGAAACATACTTATTTCTACGCCTAATTGGTTCTCTTGCATACTCTTCACATAGCACCATTCTTCTTCTCCAGTCAGTCATTTTCGTATACGTATTGTATCAAGTTTCAGCACTGAACTTAACTGGACTCGAAATCAAGCACGACCAAAAGCAAAGTTACATAAAATATGGTACTCTACACTATGAGCTAATTAGTTTTTTAAACACACAAAGTTTTGGGAGATCAAACCTCAGAAAAATAAAAGTGAACCTATAAAAAATTGAAATCTTGAAACTAAGATCTACTCTAAATCATCCACCAAGACCAAAAACTCCAAGAACTAAACTAGATGAGAACATCAAGGCGAACATTTTCTATCAAACACATTTTAAATTACATAACATAAATAAAATCTAAAAATTTATGACTTTATCATTGAGCAAGATGTACTTGCCTAGAGTGGCTTCTTAGTCTCTACCTCTCACAGTCCAAGTCACAATAACTTGTCCCTAGGGTTAGGATTTGAGGGAACGGAGCAAAGGAAGGAGAAAGAAGAAAGAATGTGGAAAGAGTAAAATGAAGAATAAAAGGGAGGAGAGAGAAAACACTCACATACACACACTATATATATATATATATATATATATATATATATATATATATATATATATATATATATATATATAAGGGAGAGGGGGATGGTTTAGCCATAGGTTCAACCAAGATAAACCAAACCAGGTGTCCAGTCTACATGTGGGTCATAAACCGGGTCTATGGCAAAGCTAATAGGTATTCTACTAGTCTCGGGTAGTCTCTCCAGACAACAGGAAAAAATATAAATGACATGAAGCATCATGCAAATACAGCATAAATACATTATCAAAAAATAAATTTTAATATCAAAAATTCAAAAAATACCAAATCTGGAAACGGGTGTGACAGCGTCTGATTACTTGCCTTATTTTTTAGTTTCTCATTATTATTACTTTTTGTGTTGCCAAGTTTTTAAATACCCTATTCACCCAACCTCGTAAGAGTAGATCACATGGCAACCATTCCTAGTTTTAGTTCCAACCATAGTGAGGGATAGTCCACAAATAGACATATACTATTTGATGAAACAGATTACAATTATTAGAAAACTAGGATGAGTATTTACTTAAAATCTGTAGACTTTGATCTTTGGAGTAGCATCATTATGGGCTACAAAAGGCTCAAATCAAAATTGATGATTTAGCAATAGATAAACCCTATGACAAATATATCGATGGTGAGAAAGAGGCAAACAACCTTGACGCAAAAGCCATGGATGCTCTCTATTGTGCTCTAGATAAGAATGAGTTCAATGGAATCTCCACTTGTAAGACATCACATAAAATTTGAAGACTTCTTAAGATCACACACGAGGGAACCTCTCAAGTAAAGGAGTCTAAAATTAGTAGACTCACACAAGAATACGAGGCATTTAAAATAAAGCCAAATGCGTCCATTACTAGTATGTTTACTCGATTTTGTGATGTGATTAATCCCCTTATGTTTCCTGGTAAGAAATACACTACGCATAACAATTCAAAAAGTGCTTAGAGAACTCACAAAGAATTATAATCCTAAAGCAACGACAATCATTAAAGGAAATATTCCTACCACTATGACTCTTGAGACACTAATGGGGAAGCTCATGACGCATGATTTGGAGTTAAGGACCAAGAAGAAGCCTACATGAAAGAGAAGAAAAAAGAAAAGGAAAAGGAGAAAGAAAAGTATCTTGCTCTAAAGACCAACCATCACAAGCACTACTTAAAAATCGACCACAAAAGTGAGGTCTCTAATGAAGAAGAAATTGCCTTTACCTCTAGACACTTCAAGAAGTATCAAAGGGTTAAACAAGCAAATCATTAAAGAAGGGACAATCATGTTGAAGAACCTATTTGCTATAACTATAAAAGACTCAGACATATCAAGAAGGATTATCCTATGGCCAAAACTCGGACATATTAAGAAGGATTGTCCTATAGCCAAAACTCGGACATATCAAGAAGGATTGTCCTATGGCCAAGAAAAGCTCTGGCAAGTTTGAGAGACCTAGCATGTCACGACCCGCACCTGGTGTAAGGGTACGAGAACGTGGGTACGTCCATCCTACATCTCAGCATCGATGGTAGAACATTGTGTAAGTCAACAATATTATCTAAATATCTTAAATAATATACATGTACCTGTCAAGATATCTCAACTCCAAATAAAGGACAACATAATAATCAATACTCAATCATAATAAACTAGAGGAAGATGTAGCACGATATGGAATAGAAGAAAGAAATGAATCACAGTCACAAATACATCTCATAACCAAGTCTAATAAACTAGCATAATAGTCTCAAATATAATACATGCCAAAATGTCTAAACTAAGACATAACCAATCCAAGAGTCTAAACATCTCCAACTAGCTGATCATCTCCCGGTACCGGCTCTTCCTGAGCCACCATCTCTAACTCTACACCCACTACGTCCTGAGGTCCATAGTGTATAGGATACCAGTCATCTAAATCATCTGAAAAATATATCCAGTCAGGATTGGAGGGAAGTACATCTCTTAACAGCAGTTCCAAATAAATGATAAAGACTATGTAACAGTAAATAGAGAGAATATACAAGATAAATAGAGCATAAGCAGGAAATATACAGAATATGGAAATGTTGTAAATAGTACAAGAGAGATGAGCATCATATACATAAGTCAGAAAATACAACTAACTAAGTGAGTGAGTACTAGCTTCGACATATGATCGGCTTGGGAACATGAACAGGGATCATGGCCTGGTTAATCATACGTTAAAACATTAACATGGTACTTATACAGGAATACTTGTACATGAATGGGTATATCTAACTAACACTCCCCAATCCCCGACTGGTATAGCGGATCCAACCATGACATATTATGATACATGATTCACAGAGCATAGGGCCAACCTTCTTAGGAATCAGTATCTATACATGTAGATGAATTACAGGACATGTACAGGAATTACAAGGCATGTACAAGTTCTAACAGGAAATAACATCTCATGATGGGATCCAAGAATACACCAATCCGTGTAATATTGTGTCAGGAATTATGTATAACTACACTAGATACAAGAAACATAGAAGATATCATATACGAAAAACTGTCAAAGAATATACTCGCCTCTAGTCCTGAGCAAATGATGTAACTCGGTGCTCAAGCTGGTATCACACAAACCTATATATGAAATATCATGTCACTTGGGTGTAATGAAGTGATAAATATGCTAAATGAGTCAAAATATGCTTTCTAGGCCTATACATATGTTCTATGGTGATTACTAAGGTAATTAGCTCATGGCATCTAATATCTAGCTAATACTAGACAATACTAGTTAATACTAGTTAATCTTAGCCATACTAAGTACTATTAATATATATTTAATTTATATACCTTGATACCAATCAATACCTTAGCCCCAAATTCCTAAACTTATCTTACATATATATAACTGTTACTAATACTTAGATATCCATATATATTACCTGGATATTTAGTATCTTAGTATCTTATAGTAACCTCACTTTGCCTATACTAATATCCTTACCTCCTCTAATATGGTATCAGTCACTCTTAACCCACACCTCAACACACACTTACTAACTAACATTAACACTAGCCTTCAACTTATCTCACTGACACTTGTACACAAGTGTACCCAGGCAATTGCTTGTTGCTACAGTTTCCTCTTGACTGAACCCGACCTCTGGATACTCATGGTATCACCACTACCTACAACAACTCAAACAATACCAACTACCTATATGGTATCAGTGCACATCAAGTATACACTGTTGTTGCTGTTTCAGCAACTAACCTCTGATGCAACTCCTACTGCTATATTCTTCATATATGTCTGTAACAGGCCCTTATCTATCTCCCCCATCTTACTGTTGTCACTCGAGCAGCCATTGCTATTACTGGCTTCAGTTGTACAACACTATGTAGTGCACACGTACTCACAATAAACTAGGCAGTTTTACTTGCCACTTACTGCCTGGTACTGTTGTTGTTCTTGGTCTCATAAAACTCGACTCCATCCTGCCATCTCACATAAACACCACCTACAACCATAATCCAAGTGACTGATGACAACTCCACTACACACAGCATAGTTGTTGTTGTGCCTTGCTCCAGGAATACCCCCTCTCCTTACCAACTCATCTCCACACGCACTGCACACAAAAATATTTACTACTCCCTATGCAGTCACCCTCAACTAGAATACTCAGTATTAGTTCCTCACTGATACTCTCAACCAGTGATCCTACAAATTACACTCATGGGGGTAGCTATAAATATACATCAATAACTTAGTATCATATATATATCAAGTTGTAAGTCTATCTATATATATCCAGATGATGTATATATAGTATACATAATACACACATCCATAGACATATCATCAAACACTAAATAAATGTTTCATGGTAGACACTAGTATCCAATATGATACTCATGCCATCAACGCACTCACACACTCCCATGGTCATGATACCAATCCAATTCTCCACTAATACCAATAATACATCTCAATTTTATATATATATATATATATATATATATATAACACTAATACAATGCATTACAATAGAAATTGGAGAGTAATCACACTATCAAGCATAAATACTCAAAATGGATCCCCGTGTCATAGCATATCATAAAATACCATGATACGCTCTACTCGTATCCAATTGTGGACACGTATCTAGTCCCATAACATCAATCTAAGTCTAATTAGACCAAATTGGTCTTATGACACACACTTGATGCATCAATCTCAGAATTCTTTCAAATTAGGCACAATAATATATGTAGAAGCCACAATACAAGTCATATGAACCTAGTTCTTGTTCCCATGGATAACCCTAAGCCAAGGAAGGTTTTCTAATAGTCAAATGCATAAATTAGAGTATAATTATGGAGGGAATTTAGAATTTATCTATTAGGAGATGGATTCCCAATATAAAACTCAAATGGACAGAATTAGGATACATGCTCCTAGCCAACACCTCCTTCTCCAAGTGCTTCTTGCAATCGAAGTTTCTAGGCTCCTTAGATGATAAAATTAGAAATAAATGAGAGTGATTTAAGAGGGATTGGTAGAGGGATGAATCAATTTACGGAAGAACATAATTGGGGATCTAATTTTGGAATGAGAAATGAAGAGGAGAGAGAAAGACTCCCCCCTTAAAGTGGCTGGCCATGTACCCCCTCTCCAAGAAATGTAAAATTTTATGGATACCCCTATTAGGTTGTCATGAAAAAAGTTTAATGAATGGAAAGCTTCTATTCCTAATAAAGTAATTAAACTAATCTCTAATTAATAAATGGATGAGTTAAATTGAGTCTAATGTGACTAATTTAAAGGTTGGATCAATAGGTCATGTCAAGTCCAATTGGGTCTACTAATATCAAGTCTAATCATTAGTCTAGAGTTCACTAACCAATAAATAATAAATGCTACACAATATATAAATAGTACAAAATAACAAAATACCCCTTTCCGGAAAAGTGGTAGTTACATAGCAAAAGTATCTCTTCATCATGAAAGTTTGCTAACACTAGCATTTTGTGCGAAAGTGAAGCTAGTGACTCTGAGAATGATAAGAATTCTCGGCATACAGTAAATATTTGTCTTATAGAAAAAGATTCCGATGAGGTACTAGATGACTTCTTTTCCAACACTCATACTTATAATGAATTATAGAATTCTTATGTTGAACTCTTTGATGATTACAAGATAGTGAATAACAATTATAGAAAATCTTTAAAAGAGATTGATGTGCAAAAACATGAAGTAGAAAGGCTCACTAATATGATAAGTGAGATTAAGAAAGGATAAACCCCCTGGTAGTGACATAGATGAGATTTAATCACTTAAACTAAAGCTATATGAAGCTTTAGAAGAAATTAAAGAAAAAGAATTTGAATGTCAAACTCTTAAGGAAGGTTATTATATTGCTAGAAACAAGACTTTAATTGCCTCCCAAAGATAAAAGGCAATCGCGGCTAAGTATAATGAGTTTCTTGCAAGATGCAAGAAACTAGAAGGTAGAAATACTATGAACATGCCTCACAACACTCACCGTGGCCCAAGGCACACACAAAGACAATCTCACTTCTATGACACTAGACCCCATGGTAAATATGGTGACTTTCATAGAAGACCTCATGTGAAGAAGACACAAAGCCACTCCTCCACAAAATCATACTTTTTATTATAGTCATTCAAATGATAGAAATCATGTTAGGAAATATCATGCTAAAGTTACTCATCCTATCTTTACTAGCACCAAGACAGGAACCACGTGACACTATTGTGGGATGCTTGGTCATACCTCTTATCAATGTCAAATTAGAATACATGTTGATATGAAAATGCTTAAATATGTTCATAAAGCTAACATTCAATGACCCACCAAGTCTTGGGTACCAAAGATTACACCTTCAACTTGTGTTGTAGGTGTGCCCTCCTTCACATGGTAGGATCAAGTTGATTTTCGATAGCGGTTGCTCACGGCACATGACCTGTGATGCTATACTTTTTGTAATATTATCGATGAAAAAGAAATGATATGTCTCATTCAAAAATAATTTGAGAGAGTAAATCATTAGAAATGGTAATACCGGCTCCCCTTTTTATCTATGTATTAAGAATATTTGTCTTATCACTAGTTTGAAGCATAACATTCTTAGCATTAGTCATTTTATGGATAATAGCTATGGTGTTAATTTTGCTAAACAAAAGTATTTTATTTATGATAGTTCTAATGATATCGTAGTTTATGAAGGGATTAGAAAAAGATAAATATTTATGTATTTTATCTAGTTAAAGGTACTAATAATTATAATTTTCTAGTAGCTAAGAATAATGAAAGTTGTCTTTGACATATGAGACTAGGACACGCCAACATGGACACTATTGCTCGACTTGCTTCCAAAAACTTAGCGAGAGGTATTCCAAATATTTATTTTCAAGAAAGACATAGTGAAGAATGTGAAAAGAGTAAGTTGACTAAGTCCTCATTCAAATCAACATAGTAAGTCACTACTAGACCTCTCCAACTTATCCATATGGATTTATTTGGTCCTAGTATGGTAGCTAGTCTTGGTGTAAATTATATACATTTGTTTTAGTTGATGATTTTTTAAGATTTACTTAGGTGATTTTTCTTGCAAACAAAAACAAACTTTTTGTGAATTTGTTGATTTTTGTAAATGCATTCAAATTGAGAAAGGTTTATAATCAACAAGATTAGAAGTGATCATAGAGGAGAATTTGATAATGTTGATTTTAAAACTTTTTATGCTAAAATTGGTTTTGTTCATGATTTTGCTTGTCCTAAAACCCTACAACAAAGTAGTGTTGTAGAAAGAAATAATAGAACTCTAAGTGATATGACTAGATTTATGTTTGTGGTATCCCATGCAGGTCAGAGTATATCATCTCAGTTACGTTATTGTGCCGAGCGAGCCTGCGATAGGATTAAATATGATTTCAATCCACAACTGCTTGGTAATTTTCTTTGAACTCCATTATCGCCATTGGACTTTCTATATACACCCGATCTTCCCCCTTCATTAACATCTCGTATTATTGTTTTTTGTTTCTCCCTATTTCGGAGGGACGAATCTCATGCTTGTTGAAAGTTAAAAAATTGGATAATAAGTATCCCCTATATAATTTTCATAATTAGTTGCTTATTATGATTGTCTTGATAGATAAGAAGAGGTATTATGGATGCTACAAGTCATAAGTATATAGTTCTATTGAAATTTTGGGAAGAATAAAAACTAAAATTATGAAAAAAATCTTTTCCTTTTGGAAGTATAAAATTTTGTGGTAATTTCATAATTAATGGAGTCGGGTGATCGAAGGTAGGTAGACGTCCTCAATAGGCAATTTGGAAAAAATCATCGAGGTTTGGACTTAGAAGTTTGCGATTGTGGATAATAATATTATTTTATACTTGTAGATGGATATTAAAATTAAATAAGTATCTTTGAGGTTAAAATTGAGTTATCTTCGTGGTTAAAATTGGAGTTTTAACTATATGATCGATTCTTACTACTTTGGATCAAGATGTTAAAGATACAGGATTGGCGGTGCTGTGAGGATGAATTTAAATTTGGATTGATTTACTATTTGAGGTAATCTCTCTCTCTCTCTCTCTCTCTCTCTCTCTCTCTCTCTCTCTTTCCAAACTAATTATAAATGAAGATTTAGTTTTGATAAATGATAAGACAATGGGATGATGACTTTATGGAATTTTGAAAAAAATGGTGTTTAAGAAATATGATCGAGTGAAAAATATTGAAATTTGATTTTGAGGACTAAATTCTTTTAAGGTGGGTAGAATGTAACCCCCGAGTAATTCATTTCAGTTTTTTGTATTTTGTATTTTTATTTTCTTAGCTACGATCTAAGCATAATAATATAGAAGTAGAGGATTAGGAAACTAAGTACTCAAAATAATAGTTGTCAACAAAGACTAATAATATGAAAGTTAATATTAATAGATTAACTAAACTTTAGTTACTGTTAGAAGTGATTAAGTTAAGAAGACTATTAACTATATATAATTGTTAAACAATAAACTAACCAAAAACATAAAGAGAGAAATAAATAAATTAAAACGTATGGCTACTATTCTTTTGCAGGATTGAATCAAACCTATAAAAATATAAGGATCATAATCTAAGTAACATTCAAAGCTTAACCCTAAGCCATTCTTATCCTATATTTGTTATATAAATCTTGTATCGATTTTAGAAGATAGCATTGGATAAAATAAATTTGAGTTAGCGAATGGATGATTTCTGGTTATGTTTACATGTTTGATGATATTGAGGTACATCAAATATCGATAAATGTTGACTTGGGATACTGGGATTTAGATAAACAACAACTGTGTGCAGATTGAATCATTGAGTTTCGTTATCTTGATGGATGTTGGCTTATGGACTATTGGTGGATTGAATGATAGTATTAAAATTTTGAATGACTTAGTTGAAGTGACCATGAACATAAATGAACATATATTAGTTGAACTTGGCTTCGTGAATGTTAGAATTCTTAGTGATTGACCATTGATTCGGAGTGACTTGATTGAAGGACAAGGAGAATTTTAGAATTTGATCTATAACTCGTCTGGAATGAATATACAAGACTGAAGCAATTGATGATTTTGAGGATTATCTTGACTTATGGATTGATATTAAGTTGGTTTGATAATATAAGTAAATTAGATACATGGATTGAGGACGTGCAGGATTGGAATTAGACGTAAGTTAGGATTTGTAAGATTTGTGATTGAGATTTATAACTTGATGATTGGTGAATCATAATTTGGTAATTGAGATATAAGAATTTGTATTGGTGTATTATCGAAATAGATTTGAGGAATTGGACTATGAGAATTGCTTGGATTTGTGTCATCGATCATGATATAATTGAGAATGATTGTTTGTCACGACCCGCACCCGGAATTTGGACATGAGTCATGGGTACGTCCAGCCTATGCCGCAACATCGGTGGTAGAACGCTATCTAGGTCTCAATAATACTAACATAATTCACAACCTGTCTATGATATCAACTCCATAAGGAGTAAAATGAGATAAACATCTCTCAACAGCTCATAATGTATACTCAATCACAATAGCTATAAGAATATAATGGCACGATAAAAGATAAGAAAGAACGACATAAGTTAAACACAATATCTCCAAATAGAGATAAACTACAGTCTAGCTGTCCAACATAATTAGTCTTCACAAGTTCAAATTAAACTCAACATAAGTCTCAACATAAACTAAAAATAAGTCTCAAATGCATAAAATAAATAATGTCTAAACAACTGCAGGTAGTATCTCCTCTAAGGGAATGAACTCTTCTAAGCTCTCTGGTATGTAGTCTGCATCTACACCTGGTCCATAATGTGTAGGACAGAAGTCCTCAAGGTCCTCTGGAAAAAATATCCAGTCAGGAATGGAGCGAAGTACAAGCACTAACAGCAGTTCCACATATATTGACAAAAACTATAATACAGTGTAAAGAAATACAAGATAGATATAAATACTGGCAATAAGAAATACCTGAGATAATAAAATACTAGAAATAGAAATACTGGAGCATATGTCATCATCAATGGTACAACTAGCAATGAACAGAAGTATACGTGCATGCTAGAACAATGAACTGGAATATAAGTGAGTGCTAGAAATAATAACTAGAACATAGGGAAATACTAGATCAATAAACTAGAGATACATGTATAGACTATCTAGCTAAGTATGTGAAACATTAGCATATCATATGATCGGCTTGGGACTGGTTAGACTTGCTATGTATGACTAGCTATGATTCATGTAAGGTCAGGCTAATCATCCGGATAGCTATGCTGCAAGCAATAGTCAGGATAATCATACATAACAGGCTATGAGGCATGTAATGGTCAGGCTGCACCGACGTGAGGTATGGGTGAGCTATGATGCATATAGAGTTGGGTATGATCACATAAGCTACTAATATCTCCTCGTCCCCAGCTAGTACGATGGATCCCAATCATGACTCCTCGTGACCGGTCTCGATGATGCCAACTCGTGTATACATAGTATTAGAATCATGTACGCTATACAACTAGAATCATAGAGATAATCAACATAATAAAAACTGTCAGAGAATGTACTCGCCTATGGTCCTCTGCTGGCAATACCAATATCCTGTTTCCGAGATCTTGTCTGAATAATCCAACAGTCCTATAGACATTATTTAATAATAATACATAATTAGTCGATACACTAACATACACACAATCATAAGTACACTGAACTCAGAGACTACGCTAGGGGTGCTACTTGTCATCTAACAGGGTCAAGTGTGCGTCTAGCTGTACGGGTGTCACATCCTCAAATGATGTGCATAATCAGACAATCAATCACTAAAGCATGTCTCGTCAGTACGTAAGTGTACACAAGGCAGTCAACTCACAATTCTCAGGGTCATATAATATATGCAATTATACGGGAAAATCCACAGTTAACCTAGGGTCATATAGTACCTATACAAATATAGTCATAACTAGTATTAGCATTTAATTCCCACATATATATATATATATATATATATATATATATATATATATATATATATATATATATATACCAATTTGATTATTATACACATACGCGTACGTATACGCATACGAGTTTGGGTTTATTGCATGGTCTTTTGCAATGAATATCTAATAAACTTGTCATGACACAACACGCTAAATCCTAACGTCATTCACACGTACATATACACAAACATGAAAGGAACAACCCAAACCTGCGCGCACGTGAACGGGGGGGTGTTCAATGTCGAGGTGGTGCTCGGTTGCATCATGGATAGGCTCGGCTGCTCCTGCTGCTGCTGTTCAGGCGAGGCTCGGTCCGGTCCAGTCGCTGTCGAGGGAAGTCGTTCAGTCGTCGAGGCTCAGGCGTCGACAGGAGGTGCTCGATCGAGGAGGGGATCGGGTCCAGTCGCTGTGCTGAAGGAGGAGGAAAGTCGACGATGGTGGCATTCAGGCGAGTGGCGGGGCACTGTGATCGTGGTGGATAGTGATGGTGACGACGAAGGGACGCGGTAGTGCTAGCGGTGAGCAACGGGGTCTGGATGACCGGCGGTTGAAGGAGAGAGAGATGGGAGGTCGGCTGGTCGTGAGGGGATGAGATAATAAGGTCGGGATGGTCGGCTCTGCCGGTCTTCGGTTGGCGGGATGAACATGGAAGAAGATGAACATGAGGGGGTTCGGCTAGGTCAAGCTTTGGGGTGATGGGGATGATAAAAATAAGGAAAATGATATATATATATATATATAGAAAAGTAGGGTTTTGAGGTTGACCTAGGGTGGGGGCCGGTCAACACTCCTTGGAATTAGGTTTCATTTATCATGTAGATATTTTAAAGGGCTAGGATTGTTTATTTCAAAAAATGGGTGGCTAAGATTTGATCAGGGGTTGATGTTGAGTGTTACACACTCCAAAATTATGGAGAAAAATTACATGACCGATCAATGAAGGAAAATAGGATTTCTCCATGTGTTGTGTCCAATGGGGTATAGACACCTCAATGTACTTTTGCATAAAAGTGCCCAATAATTAGAAATTTGCACAAGTGGGGTTTTTGGATTAAATTAATTAAAATTAATATAATTCGTGTTCTAAAATCAATTGGAAGTATATAGGGTTAAAATTAGATGGGACACAAGTGTCATGGATGAAGAAGACTCAGAATAGAATATTATCATAATTTGGGTTGCACAAAATGGGTCAAGATTGTGTCTCCAATTTCGATTGGAACGCACAAAGATATAAAGTTGGATTTATATAGAATAAAATAAAATTGTATGCAACGAATGTTATGTGACTAAAATGAAGCACAAGAAGGCATAGTTATGAGTCACACAAGGATCAAAATAGAAGACTGGCACGTCTAGGACAAGGATGTAAAATTTGTTGGAAGGCAAAAGCTAACGTAGTGCTCCAATTATCGAAGCGACGGTAAGGTACAACAATCAAATAAAATCACAGCAATTAAATATAAATATAATAAAATATTAACACATTAAATTAAATAAATAAAAAGACAAAAATACCCCTATTCTGAAATGTGGTAGTGACATTGTTGGATGGATTCACCCTAGGAATGGCTTTGTTGAATATATTTTGACCCTTAGATTTTGTGGATGCTGATGTTAGGGATGATCTTCGCTTGATGTTTAGATATTTGAGTAAGAATTGGGTAGAATTCCTTAGATTGCTGACTAAGGTTTGACCCTATAATTGGGGTAAGTATAATGATTTGGTTGCTTGCTGGAGATAATTAAAGATGAGTAGCATGATATCTGAGTGTGACCTTGTGAGCTAGCATAGTGCTTAGGAAGACATCCCAATATTGGGCAATAAGATTGGTATGATTGACCTTAGAAGAGCTCCTGGGTAGATTATGTTAGAATAGAGTTGGGGTAGCAAGATCAAGAGTTGAGGCTTGGATTTGATTTAGTTCATGGGAGTTTGATGGATTGCTTGTGATCGAAAGAACGAGATGGTGTCTAGAATAAGTCATATTAATCTCTTATTGTCAAATTACCTTGGTTGGTTATACTTAAGAGGAGGTGATGGATAAATTTTTTTATTGATGAAATGGGATTGTGATTCAGAATCATGCGCTTAGAAGAAGTGATTGATGGTAGTATGATCCTTGGATTTGAATTGGCTTGGATTTGAATTAAACTTACTCGAGGTAACATTGTGAATTGTATAGGCTAGAATAGTTGGGATATCGATAGTGTCGTCATAAGGAATTAATTGAAATGGATTAGATTTTTGATGGTTCGTATTTCATATTATTGGAAGAAATTTGATGAGCAAGATGGATAATGGGTTTGATATGTTGCAAGCTAGAGATTGATTGAGATTGTTCCTTGGGAACTAAATAAAGATTAATTTATACTTGGTCAAAATTGGACGTTGTTATCAAGATTGAGATCATGCTTGGAAGAGTATGAATTATATATGCATAGTAAGTGATTCAGATTTGGCTAGCGATTTGGATTTGATTAGTCGTTCTCTTGGATTTAGGAATTCTTAGGGATAGAACATGAATCGATTCAATAGTGAGTTTATGGAGACAATAGGATTTTGCTAGATTTGAATATTGATATATGATTGATGACTTGATGTAGTCAGGTTTAGAAGATTGGTTGGGAATTAAATTGAATGCCTTGAGAATTGTTGGAATTGATTGATGGTACAAACACTTGGTTTTGATTGGAGATATTAGTTGGTTTTATGCTATGTTCTTTGTATTCAGAGTAGATTGAGGTATAGTGCTTGGGTAAGTTTACCTAGTTCTAAATTTAGTCTCTTGGTGCGTTGAGTGTTAACTGCCCAATGAGTTTGAGCAGTGTAGTTCTGCACGAGGTGTATTATTAATAGAAGTAGAGGATGTTGGTGAAGTTTGGATATATAAATAGATTAAGTTTGGTAGAATGAGATATTATATGGATTTGGCTAAGGTATGAGGACCTTGCATTGATTGAGAAATTAATGAAAAATTATGTTCGAGTTATCTTTCATGTAATACAAGGCGTATTCAAGTCAGATATGAAGGAAGAAGCTTTGTGGATTAAGTGAGTTCATGTGTTTGAGTGTTTGATTCAACATGTTTGGATAGTCTTTCTGCCATGGAATAGGCATTGGAGTTTGATTCAGAGATTCAGTGGGAGTTTTTTTAGTGGTTATTTGTGCAGTTGGAGCAGTTGGTTAATGTAAGTTTCGAGGGCGAAACTTTTTTCTGAGATGTATATAATGTAATGCCCTGCTATGCTTGATTCAGTGAGATAGTTTGTCAGCTCGAAGCGTCGTTTGGACTTGGGTTCATTTAGAGGATTATTCAGAGTTCTGCTCGGCAAGGCAGATAGTTGTCTTTTTAGGTGGATGGTCTTGATCCTTCTCTCATTTTTCTTCACAATAATGAAATAGATATATGTTTAGTTCTATGCTATGAGTATTATTGCATGCTAATAAAAAAAAACCAAGATAGATAAGAAAGTAATCTCACTCTTTAACATGCTACTATAAAATATAGAATCATAAACTGATGAATTAGACTTATGTAAAGTACAACTGTTTTTACTTAGCACATGGACTATTTATACTTGTTGCTATAGAAGTAGATTTTCGTACAATTGCAGTATCGTATCACATTGATTATAATAATTTTGTAGAGTATATATATATATATATATATATATATATATATATGTGTGTGTGTGTGTGTGTGTGTGTGTGTGTTATTCTATTACTTTAGATAGGATAACTGTTGTACAATTGCTTCAAAAGATTGATAACATGGAAAGGTTTGAGACTATTGGGTCGCTAAGACATTATCCCTGGACTGGGAACTACGTAGATAAGATAATACATGGACTGAAAATATTGAGATGAGCGATGGCTCAAGAAATGGTAGCAAGGAGTATAGATGTATTGTATAGTTATTTTAGATTTTGTACCATACATATTTTTAGTATCTTACTATTCATGCATTTGCATGGTCATTGGACAACTTGTGCACAAGGTATTGTTACTCGAACAACTGCCAGGGTACCGGGATCATGTCGGCCTAGGAGAAGCGGTGCTAACGTACTAGTGCATAATGAGTTCGGGACCTGTCACACCAGATTCCATATTTGGTATTTCTTAAATTTCTAGAATTTAATTTTTTCTGAAAATATATTCCTGTTATTGAGAGAGGCTACCCGAGACCAGTAGAATAACCATTGGCATTGCCATAGACCCGGTTTAGGACCCGCATATAGAATGGACACTTGGTTTGATTCGTTTGATTGAACCCATGACTAAACCATCTTCCTCTCCTCTTAGTATATATATGAGTATTTTCTTTCTCCTCACTCATTTTCTTATTTCACTCTTCTTGCTTCCTTCTTTCTCCTCTCCTTCAAGATCCCTCTAGCCAAACCCTAGCCCTATGGAGAAGTTGTTGTGACTTGGACCGTGAGAGGTAGAAGATATGAGCCACCCAAGGCAAGTAGATCTTGCTCAATGGTGAAGCCTTGATTTTCAATTTTTTTATATATATGTTGTTTTAAAATATATTTGATGGAAAATGTTTTCATTGAGTTGCTAATCATATTTAGTTCTTAGAGGTTTGGATTTTGATGAGTATATTTGAGTATATTTGAATTTAAAGTTTAGGGTTTTTATGGATTACATGTGTTTTCGTGGTTTTGATCTACTAAAATATTATATTTTAGAAAAATAGTTTTTGTAGTTGATGGAGCACTTCATTTAGAGCACTTTGGCTTTTGATTCACTCGATTCAGAGTTAAAATAAAGTTTTTATGGAGAAAATAATTTTTGAGTTTTTTTGGATTTTCCGTTATGGCTGAACTTGCTGATTGGAGAAGACGAAGTTCTCTTGTAGCTAGCATCATATACGATCGAGAGCCCTATGCGGCCTGACCTCCATGCGGCCTGGACTCTTTGTCGCATAGCCAACCATCATACGTCTATTTTATTGGATGCATGACTGTTTATTACACAAAGTGTTCTAGAACTAAGTCCTTGAACTCCTTGTGTATTCATTTGCTGAACGAATGAGCAATTCGCTAAGTCCAAAGGAAACATCCATGCGGCCAGTGGGTGTATATGGCCAGTGAGTCCATACGGTCAGTGGGTGCATACGACTAGTGAGTCCATGCGGCCAGTGGGAGCATGCAACCAGGAATCCTTGTGCGCATTTTGTCTTTCTTTTAATTATGTCCATTTAATAACTCCTTTTTGTGATTATTGCTGTGTATTTTCTTATGTTGATACAAGTTTATATTACTAGACATGTTTTGTATGTAGTTCACGAGACAAGTTTATGTACAAGTTCACAATCCTCACGACACTGTAAAAATATTTGTGTACGTAAATCCATTGCATTTAGCATCGGACAATCGAGTGTGAGTATTGTCCAATATGTCGCGTATCGCGAATACGATAACTCATGAGAAGCTCGTACTCGTGACGCATTATTCTAGGAAAGTTCTCAAGTATCCATGACTCGAGAACTTAAAATAATTTAGTAATAATTTAAACAAGATAAGATTTACCTAGATCATTGGGAGGGAAGATAATTGCACTATCGGCTACCCCGGCCTCTAAAGGCCCCATGCAGCATGGAACAACCCTGCTAGGCAAGGGCTCAATGACTGACCAAGTTTACGCATGCTGCGACACTTACAAAACAAGTTTATATACAAGTTTATATTGCAAGACAAGTTTTTGTTTATAAAGCAAGTTTATGATGACAAGTTTAAGTTTATGCATACACGTTCAAATTTCTGTTTATGACAAAGTAACAAATTATGTCGTAGCGATGTTAATGTGCATTTAAGTTTACTCCACAAGCGTACCCTTGGCCTTCCGGGTTGACTGCAGTGCCGGTGGTAGCAATATTCTTTAAAGCATGCATTTGTTAGTTACTAGGTTTGTGATAACCCTAGTTAGTTAATTATAGCAAGATGTAGGCATGGTCGGTCGTGCAATAAATGCTTGTCTATTTGTTAAGCTCGCCCTTTTAATTTATTATTTTGGCGTATGGTTAGGGTGCTAAGTTCAGCTCGGGTGAAAGTCTGCAACTCCGGTTCTTGTTTGGTTTAAGGGTTGTGGTCCCAATTCAGAGTAGTTCCTATGCCCTTTTGCCGCTCGTCGCCTTACTTTCTTTTATAGCGCTTGTTATCAGTTCTTCCAATTATATTCTTGAGATTAGTATCGTACAAGTCTCGATCTGCATTTATTTTTTGTCTCTTTTCTGCTGTATGTTGTGATGTGATTGGTCTATCACCTTGAGCTCCTTTGTGGTACTTGTTGCTTAGGGTTCTGACCCCACTGGTTTTGTATGGCCAAATTTTTTCGAGGAGAACCAGGGTCCACTGCACTTCCAGTAAGATGGCTCGTACTCGTAGGACTGCGGCCAAAGCTCGCGAGTGGGTTTTCTTCCTCTGCCCCTCGTAGTGTTATTTTATTTTGTGGTATTTTAGCATGAGGCAGTGTTAGCCCCTTATTTTGAGATCACTTCTCTGACTTCGGTCAACATGATGTATATATTAGACCATGACTGGTATATTGGATCATGTATAATTATACTCTGTTAGTACAGTATTTTATATTCACTAGCTTCATGATCATATGTGTCACACCCCAGTCCCAAAATACCGAGGGACTAGACACGTGGCAATGGCCAGCAGCACACACCGATGGGCAAATCCAATTTAATGGACCCATCAGGGTGTACTTAAGCTATAAAATAACTATAAAGGTCTATGATACTAATCTCATCCACAGAAGATAAATACAATTAATATCCGATTCATCAAGATGAAATAATAATCAACAAGACTCAATAAATATCTCGGGGAACAACCCGATAAAGAGTTTGATACAGCAGTTCAATAGACATGAAATAAGAGTCTAACAATAGAAATAACTGAGTATAATAAACCAGATATTCAGAAGAAATCCTCGGCGATCACATCATCCTCTGGTTCTGGTATTGCTCCAGCGCCTGCTTCTGTCCCGTATATCTCGGGGTAGATCTTCTCTGCTAAATCTGGGGACATAATCCGGATTCCAGGTCCTCAGGGGACATAACAAGGTACAAGAATAACTCAAGCCAAATAAATACAGTACAGTAATATATCAGCAGGGCAAACTATGTAACCAGCTAAGTGATATGCAAGTGAGAGCATTAATTATACTCAGGCTGAAACTACTAAAGGCTCTGGGAAACCCATAGCATCATTTATTATCTCGAAGGGCCAGTATATGTGCCAAAGCTCTGTGTTAGAGTCTAAGGCACTCCCAGAATAACCATATATATATATAATCAGCTTTTATATGATATGACTCTCCCCACCCAATGTAATCACATGTCTCATATCCATGACACACAAGATCATATCTAATGCAACAAGTCATAATGATAGCTATGCATTATATAATATCTATGTCACCAATCCTGTAGCCTATACAGAATCACCATGAATAACTCAGAAGATTCTGTCTTATGAATAGTATCAAGTGTCCTATGGTATGACATACTTGATAATGCAAGCACGAAAATGTATAGGGTCGCGATATCAATCTCTAGTGATGTTACACGACTCCGCGTATGGCGTCGACACGGTCCTAGGTTGAACAGATATATCATATAAATAGATCAAGGGAATAATATAAAGCAAGTACTGCAAGGTTGGCAAGGTACACTTACTTGGGGTTTGGTTTCCAACTGTCACTCCGATATTAGCGGAATCTTTAAGTACTCCTACGAATGCTGAAATAAATATTACCATTATATTCAGAAGGTATGAAATAGCTAGGATTGCCTATCCATAAGTCCAATTTGGACACAGGGGCAAACTTGACAGTTTTTGTCAAAGCAAGGTCCACAAGTGGCCCATTTCGCACCGAAAAAAGTGCCAAAGACAAAGTTCTCTAAATTCATCAAACTTACTGTCTATAAGTCCAGAACGACGATACGAACCCAACGGAATGTCCAGAACTGGATTCTGATGAGCACCCACGATACAAAATTTTGTCAACGTTCTTAGAATCGAACCAAACTTGGGTCACAGGACCTACATATCGCTACGAGTCCGATGGCACAAGTTTTGTTGCGAAACGACGAGCACACACGAAGTTACAACGAGTTTTAGGATAGGGCCGATACGGGGCAATTTCGACGGATATGCGTTGATTCCGGTGTGCACGCACATCCAAATCAACTTTCGTGAAATCCTACACGTCCGTATTGACGGTGTGCACCTTTCGGTATAATTCGCACATGACCAAGTTACCTCGTTAAGCAGGGCGCACCCAGTTCCAGGAAAATTAAGTTTTTAAATAACCAAATTTTTGGTCATTTTTACTCTCAAAATAATTATAATCTACAACACAATAAATTAAACTAAATACAGGGTTTAAAACTTGGTTATATGGTCTAAATTACTATTCATGTAAATTTTAGAATTATTTAACAGGTTACACGTAAAACGATCATGAACTTGTGAGTTCGGGACCAATTTTTGATTTTCAGAAATAGGTTTTTTTTTCCTATTTTTGTGTCGTGGTTTGCGACCAACACAGGACGCGATACCATAAACTATTTGCACGGGATTCGAGGATGTCACGCAGTCTACGCATAGGATTTGACCGAACGAAATACAGATCTATGTACAGAGAGTTACGTGCGCGGGAAGACGATACCTCACTGATGTTTGTGAACTGGGAGGTTCGCGGCACGACGGCGGTTGCTGGGTAGGGCTGTGCGGCTGCTGGTCTTCAGGGCTGCCAGGGTTCTGGCGGAGACGTCGCTGAGGATCTCGGGTCACGACGAGGGTCGGGGTAGCCGGAGGGGCGGCGGAGTCATCGGTGGAGGTAGTGGTGCTGGGTTCGTCTGTGAGGGTCGTCAACGGGTTTTATAGGGAGCAGCGGGGACCGGTACGGAGAGGGGAGAGGTCGGCGGTTGCGAGAGGCGAAGGGGTTGGTGGGTGAGGAGGCGAAGGGGCAGCGGCCGGTCGGTGGTGAAACGATAAGAAGTCGGAGCGACGGGCGACTGGGGGAGATAAAGCGGCGGAGAGGAGCGGTCGGGATCGAGGGTTCTGAGGTTACTGTGCAGTAACTAACGGGTAGGGTCGGGTAGTGGGTCGGGTCGGGTTCAGATCCGACCTAATCCAATAGGATTGGGTGGGTTCAGGTTGGTTCAGTTTATTTAGTTTAAACCAGTTCGGTTCAAGATTTGGTTTAATCCGGTTTATTTTGGTTTATTTTAAAACTATATTTTTGTCCATTTAAAAATAGTTTTTAGGTCCAATAAATTCTAGAAAAATTATACTATGCCTAATTATTTATTTTAAACTTAAAAATATTATTTTTATAATATTTTAATATTTAATAAAATAGTTAAAAATGTTTAATTCCAGAAAACATTTATTTTAATTAATTAAAAATCACAAAAAATTCTCAAAAATTTATTTTTAATTTTTGAAAAATTCGGGTGTTTACAATATGTGGTATGTAATTTGAGACACCTTTTTTACTTTCGTATATGATATACTCTTTTACTTGATGTTGATCGATTGAGATACAAAGATTTGTCGACCTTAGGACTGACGCCATAACATGATAGCGTCCACCCATATGTCTTCTAGACAACCTTAGCACATTGTGGCTTACTGTGATATTCTGTAAGGTGTTGTTGGACATGTTGCCACGCCCCAGTCCCAAAATACCAAGGGACTAGCCACGTGGTAATGGCCAGCAGCACACTCCAATGGACAAACCCAATTTAATAAACCCGTTAGAGTGTACTTAAGCTGTAGAACAATCATAATGGTCTACGATACATGTCACATTCTAATTCTAATCTCATCCATAGAAGGTAATCACAAATCAAATATCAGAATAATCAAACTAAAAATATAATCCAATAACAAGTCTCAATAAAAACTATCTCGGGGAACATCCAAAAATAAGTTTTAGTACAGTAATCCTAGAGACAGGAAATAGACTAACTAGAAACAGAAATAACTGAGTATATAAAGCAAATACTCAGGAGAAATCCTCTGGCACCACCTCGTCCTCTGGCGTTAGTACTGCTCCAATGTCAGCTGCTGTCCCGTATACTTTGGGGTAAATCTGCTCTGCTAAACCTGGGGACATAATCCGGATCCAGGTCCTCAGGGGACATAGCAAGGTACAAGAATAACTCAAGCAAAATAAAAGCACTATATAAAAATATATCAATAGGGCAAACTATGTAACCAGCTATGTGATATGCAAATGAGAGCATTAATCACACTCAGGCTGAAACTACTATAGGCTCTGTATCGGGGAAACCCATAGCAGCATGTATTATCTCGAAGAGCCAGTACGTGTGCCAAATCTCTGGTCAGAGTCTAAGGAACTTCCAGAATATCTCTATATATATATAACATAATCAGCCTTTAGTATGGTAAAACTCTCTCCACCCAATGTAGCCTCACGTCTCATGTCCATAACACGCAAGATCAAGACCTCTAGCTAGTACAACGAGTCATAATAATATCTATGTATATGCAAGACATATGTCACGAATCCTGTAAACCTATACAGAATCACCATGAATAACTCAGAAAAGATTCTATGTCATAAATAGTGTCAAGTGTCCTATGGTATGACCTACTTGATAAAGCAAGCACGAAAATATAGGTTCGGGTTACAACTCTCTAAGTGACGTTACACGACTCTGCGTACGGCATCGACACCCGAATATTATTCGGACGTTAAGCAACGTCTCACGGTCCTAGGTTGAACAGGTACATCTCAAGAGTATATATATATATAGAAAGAACTCAAGCCAATAATATAACAGGAACTACTGTAAGTTGGCAAGGTACACTTGCCTAGGGTTTGAACTCTTTCAGTTGCTTCGGTGTATGTAGAATATTCAGGAACGCCTCCGGATGCTGAAACAAATATTACCATCACTCTCAAAAGATATAAAATAGCTAGGATTGACTACCCATAAGTCCAATTTGGACACAGGGGCAGAATGACCGTTTCTGGTCAAAACGGGGTCCACATGTGGACCACTTCGCACCGAAAATGTGCCAGAGACAAGGTTCTCCAAATTCGTCAAACATAGTGTCTACAAGTCCAGAACGATGATACGAACCAACGAAATATCCAAAACTAGATTCCGATGAGCCGATAACAAAATCGTCCGTCAAGTGGAGCCGTGGGGCCCACGATACGGGATTTTGTCAACATTTTCAGAATCGAACCAAACTTGGGTCACAGGACCAACGTAATGCTACGAATCTAATAGCGTAAATTTTGTTGCGAAACGACAAGCCCACACAAAGTTACAACGAGTTTCAAAACAGGCCCGATACGGAGTATTTTTGACGGATATGCGTTAATTCCGGTGTGCACGCACATCCAAATCAACTTCTGCGAAATACCACACGTCCGTGTTGACGATACACACCTTTTGATGCAACTCGTACACGACCAAGTCGTCTCATTTAGTGGGACGCACCTAGTTTTAAGAAAAATTTAGGTTTTAAAAACCAAGTTTTTTGGTTGATTTCATCCGCGAATAAAATACAACATACAACAAATTAAAATAAACTAATTACAGGGTTCTAATCTCAGTTAGGTTGTTTAATTAACTGATCACATAGAATCTAAAAATAATAAGCATGTTGGGAGTAAAATGGCCGTGAACTTATGAGTTCGGGACAGTTTCTGAATTATAGAAATATGGGTTATTTTTTCTGTTTTTGCGTTACGGTTTGCGATCGACACAGGATGCGATACCCTGAACTAATTGTACAGGGTTCGAGAGGGTCACGTGGTCTTCGCCTAGGATTCGATAGAACAAAATTTGGATCTATGTACAGGAAGATACGCGAGTGGGAATATGGGTACCTCGCTGATTTTGTGACAGGGCGGTCCGCGATGGGGTACGTCGGCGGCGGCAGCTACTGTGGCTGTTGCGGGGTGGTCGTGGGTTGTCAGGGTCATCGTTGGCGGAGTCGGGTGGCCGTGGGGAGCTCAGGGTCGGTCGGCGTGGAGCGGCGGTGACTGGAGGGTGAAGTCGGAGAGGTGGCGGTGGTGGTAGTGCTGGGTTTTTATTGAGGGAAGGGAGGCGGTTGTGGGGAGTAGGTCGCCTGGGGTCGTTGGGTCATGGGCCGCGGAGCGGGGGCGGGATCGTGCGCTGGCGGAGTCGGGGGGGGGGGGGGGGGGGTCTTAGGCGGTCAGGGGGGAATGGGTTATCGGTTAGGGTCAGGTCGGCAAGTCAGGTCGGGTTCAGATCTGACCCGCTAGGATGGTTGGGTTCAGTTTGGGTTGGGTTGGGTTGGGTTTGGTTCGGTTCGGTTTGGTTCAGTTTAGGTTGGTTCGGTCTGGTTTAATTAAAACAATAGTTTTTAGCTATTAAAAATAATAGTTTTTGAGCCCAATAATTTCTAGAAAAATTACACAACATCCAATAATTAATTATATACCCAAAAATATAATTTTTGTAATATTTTAATACTTAATTTAATACATAAAAATATTAATTCCTGAAGGACATTTATAATAATTAATTAAAAATCACAGAAAAATTCCAAAAATTTCTATTTAATTTTTTTTAAAAATTCGGGTGTTTACAATCTACCCACCTTAAAAGAATTGCGTCATCGCAATTAAGAAAATAAAATATAACCGATCAGAAAAGATGACGCAGTTGCAAGATATGTTTGTTGAAGCACGATACAAAGAATAAAGAATCATGAACAAAGAAAAATCGAGAGAAAGGGTGAGCGATTTGCTCAAGCAGAACATGTAGAGAAGGAATAAAAATATTTCTCTAGGCAATGAGAGATAAGTAACTCAAGTGTGAAAGAGTCTGGTTAGATCGAAGATCAACTACATCTTATGAAAACTTGGGTACCAGTGACATCTTACTAATCTAGACTAACAAGTTCATGCTAACATAATACTAGGCTTAGGCTAGAGTAATGATCTAATAGGCACGTGCTAAAGCATTACTAGGAATAGATAGCTATGATAAAACTTAAATATTACTCGCATTCACTATTCCTCGAGTCTGTGCGTCCTCCATGTCCCTGTGGTGGTGTCCTCTGCTGTTGCTGGACTTGATGGAGGAGTGCTGCCTGGGGTGCCAAGGGTGGCCTCGGCTGATCTCCTCCCGGTGCTGGTAAAGCTTTTCGGTTAACCATCGGTGTTTCTCCTCGATGCTCTATACAATTTCTGGCTAAATGTTGTCTGGATCCGCAAATCAAGCACAATTCCAACTTGCGTCTGCACTCGCTCTCATAATGACCTCGCTTGCCACAATATTGACATGTAAGCAGTATCTACAAAAATGCTCTGGGTGGCTGGTGCATGTGAGATCTCTTTGCAGCTTCTTCCTGTGGTGCTCTGGCTGGTGCTGATGTGGCTGGTCGATGAATCATCAGTGCTCTATCTCGATGCTCAGGACAATCCCTTACCGAATGTTGACTAGATCCGCAAGTTAAACATAATCCTCATTTACGTCTGCATTCTTTCTTAATGTGGCCTACCTTGCCACAGTAGTGACAAGTAGGAAGGATAATGCTAGTGGTGTAAATGCTCTCTGTGGTGGATTCATCTGTGGTCGCTTTGCAGCTCTTTTCTGCTGTGCTTGGTCTGGTGCTAATGCATGCGGCCGCTTCTAGATGGACTCTCTCCTGGTGACGCGCTCCCTGGGTCGGGCTGCAGCAAGGACGTCCGTGTAAGAAGAAGTTACAAAGAATGTGTTGCATAGTTATTTTAAGTTTATGTTATCATGCATGTCATGTTTTCATAGAAAAGTTGCATATACATGCATGGTCAAGGACAACTTGTGTACAAGATTTAGTTTCTCGAACGATATTTGGGGCACCGGGACCGATTCAGTCTAGTAGGAACATGGATAGCTAGTATTGACGTATAAGCACAAGTAATTTGGGATCTTTAATGAGGCTCACTGCCTGCACCGAAAGAATTATCGTCTAATCATAAATAGTTCAAAATGGTGTGTTTCCTGAAGTAGAATTGATGGGAATGACGCAAAATACTTTGGCCGTTGAATTCGATTAACAAGCCTACGATGACATTCTTTCGGAGGGACGCAAAAGCCCTTCACTGATCACGAAGTCGAGAAAGACTCGCAAAACTTGGCTACCAAAGTCCCGTTTCTCTTATACCGACGTCACTGATGACAAGGGGAAGAACATGATATTATGTGACAATGAGGAGTAACTCATTAGCGACTATGCTTCAACGCTTCCAGTCCATAACTCTGTGGATGACATCCTTGGCCACACCAGTGTGCCCGCAAAAAATGGTGACACTCTCGCAACAACAAACTTGGTATAATTCAGAACAACTTTGGCAAAGAAATTCATTAAGATGCCAATGATGCAGCTGACACGCATTTAGCTCAATTTTTGCGCACTCATCGTATAGTGCAAAATGATTCAAAGGACTCTGTAGTCCTAAATGACTCTGGCAGAAGAAAGAATATGCACACAGATTATGTCGTTTACAATGGCCGTGGACGAACAAAAGTTCCAAATCTAAGAAAAAATTAGAGAGTTGGAAATATTTCTTATTCGACTGCCAACTTGCCATCTAACAGATGCAGGGACTTCATGTCTTAACGGGTGAAGAAGCACACAAGAAAGAGAACATCAGTTCAAAGTTAGTAGGCAGCAACAGAGAGCCATTCGAAGCCTTGAAAGAAGTCTTGCTGACTCTACTGCCATGTACAGAAAAGCAGCAGCCTCCTCTAGTGAAGTTTCTGCGTGCAAACTATACAGATTACAAAACAAGACTCCTTTTTGTGCACAAACATGAGTTGTTGATCTGAACCCTGCACAAATAAAATATGCGCGCATAATGTCATACATAGGCAGAATTTGCCTTCCTATACCTCTTTTTATCTACACAATGTGCTCCAACAAAAGCATAAAGAAAGAGAATATACTACTACAATAATGGTGCTTTCTTGCGAGCATCATTGCCATAGTATTGTACTCGACTGTTGTTACTCCAAAACAGTTATCTCACCAATCACGCAGTCTATCTTCGATAGACTATACTATAGTTTGTCAAATGGACAGTGCTTCAAAAGACGAAGAGATGATTAAGACGATGAGGACTTGCATGTTGCTCCTGCCTACATGACAGGGAGGTCTCCTCATATTGGTTGCAACACGAGGCACAACTCTAGAAGAAGAACGAACACTCCTTCCACTTCGTCTTGAAGGGGTACAATCACTCCACCACCTTCCTCTCATGGTAGAGGAAGATCAAGAGTCAGCCAGTGAGCTGATTCTACTGAAGGGTTATATGTAGTGCCCCGCTCCTAGCGGTTCACCATATAAGGCTTATGGCTCGATTGACTCAGTCGGAATTGGGTATGGGAAAAATTTACGGCAGAATCGATCATGGACAATGCAATAAACCTTTCTAATTGATGGATCAACTTCTATTGAAATGAGTCCAATAGTTTTTGTTAGATTTTTGGTTGGATTTCTTGAATTTTCGTTTCTTGGTTTTGATGGATGCATTTTTGTGATTAGTTTTCGATGATTGATTATTTAGCCTATTTTATTGATTGCATGCATTCATTCTAGAGAACTCTAAGAGAAAGGAAGATGGTAGTCTAACTAAATATTGGTGCCAATGCAGATAGATGCGTGACCAGAACCTTAGCGAGGAAGCATCCTTTTCTCTCGGCATTCTCTCTTTGGTGAGCGATTATGTCCCTTCTTCTCTACTCTTTTATGCCAATAATTAATAAGTTCTCTTGTAACCTTGCTAAGTCTAATGATCGATAAAGCCACTAATGCCACAAGTTTAATACAACTATTGTAAATCAATGAATTGATTGATAAGAGGAAAGTTTCATTTAAATAACACATGAAAGGATACAAACATCATATCGTGGCTTGGTGCCACGATATGGAGGTAAATTAGAGTCTACGGACTACTAATCGAGAAACTGAATAAGTAGGCTGAAACGAGAATGAATGATTGTACATGTTGCTCTAAATACTTTAATACCTTACACTACTATTTATGCTTATCATATAGTCGTAGATGCATTGTTTGGGCATGGACAACTTGTGCACAAGGTAGTAAATTTTTACGAATGGAACTAAGGGCACTGGAGACCGTTCGGCCAGGAGAAAATAATAGTGCTTTGATAGCACCGGGTATAAGTGAGACATTCATTAAGACTTGCTACCTGCTTTAAATGGTGCATCGTACGTCCATCGAAGTCCTATATGACATGTCCATCATGGTGCTACACCACAAATGACCTAGTGGGAATGAATTCATGCTAATGATGTGTTTTGCAGGGGCGTGACAATATATCAACACACTCTTTCAAGAATGTGGATTTTGTCTGAAGATGTTGAACTACTTACAGGTGTTAGCAACCCTCCAAAATCTAAAGATGACAATATCGCAACTTTAGCTGAAGGTAGCATACCTAATAAATTTGAAGCAGATAATGTGGAATCAGGCTACACGATCCAATCAACTACTCTGTCTGTTAGACAACATGTTACCAGTGCGTACATAGCTATAGGTACGAAGATGGCCATAGTTATTAAATTTTCCAACATCTGGATACCCTTGAAACCATAGTCCGGGACATGCATGCGATTTTGCAAACAAGATATCAGCTCTTGCTTGCAAATTTTGCAATCCAACCAACACCTCTGGTACAAATACCTTCATAGGTCGATGAAAATCAAACTTCAGATGCATTTCTAGTTACATCTTAGCTAATTGGTGCCCAACCTACTGTTACACAACCGACTATCGCTGCACAAATGATTGACACTGAAGCTTTTCGTGCACTGGAGACCCGTGTCGCATCTATGGACAAGAAAGACAACTTGCTGAAGTTGGGGGTATCGTAGCCATACCCTCATGAATGGATAATATAGTTTCTCCACCCAATTTCAAGCCTCGATCTTTGCAGCCTTTTGATAGACTCTCATCCCCTAGTGTCATAACCCGCACTCGGTGAAGGGGCACGAGTACGTGGGTACATCTAGCCTACACTGCAGCATCAACGGTGGAACGATGTCTATGTCATCACTAACTAACTAGCACCTCACACAATATATAATATGTCAATAATATCTCAACTCCAAGGAGGAGGACAATATGATAAAAATGGTATGATAAATACTCAATCATAATTCTAAAGCACGATAAGATATCAAAGAAGTCTAACATAACTATAAAGTCTAAACATCAACAATATCCAATAATATCAATAATAACCAAGTCTCAAATATAAGCCAAAAATAAATCCGGTACCAAATGCAAATGAAAACTAACTAAGATAACTAGTGATTCCAGCTAGACCTTCCGGTAATCACTCCTGAGTGTCAGGACCCATAGTTGCTATCCCCTCATATGGTCCGTAGTACGTGGGACACCAGTCCTCTAAGTCATCGTCTGAAAAATATATCCAGTCAGGATTGGAACGAGTACAACCCAATAGTAGTTCCAATTAATTGACAAAGACTATAAAATAGTAAAATAGAGGATGCTAAATACAATAAGAAAGCAATAACTGATGCAATGACAATAGTAAGGAGAGACAGTCAATGTAAGCAATAGGGTATAGCCAATGCATATATGAGATAAAAGAGAAAATAACTACAATATCAGGTGCAAAGCAATGTAATATATGAACTAAATATAAAGAGCTGCAACTATACTAGGTATTTTGAAATACTATTTAGATATGTGATCGGCTTGGAAGACTAAATAATTTACACTAAGAAAAAACTAGCTCAATCATACGTAAAGTATATGATTAGCTAGTAGCCGATGATTTATACTACTTGCTGATAGTTATTGATCACATATTTAGCTAGTACTTCCCCCACCCCGACTGATACGATGGATCCAACCATGACACGTTACTAGCCAATGTATCCAATATTAACCAATATTATCCAATGTTATCCAATGCCAAACAAGAAGTAGTATGAGTCAAGGTAACATCTCATGGCTGAAGATCTAATATCAATACCAATCCGTGTACCATAGTGTCAAGAATCAGATGTAACATTTCTAAATACTTGAATTATAGTAATTATCAAATAATAAAAACTATCAGAGAATATACTCGCATGTGGTCCAGAGTAATGAATGTCAAATTATGTTTGAACTGGTGTCACACAGACCTATATATAAATTTCTATGTCATTTGGTATAATAAAGTGATAAACAAGATAAAATATGCTAAACATAGTTTTCTAGGTCATTTCTAGGCCGTACTAGTCAAACTAGGTCAATTACCTTATTTTGGATTCCAAGTTTACCTTTCTAGGGCTTGTATGACTAAACTAGCTAATACTAGCCTACACTAGGTTTCCTATGCCATACTAGCTAGTACTCTACACTTTATACATCATAATATATAATATAGGCTCATAAGTATCAATATATAATAAGTCTTAACCTAAACTCCTATTACCTAATCCAAAACTTAATACTTGATACCCAATCCTTACCTTGGTATCATAACTCTAATACCTAGGTTTACCCCCAAATACTTACCCTCATACCAACTCAACTAACTACAACACTTATCTTAATACACTATATAAATACCCTCTAGTATCACATGATACTTAACACACACTGATACCTACACTAACTTGCCCACACCCTTTAATTATACTTACTTAACTAAAATGCACATATACACAGACTGATATACTAGGATACTCACACTTCAACTAACTTTCCAATATTACCCTACTTCACTGATCCCACACACCCCTCCAACAACCACTGATACACTTATGTGTATCCAAACCTTAGATAGACCCCTTATCTGGACTATATAGTCTTCCTACTGCACATTGTAAGTAGTGAACCCAAGTCCCCAATTTGCTTGTGCCCTGCTTCACTGTTGCACCCTCGACTAGCACTGTGACTTACAGTGCACAAACCATATTTGCTCAAGCAACACCTATACTCACACACATTGGCCACTGCTTGTGCACAACACATCTGCCACCAACTCATCATCAACTCGATACTCAAACACCCACACCCTTAACTCCAATGCCTGGCAAGCTAATTAAGCCTTGCTGCTAACTGCTCCTCAACTTCACTCATTGAGCACTCCCATCATAATTACTGTTGTTGCATTAATTTCAGGGAACTCCTTACCTCACTACTCATCAGTTCCTACTCCTTTCACTCCTGGACATAGGTGTATCAACTTGTCTTGTGCACTGGCCACTGAACCAGGTGCACAACCGAGTTGGGCACAAGCCTGCAACACTTCAACAGATCGAGAACCAGGCTCTGCAGTTGCACTACAGTGCAAGTACCCAGTGAACCTACCAGTTGACATAAGCCAATTTCATATTGGCATGCTACTGATGGCTCTCATACTACCTTCAATCCATGCACATTGGTACCCGACCCCTTAACTTGATCATGCAGAGACCATATCCCTCCTATTACCTCCAACACAGGTAGACACCCCTCCCCATACACTCACACATACCTTAGTACACCCATGTACTCTTCTTCAACCAAACTTAGACTATTAGCAGCAATTTACCAATACCAATACAACCTGCATTCACTCACACAACTGTGTATATACACATACACAATCACATGTATAGTCACTGCTCCGATATGCATGTACCTAAACTGGTGTTCAGTCACTGCACAACTGAACTGGAAGCCTCCCCCAGCATGCTAATTACCTTAAATGTTGCTGTTCAAACCACACCAAAATTGGACAATAATACACTGAGATTCCCTCCTACTTCCAGATAATCTTGAACCCAAACCTACACAACTATACACACAGCTATTTAATTGGTATCCCCCTTCACAGACACAATACACACAATAAGATACACTATATGTATATGTATATACTCTCACTAACATATATATAAGTATTATATATATATATATATATAACTCCCAATACCAATATATATTCACAATACTAACACTTCACCCAGACCCTTGATATACCCCAAAGTCCAAGCCTCACTTGTTATGCACATATGTGCACAACACATCTCAGAAACTCCCTATAGAGTAACACCCCCACCAACTGCCTGCTCATGCAGACAAGCAACAAGTAGCTGCTGTTACTGCTCCCAGTATCTGTTCGGTTCAAAATACTTCCCTCTGGAACCACTGATACTCTATACCCCTGTCAGTACCTAATATTGCTGTAACTTCCCCATCACTCTTCTAACACATGCTCATAAACATAATCAATTTGTCAAACACTTGGTGAGTATCATGATACACACTAATGATACCATCACCAAACATTTAACCACCATCATGACACACCACTATAGCTTTTTGAACACATCTATTATAGTCAATAAAGTATAAATAGAACAATAGATATTCTATCAAACACTTGGTGGTCTAAACTCATATTTCTTCCAATTTTGAGGCACAAATCAATATTCCACTAGAAAAAATCCTAGATCTAGATAAATAAGAGCTTATAACACCTAGATCTAGCCATAAAAAGTAAATTCTACCTATGGGAGGGTTTCTATAGGTCCAATGTGTGTTCTTAACCATAAATAGAGTAGAAAAGAGAGAATTACCTAGGTTTTGAGTGACCTTCTTGAAGAACTCCGAATTTGGACACAAGACGAAGCGGACACGATCCTCAATACTTGGACTCCTCTTCATGCTTCCTCTAGCAATGAAAAGCTCCTTAGCCTCCTTGAAAAATAAGAATGAGAGGGATGATATTAATTTTGCAGGAGTTTGGTGGAGGGAGTAGCTACATGGAGGAAAGAACTCAACTAGGGTTTCTTCATGAATAATTATGAAGAAGATGGAGGCTACTATGAATAACTTATATAGACTTCCCCTTAAGGTTAGGGTTAGGGTTGAGTTTTGTGTCATGATGGTTTGATTTGACTCAAAAGCCCCTCTCATTCTTTCATGAATAGAATATTAAAACTCTTAGGAGGGAATATTCTATTCTTGAGTCCAAATTGGTTTAATGGTCCTAATCTAGTCATGACTAAATAGTGGTTCAACTTAACTAGTCTAAATTTAATAAATAATCCATTAGTCACATATTATATATATAATATTCTAATATTCAAATAATGATCAAATGACAAAAATATCCTTGCTATGAAAATCTGGTGGTTATAATCCTACCCCTCTTAGGAAAATTTTGTCCTCAAAATTTAAAGATGGTCGTACCTCCTTCTAGGTCAAACCCTCAACCCATCTAAAATCACACTATCATGTAATTTAAAGAAATTATTAATGATCATAGCATGTATGGTTATGGCTTATGTCTGTCATAAAATTGCAGTCTCTGTCAGGGTATACTACTAATTATGCTAAACTATATAGCACAAGCGACTATAAGGTACTAAGGAATCAATCAAATAAAATGGATAGAAAATGACAGGAAGATGGAACAGAACTTGCTAACCTATCACCTGTAGCGTCGGCCTCCTCGACTATCATCAGAAATGTCCCGCCCTGCTGTGGTGGCTCCCTCTGCGGATGCTGGACAATATGCGATGCCACAGGTGGTCTAACTCTACCTCTCTGCCCTTGGTCTGTACCCTGACCTGGACGATGAAGGGTCAAGAGACAATCCTTCACCAGATGCTCCGTTGATCCACAATGTAAGCACTCTCCTAGTCTCTTCCTACACACATCCTAAGTGTGCCCAGTCTTCCTGTAATAGGTACATTGAGAAGCCTGTTGCACCTGCCTTTGGGGCTGTTGGGGCACCTGTTGTACCTGAGCTTGAATTGGAGCACGAATCAGCGCCTAAAATTATTGCGACTGAAATGCACTCGCCTGCTAAAAATGGGGCCGTTTAGCTGGACCCACGTTACTGCTGCCAATTATCTTCCGGTCCCTCTTGGGCCTCAAACTCAGGTCCCTCTCGACCTTGCGGGCCTCCTTAAGTATCGCCTCGTAGGTCTCATAACTCAAAAAAATAAGGGCCTTTACGTCCCAGTTCAGGCCCTTCCTGAAATGGCTCATCCTGTCCTCCGGATCTCGTACCATATTAGCTGCATACCGGCTCAACCTGCTAAATTTTGCGGTGTACTCCTCAACAGACAGGCTCCTTTGCTGAAGGTTCTCGAACTATTGCCCCAGATCAAGTCTCTCAGTAGGCAGGAAGAACTTCTTCTTGAACAAGTCCTTGAAGCCATCCCATATCAGTCCAGGGGTAGCGATCTGTGGCTCATTCAGGAACCAAGTACTGACAATGTCTAACATCTGTAATCCGGCCGCCTCTTCGTTCAGATCCTCTGCTAGGCGGGATAAACGCATGATGTGCTCCATGTTCTCCAATCAGTCATCGGCATATATAATGCCCTCCATCCCCTTGAAAATACGGGAATCTAACTTCTTGAAGTCTTATATGTTGCCCGGCTTGGGCTGAGCCTCATGTGGCTGTGGTGGTCCAGTCCTCTCTACTGCTGCGATAACCACCTGGTGGGCATTCTCAATACCTTGTCATAGTATATTTGCCTGCCTCTGCTGTGCCGCCATCATCTTCCAGAATATGGCAAACATCTGTGTCGCATCCGCTGACACTGACAGTGGTGGGGGGTGTGCCTCAGAAGAAGCAAAAATTGGATCAACTCTACAAACAGACGAGGGATAAGGACCCCCAAAAGCAGCGAAAGCTCTCACCTGAACCGGGGAGGAAGCCCTCTGAACCGAAGAAGGTAGAATGGTATCAGCTGTTGCAGCTTCTCGAACAGGGGGTGGAGAAGTCGTCGACCTCTCAGAAACTACTCCAGCATGCTATGAACGGGTCTTCAGCGGCATCCTGAAGACAGTTTGAAATAAAAGATATTAATAAGGCACAAGATACGATATCATCAAGGAAGGAAAATAATATTTCAAAAGAAAATAATATTCAGAATGATAAAGATGGCAAGAATCAATAGGTGGAATTGTTTCCTAGTTGTGATTGAGTATTCTCTCTCATCATAGTATCCTATATCCTATATTCTATCGTAGGCTCGCAGTAGTACAACTAAGTCATTGCACTACTACGACATCGTACTAATTGCGAAACGGACCTACATGGGCCACCACAAAAATGTGTCATGACCCGTACCAGGTGAAAGGGCACGAGTACGTGGGTACGTCCAGCCTACGCCACAGCATCGACGGTAGAATACTGTCTAGGTCATCACTAGCTAACTAGCATCTCACACAATATATAATATGTCAATAATATCTCAACTCCAAGGAGGAGGACAATATGATAATAATGGTATGATAAATACTCAATCATAATTCTAAAGCACGATAAGATATCAAAGAAGTCTAACATAACTATAAAGTCTAAACATCAACAATATCTAATAATATCAACAATTCTAAATTATGATAAGATACTCAATCACAATTCTAAAGAACGATAAGATATCCCTCCTATTACCCCCAACACAGGTACATATCCTTTCCCATACACTCACACCTACCTTAGTAAACCCAGGTACTCTTTTTCAACCAAACTTGGACTGTTAGCAGCAATTTACCAATACCAATACAACCTACACTCGCTCACACAACTCTGCATATACTCATACACACTCACATGTATAGTCACTCCTCCCATATGCACGTACCTGAACTGGTGTTCAGTCACTATACAACTGAATTGGAAGCATCCCCCAGCATGCTAATTACCCTTAATGTTGCTTCTCTAACCACACCAAAACTGGACAACATTACACTGAGGTTCCCCCCTGCTTCCAGATAAACTTGAACCCAAACCTACACAACTATACACATATCTATTTAATTGGTATCCCCCCTTCACAAACACAACACACACAATAAGATACACTAAGATACACTATATGTATATGTATATACTCTCTTTAACATATATATAAGTATTACATATATATATATATCTCCCAATACCAATATATATACACAATACTAACTCTTCACCCAGACCCTTGATACACCCCAAAGTCCAAGTCTTACTTGTTGTGCACAGATGTGCACAGTCACATCTCAGAAACTCACCATAGAGTAATACCTCCCACCAACTGCCTGCTCATGCAGACAAGCAACAAGTAGCTGCTGCTACTGCTCCCAGTATTTGTTTAGTTCAGAATACTTCCCTCTCGAATTACTGATACTCTACATCCCTGGCAGTACCTAATATTGCTGTAACTTCCCCATCACTCTTCTAACACACGCTCACAAATATAATTAATTTGTCAAACACTTGGTAAGTATCATGATACACACTCATGATACCATCACCAAACATTTAACCACCATCATGACACACCACTATAGATTTATGAACACATATATTATAATCAATAAAGTATAAATAGTATAATAGATATTCCATCAAACACTTGGTGGTCTAGACTCTTATTTCTCCCAATTTTGAGGCACAAATCAATATTCCACTAGAAAAAAATCCTAGATCTAGATAAATGAGGTCTTCTAGCACCTAGATCTAGCTATAAAAAATAAATTCTACCTATGGGAGGATTTCTATAGGTCCAATGGGTGTTCTTAACCATAAATAGAGAGGAAAAAAGAGAATTACATAGGTTTTTAGTGACCTCCTTGAAGAACTCCAAATTTGGACATAAGAAAGATGAAGCGGACACGATCATCAACACTTGGACTCCTCTTCAAGTTTCTTCTAGCAATGACAAGCTCTTTAGCCTTCTTGAAAAATAAGAATGAGAGGGATGAGATTGATTTTAAAGGAGTTTGTTGGAGGGAATGTCTACTTGGAGGGAAGAACTCAACTAGGGTTTCTTCATGAATAATTATGAAGAAGATGGAGGCTACTATGAATAACTTATATAGACTTCCCCTTAGGGTTAGGGTTAGGGTTAGGTTTTGTGTCATGATGGTTTGATTTGACTCAAAAGTTTCTCTCATTCTTTCATGAATAGAATCTTAAAACTCTTAGGAGAGAATATTCTATTCTTGAGTCCAAATTGGTTTAATGGTCCTAATCTTGTCATGACTAAATAGTGGTTCAACTTAGCTAGTCTAAATTAAATAAATAATCCATTAGTCACATATTATATATATAATATTCTAATATTCAAATAATGGTAAAATGCCAAAAATATCCTTGCAATAAAAATGTGGTGGTTACACCTAGGCAACATCTCTGCTACTTCAATTCGATGATATTCTACATGCCTAGAAATGATGCTCTCTTGACAAAGATATTTGTTACGATATTGTAGGGGGGTGGCATTCGAATGGGTTTAGAATCTACCCAATGATTCCATCAAAACCTTTAAAGAAATGGAGAAGTTATTCTTAGCTAGATTCTATAAAGGAGAAGCTGATGTTAATATGTCAATTCTGATCTCCATGAAGCAAAATAAGAAAGAGTCAGCACGTGACTTTATCGAATGGTTCCAACGGCTTGTCCTTAAGCTTCCTTCTGGTATCCTATAAACTATGTTGATAAATTGCTATAGACAAAACCTTCTCCCAAAAATAATTTTTTTCTTAGGAATGGCCAAGTTTGACCACTGTGCGACTTTTATTGAAAGTGCTGACACTGCTGAGAAGTTGGTAGCTTATCTAGAGCTGATCTGGTTTAAACGACCTAGATCCTATGACAGGGGCAAACGTCCCCAAGACAACAATAATGACAACTGCATTGGCAAAGGAAAGGAGTCCTTAATTGTTGGTATTTCAAAGACAGCTTCTCATTCAAAATAGAAGGGCTCAAACAACCTGAGACCCAAGAAGGAGTTCACCTTTGATGAGGAAGATATTGTTGACATCTTCCATGTTTTGATGAAGGACAACAAGATCAAACTGTCTGACATCAGAAGGCCTGAGGAGGCGGGTCGCACCAATGATCCCAAGTACTGCCTGTTTTATCGATACATACATCACCCAACCAAAGGTTGTTACGTATTAAAAAGTAGAATTCAACAGCTGATAGACTCCAAGGCTATCATACTCTACACTGATCAAAAGAAGGTCACAACCAACATGATATCCTTACAGTTCGATAACTTTTCAATGTTGAAGGTCTAAGATGGTATCGTCTTGATACCAAAGGCAATAAAGAAGATTGTCAATCTTCCACTAGCTCAAAATCAATCAAGAGGGTTGGTTCTACCCACTACCCCGCATGGTAAGATTATGTGGGTTTATCCTAACATCGTTCAAGATATAGAATAAGAGGTTGCTTCCTCTAATTTAAAACTGAAGCAAAAGGGGAAGAATATCAAACCATATCATATGGCTCTTCCCGTATCATCACCTGTCGATGATGCACTGTCCGGAGAAACTAGGTCCAATAAGTTTATAATCTAGAGTACCCTTAAGATATCTAAATATTCTTTCTAATACATACCAATATAACTGGTTTGGGTTACTAGTATATTTATTTAGTCTACCAATAACAAATACAATTCCAGGTCTGGTCTTATTTGTATATACATAAAAGAACCTATCATCTGTGAATATCTAAGTTGTTTCACAAGTGAACCCTCATTCTTCTTGAGGATAATACTACTATCATAAGGAGTAGAGACATGTTTCTTATCAAAATACTCGAATTTCTTTAGAATTTTCTCTATAGAGTGTGTTAAGAATAGAATATAAACCTATTTACTTTTTGACACTTGCATTTCTAGAATCAAGTTGGCTTCTCTTAAATCTTCCATATCAAACTTGCTAGATAAATATTTTTTAGTATTATTTATTAAATCAAGTGTTGATCCTAGAATTAGGATATCATCTACATATAAGCATAAAATGACACAACTTCCATTTATATTTTTAGAATATACATATTTGTCATACTCATTTATTATGAAACCATATTCTACGACCACTTTGTCAAATTTATTATGCTATTGTTTAGGAGCTTATTTTAGGCTATATATATATATATATATATATATATATATATATCACTAGTTTATATACTTTCTTTTCTTGACCTTTAGCAATAAAACCTTCGGGTGCTCCATGTGGATCGCTTCTGCTAGATCTCCATTTAGAAATGCTGCCTTTTCATTTATTTGATGGATTAGCATGTCATGAATGGATTCTAACGCTAGGAGTGTTCAAATAGAGGTAATCCTAGCGACAGTAGAGTATGTATCAAAATAACCTAATCCCTTTTTTTTGAGTAAAATATTTAGCTACTAATATAGCGTTGTATTTTTCTATAGTGCCATCAGCTCTAAGTTTCTTCTCGAAGATCCACTTACAGCCTATGGGTTTAGTACCTAAATATTATGCTAAAAACTAAATACTATTCTCTATGATAGAGTTGTAATCATTGCCAATGGCTTCTTTCAAGAAAGGAGCATCAAGAGAGGATATTACTTCTTCATAAGTTGAGGGATCACCCTCTTTCAAATAAGTGAAGAAACCTTCTCCTAAATTCCTTTTAATCCTTTCTTTTTTACTTCTTTTAGGTTCTATTTCTGATTCAGGTTGTGAACTAGATGTTTGAATATGAAAACTAGTTGAAGGTGCAAGAGTAGAATTGTGAGACTCGTCTCACTATTGCGTATTTTTCATGTTCATATCTTGTATATGTGTGTTATTGCTGTATATTGCTTTCCGTATATTTTTTTGGATTTCTCTTACTGCCCTCATGTAATTCCTAGATTTGTGCATAGTGTTAAGCATACTTAATATATAACCCCTCTTTTTCTCCCTCTTTCCCATTTATTCACTTTTCCCTCTTTTTATTTTCTTCTTCTTTCCTCTCCCCTCCTCCCTAGCTGAGTGCAGCCTTGGACCGGTTTCCTCTCCCTTTTCCTTTGATAGTAGTGGTAGTAGTTAGTGGTAGTTTTAGGCAAGTACATCTTGCCAATAATGGAGAACTTACACTTTTACATTACTGTGGATTTTTTGAATTTTATTGGTCTATATTGTGCTCTATAAACTCCTATGCATGTTTACTTCTTAGTTTTTTTGGTTTTGATAGCTCGGTTGGACTAGATCTACCTTTTTAGTTTAATGTGTTCTTAATATTTTTTATAGTTTTGACCTTTTAAAATATGTTGTTTTCCAAACCTAGTTGTTCTATGTGAGAGAGCATCTGATTTCAAGTGGTTTAGAACTTTACTTCTCTGGATTTGAGCTAGAAATGAGGATTTCAGGGAGAATCATATTTTTAGAACTTGGAGCTTTTTTATGACTGAAACTTGTTGTTCTGGGACGAAGGAGCTCCATGCGGCCTGCTTCATATGCGGTCTGGACTCCTCGCTCCAAAACTCAGTATGCGACCATCTTGTTGGACGCAAGAATGAATCTGTACATGCGCCCCTTTGACCAAATACAAGAAAATTGAAAAAAAGAAATTTATCTAAATTCCTGATTCCATGCGGCCAGAGAAGCATGCGACAAAAAATGTTTATGCGGCCAAAATTGTCCATGTGGCCTGAGCTATGTATTCCTCTTTTCCAATACATGACTCAGCACCGCCTTGGCACGATTTCCCCTGAATTTGTCTTTTCTTCTTTGACACATTTTATTGGTTAGTCACATAAGTCACTTCTCTGACACGCTTTATTGGCTAGTCACTTCAGTCAGTTCCTGACCTTTTATTTATTCCCTGTCACTCAACCCTTGTCCCGAGGAGTGGACTCCATGCGGCCAGTTTTGATCCATGCGGCCAGTTTGATTCATACGGCCAGTTTGATCTATGCGGCTAGCTTCTTGCATGCGGACTATTTCTTACCTTCGGCCAGCTCATCACCTGCACTTTCAGCACTTATAGTAGCAATGTTTTTCTTTGTTTTATGTTCTTTTATGGACTATTTACTCCTTGTGCTCGGCCTAATTATTTAAATTCTTATTATGCATGTTATTTTTAAATTACTTATAACCTGGATGCTATACTTACCAGAACATGGAATACACAGAACATGGAATGTAATGGCACTATTAAACTGAGAACTCCAGATACCTGACTTGTACGAAATAAACTTGATCCCTAACTCCAGATACCTGACATGTATTGATAAACCTGATAGTGTCTCGACGTAGCTCACTCCTGACATGCTAGAATCTCCATAACTGAAATACTTGTACTGAATAGATAAATTCCCATGGTCAATTGCTTGTCCCTATCCTGATTGTACTTGTCAAGCATTTGTCCAATCTTGCATCATGTCTAAGGCAGATTTCTAAGCACCACGGTCAGGAATTCTTGATAAATTGCCTAAGTTAATAACTAGAATAATTATCTTGAAGCATCTAGAGAGATTTCTTTGCTATAAGCAATCCCGGTATCCCAGTGATACCTGATGGATTTGGAGCTCTCCGTCGAGAGGGGCATACTTCCAGCATACCGTCGAGTATCGTAATTTACCAGAAAAATACTATATACTTAATTTATCTATGCTATGTACTCTTACGTCGGGATAACCCAGATAGCCTGCAGGGCATGAGGCTGTATGCAATCTCAACTGCATTTGTTAGTAACCAGGATTGTGATAACCCTAGTTAGTTAGTGGTAGTAAGCCGTAGGTCATGATTGGCCGTGATTGCATGTTTTCTAGTCTTGCCTTGTCTTGGATCACCCAGCTACTAATCCTGAACTATACCCGTTACTGATTCCTGAAACTGCTTAAACTGCTTATTTATATATTGCTTTTACTTATATTTTCTTATGCTATTGAATGTTTGCATGATGGTTTTTGTTCTTAAGTTGGCTCCCTTGTGGTACTTTGCTGTTTTGGGGTCTGACCCCACTGGTTTTGTATGGCCTAATTTTGGAGCAACACTGCAGGATCTCCCATATATCCCGCCTCTAGATTGTCAACACGGGGAACACCCGAGGACTTGAGTGGGTTTATACTTCATCACCCACATGATCTTATACTTGTACTTTTGAGGCATTTAGCCATCGAGCACGTATTTAACATGTGTTTTAGTATTTGACATTCTAGCCTGCGGACCTACATGTAAAGCATATTCTAGACTATAATTAGAGCTGATCATGTAATATTGTACTCTGCTAGTTCTTTATTTTGGTAACTAGCTTCATGATCATCTATGTATGTATAGTTTGGGACACCTTACAATTATATGTTTGGTGATTATACTTCTTGTAACTTGTTCCTTGCTTGAGATTGAGACAACTAGGACTCATTACCCAGAAATGCCCGTTGGATTATTGAGTAAATCCTTACATGTCTAGATAGTAGTGACCGTATCTTGGGGTATAGATTACTCGGGTGTATGCAGCTGGCTGTGTCCACTCCTGCTATCTAGTATTCTGGTTCTGGGGTGTGACACGGTTTAAGTGGTGGCCCATGCAGGTTTTAAAATTCAGAAGTATGGGGGTTTATCATTGTTTAGATGTCTCAATCATGCTACTCCTTGATCTCCTCTAACATCAAATTTGTATAACAGAAATCTTGATTCAATATCTGATTTGATCCCCGATCTATCCCATCCTTTCAATTTTATCCTAGTGTTCTCTATCTTTCAGGGATACTGTTCCTGGTCCTTCCGATCAGCCAACTAGAGTTTTGCCGTTAGCAGGACAACCACCAGCCGGTCAGCATCTATTTGTGGTTCAGCCATAATATTCTGAAGCAGAGTCCAGGATGGCTCAAGGTGTGGAATAACAAGTCTAATCCGAACCACCAGTTGTACCCACGGTGATAGTTCCGCCAGTACCCACTAATACAGAAAGTGATACGTAGGCCCTAATGGGGATCATCAGGCAGTTACAAGAATCTCAAGAGCGATGGGGTGACGCTCTCACCTAGTCAATACAAGAGGCCTTAGAGAGAGGCGGATATCATGCCTCCAACTCAGCAGGCAACTTCAAGCGCCTCCAACCATTATATTTTTATGGTACCGAAGATGCGATTGCATCAGATGCGTGTCTTTAGGATACTGAAGATATCCTAGAGGCAGCTAGAGTGCCGGACAGAGAGCAAGTATTAGTAGTTCGACTGCAGTTGCTAGACTTGGCCCGAGACTGGTGGGCAGCGCAGATGATTTCTCTGACAGTACCCGTCCTTTGGGCCATCTTCAACGAGAGGTTCCAGACGAGGTACTTTGATACGGTGTTGCGTTATGACCTTCAGCAAAGATTTAGCAACTTGAAGCAGATGGATAGGACTGTCAATGGTTATGCGGCAAAGTTTTGCAGACTAAGTCGGTTTGCTTCCACCTTGGTTGCGGCCAAATTCGATAGAGCTAGGAGGTTCCAGCAGGGACTTCACCTGGAGATCATATTGACAGTAAAATAGTATGAGTTTCAGACTTTCGTTGCCGTATTGCGAGCAGCAAGGAGGCATGAGTATACCTCCCAAAGAATCATGGATAAAATTGGAGGAAGGAAGAGGACCCACACCTCATGAGGTTCTTACTCCCAGTCTTCAGTACTAGCCCCGGCAGTTAGGGCCTTGTATTGTTTGATTGAGGTGCATCATATTATTTTATGTCTATACGATTTGTGACACGAGTTAGTTTGGAACCCAAATCCTTATCAGTAAGACTCAATATACTTACTGGTAACGGTATCATGGAATTCGATAGGGTTTATGCATTGTGTCGAGTCATATTGTGTGGGCGAGGATTTCCCGCCAGATTGATATAATTTTCTATGGGAGATTATGACGTCGTATTAGGCATGTATTGGTTAAGTGCTCGATAAACGACAATAGATTACCATGCTGGCAAGGTTATCTTTCGTATTCCCCGAGAAGAAGAATTCTTATTTTCTATAGGCGAGACGACAGAGTCTTCACCAGCAACTTAAGAATGGCAGTAGCGAAAGGAGTACGATTCCCCAGATTTGTTAATGAATTCCCAAATATATTTCCAGAAGAACTTCCAGTCATGCCACCAGAAAAAGATATTGAGTTTACCATCGATCTACTTTCTGGAACAGCCCTAGTGTCAGAGAGAGTCTACATGATGGCGCCTTCAGAGTTAGAAGTCTTGTATCGAATGATTGAAGAATTGAGAACCAAAGGATTCATTCGTGCTAGTGGATTGCCTTGGGGAGCTCTGATGCTACTTGTGAAGAAGAAGGATGATACGTCACGATTATGTATTGATTATCGTACCCTCAATGCTGTAACCATCAAGAATAAGTATACATTGCCTTGGATAGATGACTTGTTCGACCATCTTAGTGGAGCGAACATATTTTCAAAGATTGATTTACGGTCTGGATATCATTAGATCAGAGTCAGAGAGCAAGATATACCCAATACGACGTTCATGTCTAGATATGACCATTATGAGTTTCTAGTGATGCCCTTTGGAGCAACCAATGTGCCAGTAGTATTTATGGATCTTATGAATCATATTTTTATGCCTTACCTGGACAAGTTCATGATAGTTTTCATCGACGACATATTGGTGTACAGTTAGATTAAAGCAGAGCACGAGCAACATCTTCGCGCAGTTCTTCAAATTCTTAAAGAGCATAAGTTATATGCAAAGTTTAGCAAATGCGAGTTATGGCTTGATCGTATTTCCTACTTAGGCTACATCATTGCCAAAGGTAGAGTGGAGGTAGATCCCAAGAAGATAGAAGCCGTTGAGACGTGGCCAGTACCCAAAACAGTTGCAGAAGTTCGCAGTTTGTTGGGATTAGCAGGATATTACCGACGATTTATGGCAGAGTTTCCTTGAATTTCTGCACCCTTGACGCAGGTAATACGGAAGGATGTCTTTGATTGGACAAATTCATGTCAGACCTCTTTCGAGAAGCTTAAGTAAAAATTGATCACAACAACTATTTTGATGCTTTCGGACGGGACAGGTGGATTCACAGTTTATTGTGATGCGTCCGACATGGGACTGGGGTGTGTTCTAATGTAGCATGGCAAGGTTATAGCTTATGCATCCTGACATGTTCGGGATCATGAAAAAAATTATCCGACGCACGGCTTGGAGTTAGCGGCAGTTGTTTTTGCACTCAAACTTTGGAGACATTACTTATATGGAGATCGAGTAAAGATTTATACTGATCACAAGAGTTTGAAGTATGTCTTTACCCAGAAGGATCTTAACATGAGGCAAAAATGATGGCTGGAGTTGATGACAAACTATGACCTTGACCTTCAGTATCATCCTGGGAAGGCCAATGTGGTAGCAGATGCCTTGAGCCAGAGAGCAGCAGCTTATTTTCTTATAGCACAGCGAGAGATTTTAGAAGATCTTCAAGAGATGGGCGTAGAAGTAGTATTGACTGGCGACGCAACATTGATGGCAGGTCTACAAGTTCGGTCAAGTATAGTAGAAAGAATCAAGGTAGCACAGTCAGCAGATGCCAAGCTTTCAGTGACTCAGAGCAGAGTGTGAGGTAGGGCGTAGACCCGAACTTAGTATTCCCAGTGACAGAAATCTCCATGTCATGCTCCAGTCCCAAAATATGTAAGACTATGGTATATGGCATTGGCCAGCTACATATTCTACCAGACTCTTATCTGACTCGAATACGTATAAGCTGTACTACAATGGTCACTATCTAGATAACACAATAAATATATCTAAATCCAAAATGAAATAAAATACAAGAATGGATAACATATATCCTGGTGTGCACCCCATTCGATACTTGTTCGAAAAGACTCGAAGATATAATAAGAGTCTATAAAACTAGGCTATGGCAGCAGGAATAGTCACGAGAGATGATAAACATAAATACGATAGAAATAATAATAGTACCTGAGTCCAATGCTTGCATGACGAGGCAGTACACATCAGCAACTCCAGAAAACTCCTCAACCATCTATGCTGCAAAACTGGCAGTGGACCAGGTCCTCAGAGGGACATAACAAGGTACAAGAAATAGCATACCAAAGTAACAGTAAATAAATAACATGTGTGCTCAAGGTATCTAACATAAACCATCTAAGTGAATGCAGTGAGAACGTACTCGTCTGCTAAACCACTGGATTTTATACATATACTGGGGGTACTAGTTATAGTAGTAATAATAGTAGTAGGTACGTACAAGCCCCATCAGGGTACCTGCACTACTATAATACTAGTAGAGTTTGGTAGCCCAGCGGTACGATAAGTTCTCCCCAACCTCATGTATCTCATGTCTAATGTCACGAAATGCAAAATAATCACTATCTATGTCTCAAGTCCTGGTGTAAATAACATCATGTCAACTAGCACATGTCTCAAGTCCTGTCCTAAAATAGAAGCCGGAATCCTCGAATATCTCAAGTGAGGCTTATGTACATGAGAGTCGTGTATAGTGTCCTAAGGTAATTAGTGCAAGTGTTGCACGTATACGGTATACGATGACAATGCAATCTAACGATACCCGACTCCGCGCACGGAAGTCAGCACCCGAATATGATTCAGACGTAAAGTATCGTCACGGTCCTAGGGTCATAACAAAGTAAATGTATTAAAAAATAAACTATAAACGGTAACAAAATTAAGTATAATTTATTGAGACCAAGGCAATGTACACTTGCCTGAATCTTTCTGATGAGTGAACAAAGATCCTGCTTCGACAATTTCAGTCATATAGTCACGTACTCCTATGAACATATGATATCTACTGATCAGCTATCATACTAAGGTATTTTATACACAACTATTTCATAGTCATCTATGGTCAAAACTAGGTCACATGGCAACTAGTCTAGTTTTAGGTTCAAGTTGGTACTAAGCTACACCATTAATCTGCCATAAATATATTCATAAATTATACTATAATAATTTTTTAATATTTACTATATTATTAGCAAAATAGTATACTCTCTCTTGAAATCATGTATTCTTCATCACAAGTAATCACCAACAAAACTAGTTAAAGTCTAGACATTTTTATGAATAATTTCTTATCCTTGATTAACATACATAAATAAAATATAATTTATATATTCTAGAAATATATTTTTAAAATGCTATTTTTCACTTATTTAACATATAAAAATAAATATTTATGCTTATGCAAAATATACTAGTTGTTTAGTACTAGTAGCTATACATTTATAAACCAAATTGTTTCCAAAATAAGCAAATGTTCCAACTCCAAATACATAATTATAAGTTCTGGAATCTAAAATAAAAATTTATATTTTACTCTATTTAATATACTATTTTATGTATTACAAAATAATAAAATTAAACTAGTTAGTATAGACTAGTTCTTAGCACATCATTCCAATAAAATCTCTTCATGAATTCTTGTGCATAACACTCTCAAAAACTTAAATTAGAATTCTGAAATGAACCAAAATATAATATATAATTACTTTCCTAACATGAAAATTAAAACTTCAAATGATAAAAATATAAACTAGCTACACCAATCTAGTGTTTACACATGCTCAACACTATTACCCTTACGAATTTCTACAAATTTTAATTCAAAAATAAATAATTTATAATCTGGAAAAATATGTAAAATTAAGTCTAAATCAGAATAAAATAATTTATTTTAAAGTTATTTTAACAATATAATAAGAATTACAAGTTGGTGTTCACTACGGGTAAAAACTAGGTTGGTATTGGGTTTTCTAGTGTAGCATGCAAAGTATATACAACAAGTTGATGAAACCTTTATATAACCTAACATGTATTGTTTAGAAAATCTAAGGGAGTTCAAGGAGAAGAGTTTTGATCACTAACCTCTTTGGAAAATGGGTTAAAAATGCCTCAAATTCAGCTTCTTCGAAATAATTCCAGATTTGACTTCTCCTCCTTGTAGCTCCTTGTGATGCTTGTGTAGTTTGTTCTAGGGGCTGTGGTGTCACGTCCCGATCCTAAAATGTGTAGGACCAGGAATACGTGACACGCCAGCTACGCATTCGACCAGACTCTTGTCTGACTCGAATATGTATAAGCTGTAAAATAAAGGGCACAGTCTAGATATCCTCATAAATGTAAACCTCTATGTCTCAATCCATAATGTAAAACAATATACAAGAAAGAGCTATATGTACTAGAGTCGGCCGCCCAATAACACACTAACTCGAATAGACTCGAGAAGAAGTATGAGTCTATAAAAACTAGGCTACAACAGCAGATGAATTAAACAATATAAAATAACTATAATATCGGTAGATATAATGTGAGTACCTGGTACCATGCACGCAAGACATTCAACTCCAACAGCAACTCCCAATGCTCCGTAATCATCTATGCTACAAAACTAGCAGGGAACCAGGTCCTCAAAGGGACGTAACAAGGTACAGAAATACAACATGCCAAGTCAACAGAAAGTACAAGTGCAACAACAGGGTACTCTATCATAACCAAACAAGTGTGACACAGTTTAAAGACAATGTTCGAAGCGTGGGCCATCCAAAATAAAACCGTAGCTCCGGATACGGAAACACACGACACGTACCGCAGCTCCGGACAAAGAGTCACACGGGTGAAACAGCAACACTAGATACAGGTATCACTACAAAATACTACATATATATAAGCGCGTGCAGAGTAGTCCAAACGTCTAGTAACTGTCTTCCCCTTCCCAAGCGGTCAACGATTGTGTGCTGAACCTGAACCTCTATCTAACAGTCTCGACACACGGAAGATAACTCAACAGACGCGACCCTAAGGTCGTCCCAGTCTCTGGTCATGATGTCATATCAGGATACAGGAATCTGGCACGATCACAGTGTATTAGTGTATCCTGGGGTGTCGATATACTTAGGTACGTACATCGAGGTACTACTAAGCATCTAACAATTTTTCTAATATATTACGATGAATGTCAGCACCCGGTTGTGATCCAGACGTGAAGTATCGAGCGTCAACATAAGTACGTGCACAATGTACATAACAAAACAATAAATATCTGTAACTGAAATACATGGTGGCAAGGTACACTTGCCTGCGTGCAGCTGATGATGACGGGGATCCGGTACCGCGTCCAAGTTCTCAGGTCCTGCAGTACCTAGAGATGAGATACAAACTCAATCAATGAGCTATCATACGACAAACAGGGATGCGATACACATCTACTCCTAAACTCAGTCTCAGCTACGACTCACAGGGACAAGGCACTAGGGGGGTTGACCACAGTTGACTGTCAGTATGATAGTCAAATCAACTAGTCATCATTACCATATCATCAAGCTATCCTCAAAACACAGTTCATGATTTTTATCCCTTCGTTTTATATCATTTTTACCCAATCATAAAGTACCACTCTAATTTAACCCTTCATTAATTTCCAGTCCCTGAATTACCGATCAATGGTTTTATACAACACACTAGTTCACAATCAAATACGTGCTTCCCAGTGTTCACCAATGTTCAATTATTAGAATCTTATTACTCAATAAATTAAATTTGTTCCCAATAATCAATTTGCATTTAATTAGGACGAAAACTGAAAATCTCATTTGGCGATTTAAATTCCCATTCATTATTTATGCCTCAAATCCGTCCATCATGCATATATATTCCACGTCCTTATTCAACTCATTTTAAAACCTCCATTAATTGATTTAGAAAACTTTTAACCCTGCATAATATCCAGAACATTTAGTTATAAACAAATTACTAAACTCCCTTGCAAACCTTAATCATAAACCCAAATCTACATTAGACCCTAATCTCATGTCATTATAATCCACATTCACCTTAATCATCATTAACACTAATCACACTAGAAATACATGATTATTTATACTTCACCACAACTACACAACCTTATTAGGCACCAACCCTAGCTATGAACACAACCCATATATATAAATAACATCCTATTTAAAAACAATAATGAAATCTGGAATTTAATACAAAAGAGGGGGGAGAGTCGACCTCGACGGCGAGGTGGTCGCTGGAAGCGGTGATCCGCAGGGTGGTGGTGCGACCATGGCCGTTCGAATGCCGGAGGGGGAGGAGGTAGGCTCGTCAGGGTGGCAGACTTGATTGGCCGGAGCGGGACGAGGAAGCTCGGCCGGATCTGGATGGAGCTACGGGGTTGGTCGCTGGAGCTCGAGATATGTGGGGAATGTAGCAGACCGGAATATAGTCGGGAGGAGTGGCTGGAGCCGGACTGGATTCGCCGGATGTCGCCTAGGGGGACTCAGTCGGCCGGACGGAGTAGAGTTGTGCCGTTGGGTCAGGACCGGAGTGCACAGTCGGGCTGGTCGGACCGCACAGCGGGCCGGATGAGCGGCACAGTGGGCCAGAGTCGGAAAAACTTCACTGACCGGAGACTGCACATCGGACTGCGGCTGGACCGGAGCTGCACAGTCGCAGGCCGGAGCTGCACAGTCCACAGCGGCGTCGGAAGTGGACTGGACCGCCGGGGGGGGTCGGCTGACCGGACGGCTGCTGGTCAGGCCGCACGGGGAGAGGAGAACAGCCGGTCGGGACGCTTGCACAGCGACGGAGGATGCACAACTGCGGGAGGGGATGGCTGCTGCACCGGTCGGAGTCGGGCTGCGCTACCTGGCCGGACCGGGGTTGGTCGGGGGTCAACGGCCAGAGTCGAGATGAAGTTGGAGTGTTGGAGAAGAAGGAGAAGAAGAAGAAGAAGAAGAAGTAAGAAGAAGAATAGAAATATAGAGGTTCGATTTTTAATGTAGAGGAGGGAGGAGAGAGAAGCTTGCATGGAGAAATAAATGGAGTAGGGAGGAGAGAGAGAGGGAAAGTTTTTCTTGGGATTAGGGCCGGTGGTGAGTTATGAAGGTGGGGTGAGGTATTGTTTTATAGGGGATTGTGAAGGGGATGGAGGGTGGTGATGATCCTATTCAAAATGGAGGGTGGAGATTTGTCATGAAGAAAAGTTAGTTTCTTCATGAAGGGGGTGAATGGATGGGTGAGAATGGGACCCCATTTTGGGACCTCTCCATTGTTCATGGCCAATAGGGTGATGATACATAAATTCATTATTTGTAACTTAGCCCCTTAAATCCGAGAAATTGCATAAACACATAAAATGACACAAAAATTATAGAGAAAATTGTGTTTAGTAATTTTTATGGTGAGAGGGTGTTGTGCGTTAGGCACGGGTTTAATTAGAAAGGCATTGGGATTAATTTAGGATTAAAAATAGGATTTACAAAGTTGGTATCCCCGATTTAAATAGAAATAAAGTGTCCCGTGAATTTAAATTAATTGGGGGCACTTGGGGTCAAAATCCGGAAATGACGCAAAGGTCAAAAATGGTGGGGGCTTGGAGTCAGTCTTGGACCCTTTAGTTGGTCCGGCTCAACGGGTTAAGTTGGTATCCCAAAATTTAGGGTAACGACACAGGTGTCCGACACAGAATTAAATATGGGTTACAATTTTCGGAAAGTTGCGCAATTAATTTAGAGCACAATAAAAAACTGATTTTAAGAGACAAAAAAGTCCAATGCCTAATTTGGCGAGTCAAGTCAAAAGTACAATAGCCCGATGGAATTTATGGGCTGATATTGGGCTCCGATTAATTTAGGAATGATAGGGCGCGCCAAGGGTTTTAATTTAAATGAATTAAATACCAGATAAAATTATCTCCTCTCTAAACCTCGACATCTGCTACCAAAACCAAAATTTTCTAAATCTACCCTAACTATCTACAAAATAAATCGAGGGGGTTTACATTCTTTCCAACTTAGAAAACTTTCGTCCCCGAAATTAAAAGTAAAGCACGATAATCTCTAAAAGAACTTTAAAACAACTAGTAATCAAATGCCGGTACGTAAATTCGTACCTTGCTCCTCAAATAAGTATAAAAATTGCTGCCGAATAGAATCCTCGCGCTCCCAAGTAGACTCGCCTGGTGAATGGTGCTTCCATGCCACTCTGACAAGTCGAATCATCTGCCCTCTCAAAGTCTTCTGCTGCGATCAAGGATCTCAACTGGCTGCTCTACGTAAGACAGACTGGGCTCGACTGTAATCTTCGAATGATCAAGTACGTGGCTAGGGTCTGCGACATATCTCCTCAGCTGCAATACATGAAATACGTCATGTACTCCCTCTAATGATGGGGGTAATGCAAGACGGTAAGCCACTTCGCCAACTCATTCCAAAATGTCAAAAGGTCCGAGGTACCTCGGACTCAGCTTGCCTCTACCTCCGAATCTGATGGTACCGCGGGTAGGCGATATCCTCAAAAATACATGGTCACCCTCCTTGAACTCCAATGGTCTGCGATCCACATCTGCCCGATGTTTCTGTCTGTCTTGCGTTGCACGTAGGTGGCTCTGGATCTGCTTGACCTTCTCTACTGTCTGTGTTACCAACTCTGGACCAAATATCTGACGCTCTCCCACGTCACTCCAACAAACTGGCGACCTACATTTTCTGCCGTACCGTGCCTCATAAGGTGCCATCTGTATGCTCGCCTGGTAACTGTTATTTGTAGGAGAATTTCACCAAGTATAGGTGGTCCTCCCTTGATCCTCCAAGATCAATCATGCATGCTCTCAACATATCCTCTAATACCTGTATCGTGCGCTCTGACTGACCATCAGTCTGTGGATGATATGCAGTGCTGAACTTGAGACGAGTTCCTAGGCTCTCCTGCATACTCTGCCAAAAATGTGACGTGAATCTGGAATCACGATCCGATACGATGCTGACAGGCACTCCATGTAGTCGTATTATCTGTCTCATATACATGTCAGATAGTATCTCTGTGGATTGCCCAACTCTTAAGGGCAAGAAATATACAGACTTGGTGAGTCTGTCTACGACAACCCAAACTGCATCCTTTCCGCTAGGGCTTCGCGGGAATCCTATGACAAAGTCCTTGGTAATGTGTTCCCACTTCCACTCGGGAATGGAAAGTGGCTGCAATAATCCTGAAGTCCTCTGATGTTTAGCCTTGAGTTGCTGCCAAACTAAATATTTCGCCACGAATCTTACAATTTCTCTCTTCATCCCATGCCACCAGTAATGTTGCTTCGTATCTCGATACATCTTCGTACCCCTGGAATAAAATAGAATAATCGAGCTATGAGCCTCGGTCATCAACTCTTGGCGTAGCTTGCCACTCGGAACGTATAGGCGATCTTCACACCTCAATGTTCCGTCTTCATGAATCTTGAATCCCGTTTGCATGTCGGCCTCTGTCCTTTCTCGCAGTCGTCTAAATCTCATGTCCGTAGGCAATGCTGTCTTGATCCTCTCAACCAAAGTAGACTGAACCTCAAGACTAGCCATCTGTCCATCCATGCCTGGCAATACAATCTCAATCCTGAGTTTCTAAAAATCCTCTAACAACTGGCAATGAGTCATAAACTACATTCGTCTTGCCATGATGGTACTGCGACTTAATTTCATAATCTGTCATCAATTCCAGCCAGTGTCTCTGTCCCATGTTGAGCTTCTTCTTTGTGTAGGCATACTTCAGACCTTTGTGTTCCGTATAAATCTCAACACGCTCTCTATAAGGGTAGTGTCGCCATAGCCTTAGTGCAATATCACTGCAGCTAGCTCTAGACTATGCATCGGATAGTCCTTCTCATGAACTCTCAGCTGTCCTGATGCATAGACTATATATTCCATCTGAACATAACTCATATTTGCTGAGCTTGGCTTACAGCCTCTCATTTCTCAGTATCTCCAATACAATCTTGAGATGTCTCTCGTGCTTCTCCTAGTTCTCGGAACATACCAAGACGTCGATGAACACCACCACGAACTTATCCAAGTACTGGTAGAAAACCTTGTTCCTCAAGATCATAAATACTGCTGGCGCGTTGGTCAAATAAAACGGTCATGACTAGAAACTCATAGAGCACATACTTCGTCCGAAGTGCCATCTTCGGAATGTCTTCTCTCCGTACCTTGATCTGATGATAGCCTGATATGAGATCGATCTTCGAGAATACATATGCACCACTTAGCTGATTCAACTGTACTGTCCCGTCTTTCTTTGGCACAATTTAGATGGGTTTTCTTCCATGGAAAAATACTAGCCCGACTGAAACTCTTGTCCAAGTGATCCTCTACTATGGACCTTCAACTCAACCAACTCTTTCGGTGCTAGTTTAAAGACGGGAAAATAATTGGCTCCGCTCTTGGAGTCAACTCTATAGCAAATTCTATCTCTCTGTCAGGTGGCAGGCCTAGAAGATTCTCTAGAAAAACATCCTCAACTCTGATATAACATGGTGGTACACTGGTTCACCTCCTATATTGTATACCCCTAAGGTAGATGGGCACCACACTCCTGGGCTCCTTGAACTCAACACAGGGTAACCTGGTGGCCTAAAAATATAAATGCCACTATGTCGACAATCTAGTATCGCGTGGTATTGGCTCAATCAACTCATGCTAGGACGGTGTCATCGTCCAGACTTAACCTCAAAATAAATCCTCATGTTCTGTTTACCATACTAATCCTTTAAAAGAAAAAAAAATTTCCCTTGCCTAAAGTATAATTTCTCTTCTCCTCAATTTTTTCCTAATTTTTTTTTTATTCCTCGAGTTTCTTCTTTTCGTTATTTATCTCTCCAAGTCGCACAGTACAATATTGGTATCACTCAAGCACATACTAGAATTTCCTGGAATCCGATTATTATCTCCCAAGTGAGTCCTAAAATTTCTATCTCCTCTAGCTCATAATCATCGTTCCTAGCATTGCTATCGTATACGACTACTAGTTTCCAACATCAGGCTATGCATTTTCGTGAATTATTCTAGGTCATGATCAACAATCCTTCCAGCTCTCAGTACTTCCAAGATCACTGCTACCTCAAATACGGGTAGGGTACTACTAGGTCCAACTCCCTTGCCAACCTTCCACACTAGTTCTAGAATCCAAAGAACCCATCAATCTATCCTGATAAGGTAACAATCTTCTCCGAGAAAGGTATACGAATTTCTGTCTCAGTCGTCTGGTCTTCGATCTTCTTCTGGAGGGAAGTCATCAGTCACAAGCATTCGTCTCCCCGAACAATAGGGGACGAGAAACAAGGATAGCGAAATTGACGAAGATTGGACGAATGCAAAGTGGAAGTCCAAGGGCGATAATCACATACCAAGAGTTTTGAAATCGATTATGGATTGAGATCCTATTCAACAATCATAACATCTATTCCTAATTTGCAGGCTCGCTTGGGACAGTTAGGTGACCAAGACGATTTAAATTGGACCTGCATGGGCCACCATAAAAATATGTCACGCCCCGGTCCCAAAATGCGTAGGACCAGGAATACGTGACACGCCAGCTACGCATTCGACCAGACTCTGGTCTGACTCGAATATGTATAAGCTGTAAAATAAAGGGCATAGTCTAGATATCCTCATAAATGTAAACCTCTGTGTCTCAATCCATAATGTAAAACAGTATACAAGAAAGAGCTATATGTGCTAGAGTCGGCCGCCCAATAACACACTAACTCGAATAGACTCGAGAAGAAGTATGAGTCTATAAAAACTAGGCTACAACAACAGATGAAATAAATAATATAAAATAACTATAATGTCGGTAGATATAAGGTGAGTACCTGGTACCATGCACGCAAGACATGCAACTCCAACAGCAACTCCCAATGCTCCGTAATCATCTATGCTGCAAAACTGGCAGGGAACCAGGTCCTTGGAGGGACGTAACAAGGTACAGAAATACAATATGCCAAGTCAACAGAAAGTACAAGTACAACAACAGGGTACTCTATCATAACCAAACAAGTGTGACACAGTTTAAAGACAATGTTCGACGCGTGGGCCGTCCAAAATAAAACTGTAGCTCCGGACACGGAAACACACGGCATGTACCACAGCTCCGGGCAAAGAGTCACACGGGTGAAACAGCTATGCTAGATACAGGTATCACTACAAAATACTACATATATATAAGCGCGTGCAGAGTAGCCCAAACGTCTAGTAACTGTCTTTCCCTTCCCAAGCGGTCAACGATTGTGCGCTGAACCTGAACCTCTATCTAACAGTCTCGACACACGAAAAATAACTCAACAAACGTGACCCTAAGGTCGTCCCAGTCTCTGGTCATGATGTCAGTATCAGGATACAGGAATCTGGCACGATCACAGTGTATTAGTGTATCCTGGGATGTCGATATACTCAGGTACGTACATCGAGGTGCTACTAAGCATCTAACAATTTTTCTAATACGTTACGACAAATGTCAGCACCCGGTTGTGATCCAGACGTGAAGTATCGAGCGTCAACATAAGTATGTGCTTAATGTACATAACAAAACAATAAATATCTATAACTGAAATATATGGTGGCAAGGTACACTTGCCTGCGTTTTTGCTGCTGATGACGGGAATCCGGTATCGCGTCCAAGTCCTCAAGTCCCGCAGTACCTAGAGATGAGATACAAACTCAATCAATGAGCTATCACATGACAAACAGGGATGCGACACACATCTACTCCTAAACTCAGTCTCAGCTATGACTCACAGGGACAAGGCACTAGGGGGGTTGACCACAGTTGACTGTCGGTACGATAGTCAAATCAACTAGTCATCATTACCATATCATCAAGCTATCCTCAAAACACAGTTCATGATTTTTATCCCTTCGTTTTATATCATTGTTACCCAATCACAAAGTACCACTCTAATTTAACCCTTCATTAATTTCCAGTCCCTGAATTACCGATCAATGGTTTTATACAACACACTAGTTCACAATCAAATACGTGCTTCCCAGTGTTCACCAATGTTCAATTATTAGAATCTTATTACTCAATAAATTAAATTTGTTCCCAATAATCAATTTGCATTTAATTAGGACGAAAACTGAAAATCTCATTTGGCGATTTAAATTCCCATTCATTATTTATGCCTCAAATCCGTCCATCATGCATATATATTCCACGTCCTTATTCAACTCATTTTAAAACCTCCATTAATTAATTTAGAAAACTTTTAACCCTGCATAATATCCAGAACATTTAGTTATAAACAAATTACTAAACTCCCTTGCAAACCTTAATCGTAAACCCAAATCTACATTAGACCCTAATCTCATGTCATTATAATCCACATTCACCTAAATCATCATTAACACTAATCACACTCGAAACACATAATTATTTATACTTCACCACAACTACACAACCTTATTAGGCACCAACCCTAGCTATGAACATAACCCATATATATAAATAACATCCTATTTAAAAACAATAATGAAATCTAGAATTTAATACAAAAGAGGGGGAAGAGTCGACCTCGACGGTGAGGTGGTCGCTGGAAGCGGTGATCCGCAGGGTGGTGGTGCGACCATGGCCGTTCGAATGCCGGAGGGGGAGGAGGTAGGCTCGTCAGGGTGGCAGACTTGATTGGCCGGAGCGGGATGAGGAAGCTCGACCAGATCTGGATGGAGCTCCGGGGTTGGTCGCTGGAGCTTGAGATCTGCGGGGAATGCAGCAGACCTGAATATGGTCGGGAGGAGTAGCTGGAGCCGGACTGGATTCGCCGGATGTCGCCTAGGGGGACTCAGTCGGCCGGACGGAGTAGAGTTGTGCCGTTGGGTCGGGACCGGAGTGCACAGTCGGGCTGGTCGGACCGCACAGCGGGCCGGATGAGCGGCATAGTGGGCCGGAGTCGAAAAAACTTTACTGACCGGAGACTGCACATCGGACTGCGGCTGGACCGGAGCTGCACAGTCACGGGCCAGAGCTGCACAGTCCACAGCGGCGTCGGAAGTGGACTGGACCGCCGGGGGGGGTCGGCTGACCGGACGGCTGCTGGTCAGGCCGCGCGGGGAGAGGAGAACAGTCGGTCAAGACGCTTGCACAGCGGCGGAGGACGCACAACCACGGGAGGGGATGGCTGCTGTACCGATCGGAGTCGGGCGGCACTACCTGGACGGACCAGGGTTGGTCGGGGATCGACGGCCGGAGTCGGGCTGAAGCTGGAGTGTTGGAGAAGAAGAAGAAGAAGAAGAAGAAGAAGAAGTAAGAAGAAGAATGGAAATATAGAGGTTCAATTTTTAATGTAGAGGAGGGAGGAGAAAGAAGCTTGCATGGAGAAATAAATGGAGGAGGGAGGAGAGAGAGAGGGAAAGTTTTTCTTGGGATTAGGGCCGGTGGTGAGTTATGAGGGTGGGGTGAGGTATTGTTTTATAGGGGATTGTGAAGGGGATGGAGGGTGGTGATGATCCTATTCAAAATGGAGGGTGAAGATTTGTCATAAAGAAAAGTTGGTTTCTTCATGAAGGGGGTGAATGGATGGGTGAGAATGGGACCCCATTTTGGGACCTCTCCATTGTTCATGGCCAATAGGGTGATGACACATAAATTTATTATTTGCAACTTAGCCCCTTAAATTCAGAAAATTGTATGAACACATAAAATGACACAAAAATTGTGGAGAAAATTGTGTTTAGTAATTTTTATGGTGAGAGAGTATTGTGCGTTAGGCACGGGTTTAATTAGAAAGGCATTGGGATTAATTTAGGATTAAAAATGGGATTTACAAAATTGGTATCCCCGATTTAAATAGAAATAAAGTGTCCCGCGAATTTAAATTAATTGGGGGCACTTGGGGTCAATATCCGAAAATGACGCAAAGGTCAAAAATGGTGGGGGCTTGGAGTCAGTCTTGGACCCTTTAGTTGGTCCGGCTCAACGGATTAAGTTGGTATCCCAAAATTTAGGGTAACGACATAGGTGTCCGACACGAAATTAAATATGGGTTACAATTTTTGAAAAGTTGCACAATTAATTTAGAGCACAATAAAAAACTAATTTTAAGAGACGGAAAAGTCCAGTGCCTAATTTGGCGAGTCAAGTCGAAAGTACAATAGCCCGATGGAATTTATGGGCTGATATTGGGCTCCGATTAATTTAGGAATGATAGGGCACGCCAAGGGTTTTAATTTAAATGAATTAAATGCCAGATAAAATTATCTCCACTTTAAACCTCGACATCTGCTACCAAAACCAAAATTTTCCAAATCTACCCTAACTATCTACAGAATAAATCGAGGGGGTTTATATGTGGTGACTATGAAAGATGGTATGAGAAGGAGATTTGGGTGCTGTGGTGATGGTTTGGAGGCTGTGGATATGGTGGAGTGGCCTAAGAAGTGGTTATGGTGAATTCAGATTCAGCCTGGACATATCTGACGGCATGGCTATTTTGAGAAACTTAGAGTGAGTTTTGATGGAAGGTTTGTGAAGAGAAAGTGTGAGAAACATGGAGATAAAGAATCATACTAAATTTGAGGGAAAGATACTTACCGTGGAGGGATATATGGCCGGATTGATGGGGATGTTAGTGAATTTAGATTCAGCCTGGATAGCGAAGGATATATGGAGGTGTGGAGGGAGATGGAGAAGGAATTTGGAGATGGTTTTTGAAGAGAAAATATGTGGCAGAGGGTTAGGAAGAAATGTTCTTCAGGTGGTTTGAATGGGGGAGGTGAAAAGAGGGGGGTTATGGACAGCCTAGTGGGAAGGAAAAAAGTTTAGGGTTACAACTTTTGCTAGTGGGGAGAGGAAGAGTTTGGGGGTTACATACTTTAGCTGGCTGAATATATTTCTCTAAATACTAAAATAAATAATGTATTGGTATGAGAAAAAAATGGTGTTTGGAATGATAGGTGGGTATTTGGTATTTAGGGTTGAGTCATGTTGGTGGTGCCAATGGTTCAATTTGGTCTAGTTTGTCTAGTCAAAGTGTCACATATATAAAATGAATTCAAAAATTAATTTTGTAACTTATTTAATTAAATAAAATAATAAAAATAATTTTAAAATACTAAATTATCCCTATACTAAAATGAGGGGGCTTACAATCTACTCAACTTATAAAAATTTTGTCCTCAAAATTTAAAATAAATATTATAGAAAAGAGTAAAATGATTCACTGCGGAAGAATGATGAATACGACTTATCGTATTGAGTTTCTCGATAAAAATAAAACATGATTTAAAGATAAGTATTACAAATTGGTAGAAAAGAATTTAAGTACGCAAGGCCATACCTTGGTTCTCGAAAGCTGGGGGACACAATTACAAATGTGATCCTTGTTCGACGCCACGTTCTAAGAGTAAGGATACACTCAGTTTCAGTCACTACCCAACTTATAGAGATTTAGTTGACAGTGAAAATTCTGATCACGATCATATTTACAAGGATTATAAAAAGTCTATCTTTAAGAAAATGGTACGAGATGATGAGGCTTTTATGACCGTAGTCACAGACTAACAAAGAAAATCTAGGTACTACCATAGTGTTATTAAGTCAATATCTCTATAAACAAAGTTTACCAGTTCTATTTGTTCATAATTAGGTCATGTATATAAGACAATAGGATATATCTTAGTCAAATACAACTAGGATGAGATGGTACAGAGGAAAATGTCCATTCCATATCTTGGATGCCGATGAACGGTTCAACAATAAGTGTCAATGGTAATATAATTTGTCAAGGTGATTAATATTTTGTAGAGAGTACAAGGGGCTCAATTTCATGCAACACAAGTATCATGGACTTAGTTTGGCTTGAGTGGGCTACGGGTATATCAGTTGTCAGGGTACTTGGGTTGCCGATGTACAATTGCACCAGGATTGAATTTTTAAGTATAAGATTTTAGAAGAAGATATGCCACAAATGTGGTGGAGTCTATATGGTGTATGGGAGTGCATACTTGGGAGTACAGTTGGGTCATTAGTTAGTAGGTCTAGTAGGCTCATGAATGTCAAAGTTGTTAGAAGAATTGAGTCGTTGTTGCATATTTAAATTGACCGCAACGAAAAAATAATATCTATGTGTCATTTGTGTGTACAAATGCGTCACAAATGTCAAGCGACTAAAATGAAGCATGTGAAGGTGAGTGAGTGATAGTCATGTCATAGGTATAGAGTGACTAGTCTAGGTCATAAGGGTGGAAGTTATTGGAAAGGAAATAATAGTGTTGTGCTCCAAATATCCGAGCCACAATAAAGGGTACCAAGGATACATAAATTAAAAAGGTAATTTAATCCGTTTGAGATTAAACATAATTAATACTAAAATAAATTCAAATTTATCCTAAATTTCAAAAAAATAATCCTACACTAAAATCAGGGGCTTTTAATCTATCAAACTTATAAAAATTAAGTTGGTATTAAAACTAAAGTCATGGTCCTAGTAATAAGATTTCTGGAAGTGCCTATTTCCTAAATAAGGATACAAGAATTCTAAGGTTTACTGGCTGTAATTAAAGATTATCTAAGGGAACCTAGATACTGTCAGGGTGCTATTGGTCAACAACTTTATAAGAGAAATTACTATCCATCCAATACTGCTCTTGTATAGGTCAAGCTTCTAAAAGACAGAAGAAATGACTGAGTCAGATCTAACTAAGGCAAGGTTGTATAAAGGATTCGATCATCGATGGACATTGATGACGAAGAGACCAAAATTGAGAGAATTGTGAGATGAAGGAATTATAAACCATGATAAGAATAAATTATGATAAGTCTACATGGTTGAATAAGGCACGGTTAGGCAGGTATTTAGAGAATCAAGTCATGGTGACTAGATCAAGGGGATTAGTATAAAAAAGAACTGATACCTATGGTGATATGGATATTAACACAAGGATTGATATCAACTAAGGGATTAATTTTGTAATTAAGGCACAACTAGGAAAATATGAAGGATCTACTCATTTGGATAATTATAAGGCTTGTTGCTGCAAAAGTAAGAGACTTATGATCGTAAAACATGATATAAATTTTTAATAGGAAGGAAAGGAATACAATCGATAAAGTAATATAATAAATCCTTGATCTTGATACTATACTTCCTATAAATTTTATTCTATATAACCTCCCCCATACTATTGGCAACCCGTTTTTAGCTATAGATAAGTATCATACATTCCTTACAATTTTGTCTAACTCGCATATTCCTAACTTAGTAGGTAAGGGTCAAGGCTAAACTAAGCAAGTACTTAGGTCTATTAATCATGGCATACTATTTACTACTGACACTCTTCAAATCACGATTGGGATTGGTCATTCCAATACTAGTCTAACCTTTAATTAGAATGTCTATCTATTCTCATGCAACTTACCCCTTCTATTACTTATCCCTCTGTACTGTTGTTCTTCTAGTTTCTGCTATCTTTCTTATAGAAGTCCTCTTGGCTAGGTTACTACCCTACAACACAAGCATCAAGTCATGATCATCTCTTCTAAGTAATAAATTTATCGAACTCCATAAAATGGTAATATTCTACACAGGCTTAGGTCTAATCTTAACTACAAGGTTTGTTAATCTATTCTATTCATTATGAGAATCTCAAAGCATATCTTCTAAAGTCTTCCTTAAGCTTGGTCCTATTGGTTTATGGGGATACACATATTCTAAGGTTTAACTGGGTATCCTCTCAATAGTTATCATAGTCATCTCAGTCATTATGGAAACTCGATGTCTATCCTGACCAATATTGATGATTGATAAAGGTTCTAGTCCAACACTAACTGCTAGTGGGAGTTCTACTATCTATTTAATAAGGAAAAGTTCTCTGTTAAGGCTAATCCTTATATATAACTCCAAGATATCCTCACGTTCTAGTAGTCTACCTAGTACAGGCATTTATGTTACCCATTTCTAACATAGATAACCCTTCATATGAATTATTCTACCAACCCTACTTATATAAATATATAATTAAAAGTCAAGCACGAGTGTTCATCCTTCCGAAATAGGAAAGACCGAGATTCAAATGATAGGGAGTTCAAGAAGGGTATCATCGAATATAATTTTTGAGGTTCAAAGGCGATAATTAGAAATCAAAAAAAGGTTCAAAGCAATTATGGATTGAGATCCTAACAAACATATCCTAGTGCAGGCTCGCTCGGTAAAGTAACGTAACCGAAACGATTTAATCAGGACCTGCATGGACCACCATAAAAACTATGTCACGCTCCAGTCCTAAAATACGTAGGACCAGGGTACGTGGCATTAGCCAGCTACATATTCTACCAGACTCTTGTCTGACTCGAATACGTATAAGCTATACTACAATGATCACTATCTAGATAATATAGTAAATATATCTAAGTCTCAGTCCACAACGAAATAAAATACAATAATGGATGACATATATCCTGATGTGTACCCCATTCGATACTTGTCCGAATAAACTCAAAGAAATAATAAGAGTCTACAAAACTAGGCTATGGCAGCAAAAATAGTAACGAAAGATGATAAACATAACTACGGTAGAAATAATAACAATACCTGAGTCCAATGCCTGCAAGACGAGATGGTACGCATCAGCAACTCCAGAAAACTCCTCAACCATCTATGCTATAAAACTGGCAGTGGACTTGGTCATCAGAGGGATGTAACAAGGTACAAGAAATAGCTTGCCAAAGTAACAGTAAATAAAAAATAGATGTGCTCAAGGTATCTAACATAAACCATCTAAGTGAATGCAGTGAGAACGTACTCGTCCGCTAAACCACCAGATTATATATATATACTAGGGGTACTAGTGATAGTAGTAATAATAGTAGTAGGTACGTACAAGTCCCGTCAAGGTACCTGCAGTACTATAATAATAGTAGAGTTTGGTATCCCAGCGGTACGGTAAGTTCTCCCCAACTCGATGTATCTCACGTCTCATGTCACGAAACGCAATACAATTACTATCTATGTCTCAAGTCCATGTGTAAATAACATTATGTCAACTATCACATGTCCCAAGTCCTGTCCTAAAATAAAAGCCGGAATCCTCGAATATCTCAAGTGAGGCTTCTGTACATGAGAGTCGTGTATAGTGTCCTGAGGTAATTAGTGCCAATGTTGCATGTATATGGCATACGATGGCAATGCAATCTAAAGATACCCAACTCCGTGCACGGAAGCCTGCACCTGAATATGATTCAGACGTAAAGTATCGTCATGGACCTAGGGTCATAACAAAGTACATGTATTAAAATATAAACTGTAATTAAAATTAAGCATTTACTGAGACCAAGGCAAGGTACACTTGCCTGAAACTTTCTGATGAGTGAACAAAGATCCTGCTTCAAAAATTACAGTCATGCCGTCACATACTTCTATGAACATGTGATATCTACCTATCAGCTATCATAATAAGGTATGTTATACACAACTATTTCATAGTCACCTATGGTCAAAACTAGGCCACGTGACAACTAGTCTAGTTTTAGGTTCAAGTTGGTACTAAGCTACACCATTAATCTACCATAAATATATTCATAAATTATAATCTAATAATTTTGGAATATTTACTATATTATTAACAAAATAGTATACTCTCTTGAAATCATGTATTCTTCATCACAAAGTAATCACCAACAAAAACTAGTTAAAGTCTAGACCTTTTTATGAATAATTTCTTATTCTTGATTAACATACATAAATAAAAATATAATTTATATATTCTGAAAATATATTTTAAAATGGTATTTTTTACTTATTTAATATATAAAAATAAATATTTATGCTTATGCAAAATATACTAGTTGTTTAGTACTAGTAGCTATACATTTATAAACCAAATTATTTCCAAAATAAGCAAATATTCCAACTCCAAATACATAATTATAATTTCTGGAATCTAACATAAAAATTTATATTTTTCTCTATTTAACATACTATTTTATGTATTATAAAATAATAAAATTAAACTAGTTAGTATAGACTAGTTCTTAGCACATCATTCCAATAAAATCTCTTCATGAATTCTTATGCATAACACTCTCAAAAACTTAAATTAAAATTCTGAAATGAACCAAAATATAATATATAATTACTTTTCTAACATGAAAATTAAAATTTTAAATGATAAAAATACAAACTAGTTACATCAATCTAGTGTTTACACATGCTCAACACTATTGCCCTTATAAATTTCTACAAATTTTAATTCAAAAACAAATAATTTATAATCTGGAAAAATATGTAAAATTAAGTCTAAATCAGAATAAAATAATTTTTTTAAAAGTTATTTTAACAATAAAATAAGAATTATAAGTTGGTGTTCACTACGGGTAAAAACTAGATTGGTATTGGGTTTACTAGTGTAGCATACAAAGTATATACAACAAGTTGATAAAAACTTTATAGAACCTAACATGTATTATTTAGGACATCTAATGGAGTTCAAAGAGAAGAGTTTTGATCACTAACCTCTTTGGAAAATGGGTTTAAAATGCCTCGAATTGCAGCTTCTTCGAAATAATTCCAGATTTGACTTCTCCTCCTTGTAGCTCCTTGTGATGCTTGTGTAGTTTGTTCTAGGGGTTGTGGTAACTATAGAAGATGGTAGGATGGTAGGAGAAGGATATTTTGGTGCTGTGGTGGTGGTTTGGAGACTGTGGTGGTGGTGGAGTGGTATGAGAAGTGGTTATGGTGAATTCGGATTCAGCCTGGACACATCTGATGGCGGGACGGTTTTGAGAAACTTAGAGAGAGTTTTGATGGAAGATTTATGAAGAGAAAGTGTGAGAAACATGGAGATAAATAAGAATACTAAATTTGAGAGAAAGATACTTACTGTGGAGGGAGATATGACTGGATTGATGGGGGTGTTGGTGAATTCGAATTCAGCCTGGGTAGGGAAGGATAGATAGAGGTGTCGACGGAGATGGAGAAGGAATTTGGAGATTATTTCTGAAGAGAAAATGTGTAGGAGAGGATTAGGAAAAAATGTTCTTCAGGTGGTTTGAATGGGGGAGGTGAAGAGATGGGGGTTATGGACAGCCTAGTGGGAAGGGAAAGAGTTTGGGGTTACAACTTTTGCTAGTAGGGAGAGGAAGAGTTTGGGGGTTACATGCTTTAGTTGGCTGAATATATTTCTCTAAATACTAAAATAAATAATTTATTGGTTTGAAAAAAAATGGTGTTTGGTGTCTGGAATGATAGGTGGATATTTGGTGTTTAGGGTTGCGTCATGATGGTGTCAATGGTCCAATTTGGTCTAGTTTGTCTAGTCAAAGTGTCATATATATAAAAGAAATTCAAAAATTTATTTTGTAAATTATTTAATTAAATAAAATAATAAAAATAATTATAAAATACCAAATTACCCATATACTAAAATGAGGGGACTTACACTCCGTTTTGGGAATCGTCTTTGTGTACCTAACAGAGACCTTTGTCGTAAGATTATGTCGGAAGCCCATAGTTTGCAATATTCAGTGCATTCCGGAGGAAACAAGATGTACAGAGAATTCGTCAGAATTTCTGGTGGAATAAAATGAAGCGCGAGATAGTGCAGTTTATTTCTCGATGTTTGGTATGCCAACAAGTTAAAGCTGAGCATCTGAGACCAGCAAGACTTCTTCAACCTTTACCAATCCTGGAGTGAAAGTGGGAGCATATTACTATGGATTTCGTGACAGGTCTACCTAGGTCCCCAGCTGACAGGGATATTATTTGGGTAATACTGGACGGACTCACGAAAGTTATAAACTTTTTTCCTTTCAGGATTGGCCAGTCCATAGAACAATTAGCCGAGATATACATGAGACAGATTGTTAGACTACATGGAGTGCCAGTCAGCATATTCTCGGATAAAGATTCAAGATTTACTTCTCACTTTTGGTAGAGTCTTCAAAAGAGCTTAGGCACCCGCCTGAAGTTCAGTACAACTTATCACCCCCAGATAGATGATCAGTCAGAGCGAACCATCCAGACTCTAGAAGATATGCTTCATTCATATACCCTTGACTTTGATGGTTCGTGGGAGGATCACTTACACTTGGTAGAGTTCTCCTATAATAACAGTTTCTAGGCCAATATCCAGATGGCACCCTTCGAGGTACTGTATGGCAGGAAGTGCAGATCCCCTGTAGCTTGAGATAACATTGGCGAAAGGCAATTGCTTGGTCCCGAGATGATAGTCCAAATAGTTGAAGTAGTCAAGCAAGTTCGGAAGCATCTTCAAGTAGCACAAGATCGCCAGCGTCATTGGGCCAATTCTCATCGACGATCTATTGAGTTTTCTTTCGGCGACCATCTATTCCTTCTAATTTTTTTCTACCTGTGGGGTCATCAGATTTGGTGTACCGGGAAAGCTTAGTCCGTGGTACATAGGTTCGTTCGATATTCTTGAGAGAGTAGAATATATTTCCTATTGTCATGCTCTTCCGCTGTCGCTTCGTAAGATACATAATATTTTCCATGTAATCCAACTACGACGGTATATACCAGATAGAAGCTATGTCCTAGATCATTCAAAATTGGTTGTTGGTACCGACCTTTCGTATGAGGAGAGGCATGTATCCATTTTAGACCGGAGAGAGAAAATTCTCAATAACCGGACCATTCGTTTAGTCTGAGTTGCTTGGGGGCATCACTCACCGGGCGAGTCAACTTGGGAGAGCGAGGATGATATCCGAGCTCGATACCCGTAGCTGTTTGACTCGTGAGGTATACTTGTTCGTATATCCTATACCCTGATCTTGTCTTGTGCATGCTTGCCTTGTTCAAGATAGCTCATAGGTTGTGATTGACACCCGTACCATGATGCTTATTTTATGGCCTGATTTCTGTTGTCTCCTTGCTAGATCCCGTGCCTTATAGAAATTCTGAGGATAAATTTTTTTTAAGGAGGTGAGAGTTATGAGACTCGTCTCACTATTGCATATTTTTTATGTTCATATCATGTATATGTGTGCTATTACTGTATATTGCTTTCCGTATATTTTTTTTAGATTTTTTTAGTTGCTCTCATGTAATTTCTAGATTTGTGCATAGTGTTAATCACCCTTGATATATAACCCCTCTCTTTCTCTTTCTTCCCCATTCTTTCACTTTTTTCTCTTTTTATTTTTTTCTTCTTTTCTCTCCCCTCCTCCCTAGCCGAGAACAACCCTGGACCGGTTCCCTCTCCCTTTTATCTTGATAGTAGTGGTAGTAGTTAGTGGTAGTTTTAGGCAAGTAAATTTTGCCAATGACGGAGAACTTACACTTTTACATTATTGTAGATTTCTTGCATTTTATTGGTCTATATTGTGCTCTATGAACTCCTATGCATATTTACTTCTTGGTATTTTCGATTTTGATAGCTCGGTTGGACTAGATCTACATTTTTAATTTAATGTGTTCTTGACATTTTTATGGTTTTAATATTTTAAAACTTCTTGTTTTCCAAAACTAGTTGTTCTATGTGAGAGAGCATCTGATTTCAAGTTGTTTAGAACTTTACTTCTCTGGATTTGAGCTAAAATAAGGATTTCAGGGAGAATTACATTTTCAGGACTTTGAGCTTTTTCATGACTACAACTTGTTGTTCTGGGACGAAGGAGCTCCATGCAGCCTGCTTTGTATGCGGTCTGGATTCCTCGCTCCAAAACTCAGCATGCGGCCATCTTGTTGGATGTATGATTGAATCTGCACATGTGCTCCTTTGACCAAATACATGAAACTTGAACGAAAGAAATTTCTTTATGTTCCTGATTCCATGTGACCCAGAGGAGCATGCAACCAAAATTGTTCATGCGGCCAAAATTGTCCACGAGGCCCGAGCTATGTATTCCTCTTTTCTAATGCATGACACAACACCACCTTGGCACGATTTCCCCTAAATTTATCTTTTCTTCTCTGAATCATTTTATTGGTTAGTCACATCGGTCACTTCTCTGACATGCTTTATTGGCCAGTCACACCGGTCACTTCTCTGACACGTATTATTTGCTAGTTACTAAAGTCACTTTCTGGCCTTGTATTTATTCCCTGTCACTCAACCCTTGTCCCGAGGAATGGACTTTGTGATGATCCATGTGGTCAGTTTTGATCCATGCGGCCAGTTTGATTCATGCGGCCAGTTTGATCCATGCGGCCAGCTTCCTGCATGCGAACTATTTCTTACCTTCGGCCAGCTCATCTCATGCACTTCCAACACTTATAGTAGCAATGTTTTCCTTTGTTATATGTTCTCTTATAGATTTTTTACTCCTTGTGCTTGGCCCAATTAGTTAAATTCTCATGATGCATGTTATTTCTAAATTGCTTATAATCTGGATGCTACACTTATCAAAATATGGAATACCAGGAACATGGAATGTAATAGAACTGTTAAACTGAGAACTTTAGATACCTGACTTATACTGAATGAACTTGATCTCTGACTCCAGATACTAGACATGAACTGATAAACCTGATAGTGGCTCGATGTAGCTCACTCCTGACATGCTTGAATCTCCAGAACTGAAATGCTTGCACTGAATAGATAAATTCCCATGGTCGATTGCTTGTCCCTGTCCTGATTGTACTTGTCGATCTATTGTCCAATCTTGCATCATATCTAAGGCAGATTCCTGAGCACCACGGCCAGGAATCCTTGATAACTTGCCTAAGTTAATAACTAGAATAATTATCTAGAAGCATCTAGAGAGATTTTCTTGCTATATGTAATTCCGGTATTCTAGCGACACCTGATGGATTTGGTGCTCATATTTTGGATTTCTTCATCATCCACCTGATCTTATACTAGTACTTTTGAGGCATTTAGCCACCGAGCATGTGTTTAGCTCATGTTTTGGTATTTGACATTCTAGCCTGTGGACCTATATGTAAAGCATATTCTAGACTATAGCTAGAGCTGATCATATAATATTGTACTCTGTTAGTTCTTCATTTTGGTAACTAGTTTCATGATCATCTATGTATGTATAGTTTGGGACACCTTGCTATTATATATTTGGTGATTATACTTCTTGTAACTTGTTGCTTGCTTGAGATTGAGACAACTAGGACTCTTGACCCAGGAATATCCGTTGGATTGTAGAGTAAACCCTCGCATGTCTAGACAGTCGTGACCGTATCTCGGGGTATAGAGTACTCTGGTGTACGTAGTTGGCTTTGTCTGCCCCCGCTCTCCAGTATTCTGGTTCTGGGGCATGACACGGTTTAAGTGGTGGCCCATATAGGTCCAAAAATTCAGAAGTGCGGGGGTTTATCATTGTTTAGATGTCTCAATCATGCTACTCCGTGATCTTCTCCAACATTAAATTTGTATAACAAAAATCTTGATTCAACATCTGCTTTGATCCTCGATCTATCATGTCCTTCCGATTTAATCCTAGTATTCTCTATCTTTCAGGAACACTGTTCCTGGTCCTTCCGATCAGCCAGCTAGAGTTTTGCCGTTAGCAGGACAACCACTAGCCGGTCAGTATCTCTTTGTGGTTCAGTCGCAACATTCTGAAGCAGAGTCTAGGATGGCTCAAGATATGGAACAACAAGTCCAACCAGAACCACCAGTTGTATCCACAGTGACAGTCCCGCCAGTACCCATCATCAGGCAGTTATTAGCATCTCAAGAGCGATGGGGTGACGCTCTCACCCAGTAAGTACATGAGGCCTTAGAGAGAGGCGGACATCGTGCCCCCAACTTAGCAAGCAACTTCAAGCACCTCCAACCATCATATTTTTATGGTAGCGAAGATGCGATTGTATCAGATGCATGGCTTCAGGACACTGAAGCTATCCTAGCAGCAAATAGAGTGCCTGACAGAGAGCAAGTATCAGTCGTTCGACTGCAGTTTCTAGACTTGGCCCGAGACTGGTGGGCAGCAAGGATAATTTCTCTAACAGTACCCGTCCTTTGGGATATCTTCAGTGAGAGATTCCAGACGAGGTACTTTGACATGGTGTCGCGTTATAACCTTCAGCAAAGATTTAGCAACTTGAAGAAGATTGACAGGACTGTCGATAGTTATGCGGCAGAGTTCCGCAGACTAAGTCGGTTTGCTCCCATGTTGGTGGCGACCAAATTGGATAGAGCTAGGAGGTTCCAGCAGGGACTTTACCTGGAGATCATATTGACAGTAGAACAACATTAGTTCCAGACTTTCGATGCCGTATTGCGAGCAACAAGGAGGCATGAGTATACCTCCCAAAGAATCGTGGATAGAACTGGAGGAAGGAAGATGACCCACACCTCATGAGGTTCTTACTCCCAGTCTTCAGCACCAGCCCTGACAATTAGGGACTTGTATTGTTTGATTCAGGTGCATCACATTCTTTTATGTCTGTACGATTTTTAACACGAGTTGGTTTGGAACCAGAATCCTTATCAGTAAGACTCAATATACTTACTGGTAATGGTATCGGGGCAGTCGATAGGATTTATGCATCGTGTCGAGTCATAGTGTGCGTGCGAGGATTTTCTGCCAGATTGATATAATTTTCTATGGAAGATTATGACGTTGTCTTAGGCATGGATTGGTTAAGTGCTCGATACACGATGATAGATTGCCATGCTGGCAAGGTTATCTTTCGTATTTTTAGAGAAGAGAATTCTTATTTTCTATAGGCGAGACAGAGTCTTCACCAACAACCTTGAGAATGGGAGTAGCGGAAGGAGTATGATTCCCCAGAGTTGTTGATGAATTCCCAAATGTATTTCCAAAAGAACTTCCAGGAATGCCACCAGAAAGAGAGATTGAGTTTACCATCGATCTACTTTTCGGAATAGCCCAGTGTCAGAGAGAGTCTACAAGATGGTGCCTTCAGAGTTAGAAGTCTTGTATCAAATGATTGAATAATTGAGAACCAAGGGATTCATTCGTGCTAGTGGATCACCTTGGGGAGCTCTGATGCTACTTGTGAAAAAGAAGGATGGAACATTGTCACTACCCCATTTTCAGGGCTGGGTATTTTTTATATTCTAATTTGGTAAATTGTGTATTGATCATAAATATTTGTATTAATATTTAATTAGATGCATTTATTTATTTTTATTGGTTGTTTTAGAATTTTGGCTAGTTTGGACCCATGTCAGACCCTAGTGGACCCTTGTTAGACCCAACCAACACCCTTGTTAGACTTATTTATTTGTTTATAATAGTTATTTATATTTTAATTAGTTATTTGGAGTGATTAGGGATTAATTAGAGTGCATTTGGAACCCCAAATCCTAATTAAGATGACTTAGTGGAGGGCATTTTAGTTATTGTGTTTAACACAAACCCTAATCCTAAACCTATTTCTATACATGGCTGGTCCTTTTTCCCCCTCTATTTCATTTCTTCTTCTTCATTCTCCTCTCCACTCTCTTTCTTCACTTCTTCCATTTTCTACTTCAATTCCAAGTAAGTTTCTCACCATTCCTTCTCTTCCTTCATTTATTCCTCTCTTTAATGTAAATCCTAACCCTTCACTTTCCCCTAACCTAGGTATGTAGAGTCTAGACTTGGTGTAGAGGCTTGGCTTGGAGGCTTGGAGGCTTGAGAGTGGTGATTTCTAGGTTTTTTGAGACTTTGGCCTTGAGATTCCAACTTTCAAGAGGTAAACCCTAACTTTTCTCTTAGTGGTTGCTCTAATATAGTGTAATTAGTAGTTTAGAACCTTTTTAGACCTTAGGTCTATCCATGGGAGAAAGTTGGAGCTTATTTGGATGTGTTTGGAGACTTTGGCATAGGGTTTTGTGTCAATTTTGGGTGAAATCCAAGATTGGCCCAATTTTGTGTGTTATCCTAGGTTAGACGGACCTAGATAGATATGCTTGGGTGTCTTGAGGATAAGTATATGTCCCCGTTCGGACACGTGAGTTCGTGTCACGGAGATTTGGGCGTTTCGAGCGATTTGGGGGTTTTTCCGTCGTCGTGGGTTCCACATGCATGTAGAATTTTGCTACGGACCTAGAATCAGAGAGTTAGCATTTTTGTGAGATTCAAGACATCGATTAAAACTCGTGGGTAAATTTTGGGTCGATTTCGAGTAGGTTTGGTGTGCGTTTCACGAGGTATCGCGAGCCGCACACCAAGTGTTCGTCGAAATGATCAAATGGCCATTTCGACTTGGTTTCTAGGTTTTGGGCTTGTGCACGGGTTGGTTTAGCCTCGGAGAGTGTGTATTAGAGTTTACGAGTTTATATATATATATATATATATATATATATATATATATATATATATTAAGTGTGTTTGTGTGTAGTGAGTTGTTAGTGTGTAGTGTGTGTTAATATATATATATATATATATATATATATGTTTGTGAGTGTGAGTGTTGAGTGTATTGGTGTAGTGTGTTTGTGTGCAGTGTATGTGAGTGTAGTGTGTGTTAGTATGTAGTGTGTGTGTGTGGTTTGTGTGTGAGTGTGAGGTATTGGTGTGTAGTGTGTTGTTTGTGTGTAGTATAGTGTTTGTGGTAGTGTGCTTGGGTGTATAGGTGTGAGTGTGTGTTGTGAGTGTGTTTGTGTGTGTGAGAGTGTGTGAGTGTGAGTGTGTGTATAGGCATATATATATATATATATATATATATATATATATATATATATATATATATATATATATATATATAAACACTCACACACACACACACACACACACACACACACACACACACACACACATATATATATATATATATATGTGTGTGTGTGTGTGTGTGTTTGTGTGTGTGTGTGTGTGTGTTTGTGTGTGTGTGTGTATATATATATATATGTGTGTGTGTATGTGTATATATATATATATATATATATATATATATATATATATATATATATATATGAGTGAGTGAGTGAGTATATATATGTGTGTGTTTATATATATGTATGTGTGTATATATGTATGTGTGTGTGTTGGTGTGTGTCGAGAGAGGGTGAGATAGAGAGCTAGAGCGAGAGAGATTGAGATGAGAGATGAGAGGGTGAGATAGAGAGCTAGAGTGAGAGAGATTAAGAAGAGAGTTAGAGAGAAATAGAGGAAGAAGGGAAGAGAGATCGAGAGATAGTGAGATAGAATGATAGAGAGAGAGAGAGTGTGAGATAGAGATAGAGGGAGAGGGAGAGGAGAATAGAGAGAGCAGCAACAGCAGAGATTAAGAGAACAACAGCAGCAGCAGTTGCTGGCAGCAGCAGCAACAGCAGCTAGTTAACCCCCCTTTATATATATATATATATATATATATATATATATATATATATATATATATATATATATATATATATATACAAGGTATTGGATCTCAATACCTTGAGATACCAAGGTATTGAGGTAAGTTGGGTATCGGAGATGAGGTATTTGCCTATACACTAGGTTATATATATATATCTATATAGTTAGATATATGTTATACATATAGTAGTATATATATATAAGTATATATATATAGATAGTTAGTTAGTTAGCTAGTGTTAGTGAGAGGGTTATGCGAGGTATCTCAATACCTTGAGATACTCAAGGTATTGGGCATCGGGGCGTGGTATTAGATTTTTACCTAGGAATGAGACTAAAGTTAGTTTTATATATATATATATATATATATATATATATATATATATACGTGCTAGTATATATGTTAGTGGGTATAGGCGGGGTATATAGCGTAGGTTGAGGTATCAGATACCGAGGGTATCCCAGTATCTCAAGGAGGCGAGTTTGAGGGTTTACTAGCTTAATGAGCTAGTTTTGACCTAGAATTTTAGGGGCACCATAGTTTGACCTAGAGTTGACCGTAGTTGCCCTGGTTGACCGCCAAAGTCAACTTTTGACCTAGTTTTGACCTATAGTTGACTTTTTGGACCCTGGGTTGACTTTTTGACCCATATTTCACCTGTTTGACTCATTTGACCTAGAACAACCCTAGAAGGTTGTTTTTAGTTATTTTATATCTGTTTAACTCTTTAGAACCCCGTTTAACCTTTCTTTTCGTAATAGATCCTTGCAACGCCAGTTTGGATCGCTAGTTGCTCTCAGGACATCAGGCGAGTACATTCTCTGATAGTTTTTATTATCTAATAATTATTATGATTCAGCTTCTAGTATAGTATTATCTGATTTTCTGGCACAATAATGACTAGTATTTCTGGATTCATTTACTTGCGACATGTATATTTCATGTTTCTGGCCTCTATTTCTGGAATTACCTACTGGCATCACATCATGACTCACTACAGGCATCACTCATGTTTTTGGCTGGACTCATACTTGATTTACGTGTCGGGTCTTGGATTCACTTGTATTAGTCGGGGCGGAGAAATACTCAAGTAGACATGTAAATATTCCCAACTGGAATCACTGGAATCACCCCCTCTTGTCTAATCTGGAATGATAGCAGCCGCACACCCAGTGTGCGGTGAGCTGTACTTACCCCTAGCCGTTTACATATCGAAACAGGTATTTCAGAGACACGAGTTCATTCTTTCTAGTCTGGACTCTCTTGCACTTCTTGACTGGTCTCACTTATACTTTCTGGACTGGACTCATTACATTTATTCTTGCTGGACTCACTTCACGAGATTGTGCACACACTTGATCTTAGTTTAGATTTCTTGTATCCTGCAGTCATATTTATCTTGCTTCTGATTTTTATGCATCTTTACCTTTATGCACCAGATATATATATATATATATATATTTCCTTGTTCATACTTCATTTCCTTTACCTTGTGCTACTTGTTACAACGGCTTTATAGTTTTTTTCATTTAACTGGAACTACTGTTAGAGGTGTACTTGCTCCAATCCTGACTGGATATATTTTTCAGAGGATCCGGAAGATTGGTGTCTGACGTTTTATGGACCTCAGCCTGTCGCTGGTACAGACACAGACCCTCTAGTTCAGGAGTAATTTCTGGGTTGGTAGCGGGGATCACTAGGACCTCAGTTGTATTTATTAGCTTTTGGTACCAGATTTGTCCCCCGGCTTTTGGTTTGAGACTTGTATTATATTTTATTCTGGATATTGTTGTATTATTATTATTGTTGTTATCTTTAGTAGTTGTAGTTATTTAGACTATGTAGTTGTTAGACTTCTTTGTTATCTTATCGTGCTTAGATTCGTGATTAAGTACTTGTGTTATCTTTATCATATTGCTCCTCCGTTTGGAGTTGAGATCTTGAAAGGCACTTATATTTGTTGTGTGAGATTGTTAGCTAGATAGTAGACCTAGACAACATTCTACCGCCGATGCTGCGGTATAGGCTGGACGTACCCATGACTCATGCCCAATTTTCGGGTGCAGGTCTTGACACATTTTTTGTGACGGCCCACGCAGGTCTTGAGCTTCGCAATTAGTACAATATCGTGATAGTACAACGATTTAGTTGTACTGCTGTGAGCCTGCTCTAGGAAATAGGATCTAGGATGAGAGTGTACTCAATCACAACTAGGAACAATTCCAATCTAATTATTCTGAAATTGCTTCCTTTTGAAATATTACGGTCCTTCTTTGATGATATCGTATCTTGTGCCGTATTGACTTCTTTTGATCTGTGTCCAGGATGCCTCCGAAGACACGATCCCATCGTACCGTTCCAGCAGCTGCCACCGAGAGGTCTGCTACCTCTCGTCCAGCTCGACTTCAGACAGCTGCTATCGCTCTACTCACTACTCCAGCGGTTGAGGGAGCATCTGCTTCTCTCGGGGATCCTCCTCCACTTGTCAATCTGAGGACTACCCCAGTCGTTCCGGTGGTACCTCTTCCACTACCTCCTACACCAGTAGACGTTATGCAGTTATTTGCATTCTTCAGGGAGATGATGGACGCGCAGCACCGTCAGGTGGATGTGATGAGGCCGGGCATTGAGAATGCCCACCAGGTGGCTATGACAACAGTGGACAGAGTGGCTCAGACCTAGCCACAGGTAGATCAGACTCAGCACCCGAGGCCGGACAACATCATTGACTTCCAGAGGATGTGACCCAAGGAGTTCTGGGGTACAGAGGGGATCCTGTACGCGGATGACTGGATAGAGCAGATTGAGGGGATGTTTCGGCTGTCACAGATTCCAGACAGCATGCAGATAGAGGCAGCGGGCAGTCAGATGTTCGACCTCGCTTTGACGTAGTATCACACTGATACAAGGATCGTGACACCAGGGCTTACTTGGGAGGCTTTCATGAGACTTTTTAAGGAGAAGTTTTCCCCAAATATGGTGCTCAGTGCTTTAGAGAGCCAGTTTGAGACACTCATCCAGGGGAGCATACTGGTGGACGAGTATGCAGCGGAGTTCTGTCGTCTAGGCAAATTTGTGGAGGGCTTGAGTGAGGCAGCAAAGGCGAGGAAGTTTCGCAAGGGCTTGGTCATGGCGGTCAAGTCTTTGACTAGGAGTGACCGCGAGGCAACTTTCGAGCAGATCGTAGGGGATGCTCAGAGGGCAGAGGATGACTTGGAGCTCAAGTCCAAGAGAGGCAGGGATGATTCAGGTAGTACGAGTGGTAGTGCGGGACTGGCTAAGCATCCTTATGGGCAGAAGATAATGCAACAGGGTCAGGATCAGAGAGTGCCTACTTGTGCCTACTGTAGGAAGGTAGGGTACACTTGGGATGTTTGTAGGAGGAGGCTGAAGGTGTGTTTGTTTTGTGTATTCACTGCTCACCAGATGCGAGATTGCCCCACTACACCTCCATTTAGTAGAGTACAGAATCAGAGAGTTGGATCTAGGTCACCTGTGGCACGGCATCATGCCCCGCACCAGCAGAGGAAGATACCCCAATAGGGCAGGGCTTTTGCGTTGACGGTCGAGGAGACTGATGCTACGTGTGTCCGGTTGGCAGGTCTGTCTCTTTTTGTTCTTCTTCCTGTCCATTTCTATTCCTTGTGGTGTGCTTCATTAGTACCTATTATTGTCTGATAAAATAAACGAAAGATATGAAAATAAGGCTTTATACGAAAACCTGCTCTTTATGTTTACAAACAAGCAGTACAATTAATTCTATACGAGGATGTCGAGTATAATTTTTTAATCTGGGTAAATATTGCTATAGGAGTCTAATCTGCAGTCGATCACTTTGTCCCTTGGACCACACGATGATAAAGAAGTGCCATAAAAGATAGAAAGCATCTTCGAAGGTTGCTAAAGAGAGTGGATGCTCGATGCCAAAGTCATCGATCACTACCATTTGCATGAGCACTGGATTCTTCTCTCTTGAAATCTGCGACCAAATCTTGACATTTTAATCTTCCGTTTTTCGACCTTGGATCTGATACTGGATTTCTTGACCAATTTCTGACCTTGGACCTCTGTTGATAGAGGTCTCTATTTATAGAGTTTTAGTGACAGTGACCACTCAGTCGGTGTAGAAACCGAGTAGTGGAAAGCACAGCACCCTTTTATACGACGGTTACAATAACCATTGCCTGCGTATAGATGACCTTTTGAATGAGCGTGTAACGCGTGTCCAATTAAGGGACAACGCGTATAACTGTTGCGAAGATTATGGCGTAGAAGCCACGTAGGTAGTTATCCTTTGTGTAGAAGAGGTTGGCGTAGAAGCCAATAACTGTCACCATGGCGTAGAAGCCAAGTAGGCATAGAAGCCGAGTAGGCGTAGAAGCCGAGTAGGCATAGAAGCCGAGTAGGCGTAGAAGCCGAGTGGGCGTAGAAGCCGAGCGGGCGTAGAAGTCGAGTAGGCGTAAAAGCCGAGTAGGCATAAAAGTCGAGTGGGCATCGAGGTCGAGTGAACGTAGAGGCCGAGTGGGCGTAGAAGCCGAGATGATATGGACGTTTTAGCCAGAATTACAGCTTTAGGAGATATAATCAAATCTCTTGCATTAAATACAAAGATCTGCCCCCATCCTGCGAGGCTTGTCTTTAAGATTTGCCATCATTCTGCACATTAAATGCAGATACGCGCCTCGAATCCTGTACGAAGAGTAACTGCTGACGTAGCAGTCTGTTTGTCTTCTGTGGAGCATAAACAGCTCATATCTGCCTGTGTAGAACTAGGCACTGTATTCCTTTGTATGCGTAAAAGCGGTTTACGCAAAAGGAAATGGCAGTAAATGACAGCCTGGGTTGCAGTGTCGCACCATCATTATAGCCATCGCCTGGGTAGTCGTGCAGTACTCTTTGTCAAGAGTCCAAACGTCAGGTTTATTGCATGATCTGACAGTTTCATTTCGAAGAATACGAAGCGTTCCTCGTACACTTTAATGCTGCATTGAAAGCGGACGAGTTTTACGCCATAAAGGCGATGTAGCACCCTTTTTACGCTGAAATAGCCTGGACATACTGCATTATGCGGATGGTCCTTGAGTTCATATTTTACGCTGTGCTCAGTGAAAAAGCTCTGCTGCACGTTGATGGTTCTGAGGTCATCTTTTTACGCTGCTCTGCATCAACATGCTGCGTATAGCTATCCAGCGTATTTTTCATGCTTCTACAAGACCCCCTTCAAAGTTTTAAATTTCTCATAATTTGAAACGCTTTAAATAAAGCATGAAGCGTTCCTCGTAATTTGAAAACGCTTTGAATGAAGCCTGAAATGGTCAAGTCTGACACGTTCTTTCAAGGCTGACTTTATGGCGGAGTTATTGGGGATCGGTGTGATCTCTTTCGCCTATAAAAAGGCTGAGGAGTTAACCTGTTCTTCCCACATTTCTTTCACCACACAGAGATGATCGCCGGAGTTCGTCGGGTCGACTTGAGGAAGAAGAAAACCATGTTCTTCCAGCATGTATGGAGCCAAAAAAGACGGCATCTTCGAGCAAATGTCCTCTGCAACGATGGATCATGAAAGGATATCATAGCCTCCTTTGCTCAGGATAATCAGCAACTTTGTATGGAGGTTCTTCCGGAGAGAGGAAGGGTCATTTTTGACCACACAGCTTGCAAGCTATATCTTGTCCTGATACTTGCGGACGAGAGCAGACAAACTAGATGCTGTCCGAGATTAAGTTGGGTAAAATATCTCAACTCAATCTGTCACGGCGCTGGACGCAGGAAAGCAAATTGACCCTGCTTTCCTATATTGGAGGATGGGTCTAGGCCCATTTTGTATCCTCCTACCGTTGATCATTTCATGTCAGTCAGTTTGCGGGAACTGACTGACTGCTGGAGAAGATGGATGAAGAATTCTGCCCATGCGAGAACCTGGCAGAACAGATTCAGGGCGAGATCTTCAGACGAAGATGAGGAAGTCCTTTGTAGACGGGATTTCCCTCATATGTAATCATGAAAATGAAGAAAAACCCTTGTAGACTGGATTTCTCTCATATGTAATCATGTTTTAATAAAATCGTCTTCTTCTGTGCATATGATCATCTTGACATATATTTTTGCTGTGAAGTCTGAATATGTGTAGCTTCGACACGTCTGGTAATTTTATGCCGACTCTGTTAGAAAGAGTGCTAGGTTATGTCCTGTCTTTTATGCATAACTTAAGGATACGTAGAAAGCCGCTTAGCAGTCGAGTATTCGAACTGTCCTGCTGTTAGGAATGAGGAACCGCGTAGATTTTTGAACTGTTACTTCTAATAAATAGAATTCTTGTTCAGACTTCATCTTCAAGAATGATTTCTCAAAAATCCCTTGGAACAGGGCGAGCAATGGCTGTCAAAAATTGAGTTGCCATCTTGAATTGTAGATAAAATATTCAGACTGGAGTCTGGATGAACTTCCAATCGACCCGTGGAGAAGAGTAATTTTCAATGTTGAACTCTGTATGCTTCGGGTACTTGGGATATTTTGAGGTCAAGAAGTAGTATCTTCTGTGTGAACTCTTGCAATTGATCGCCTTGAGAATCGTTCAAATGTACGCGCACTCTGGCCTGCGTAACTTTCAGATGTGCGGAAAGTCATAGCATAAAATTATAAGTTCGTAGCCTCTCGAGCGTAAAAGCTGTTGAGCATGAGAGCATCCGGGCGTAGAAACTGTACATTTGTAGCTTCTGAAAAGGAAATCTTCCGAGCGTGAAACTGTGGATCTGTTGCCTCTGAGCGTAAAAGCCACCGAGCGTGAAATTATAGATTTGTAGCTACTGAGCGTGAAGTCGTAGGTTTGTAGCCTCTCGAGCATAAAAGCATCCGGGCATAAAACCATAGACTTATAGCCTGTGAGCATAAAACCGTAGATCTGTAGCTGTCGAGCGTAGAAAACTCCTTAGCGTAAAAAACCACGAATCTGCTTTGCACGAAAACTTTTCGAATTCGCTGACTGTCGGCCTTCTCTGAGTAATAGGCTAACGTAGTACCCAATCATAACCGAATATTAATTATGAGATTTGGTATGGGATTCGAGGAGTCCATCCGAACTCTATATATACCCCAAGTTTCTGAGAGAAAAACTTTTCATCCGTCTTCTTCTGTGAAAGAAAGCCTTCGACTGTTCGAGTTCTTCTTCGTTTCTTCTCCGAGCCTTCAAAGTTTCCAGTAATGGCCTCGAAACAACTCTCCTCCTCTAAGGGAAAGAAGGTTGATTCTTCTTCTCGTTCTTCTGCCCAAGCGAGAGCGTCTTTGGTCGGGCAAGGCGAACTTCATTTTGAGCGAAGTGTCCCGCCGACGAGCAGTGCACCCGGCCTTAAAGGTAGAGCTTTTGGGACGAAAAAAATAACTGAAAAATCCTTCGCACACGTTGTACGTGAACGTGCTAGGTCATCTTCTGTGCTGATAGCCTCTTCGAGGAAGATGATGCACAGAGATGTTTTATCTTTTAAGCCCACATTTCTAATGTGTCAGCGCAAAAACTCCATATTTTCGCAGTCTGGCGTAAAAGCTTTGACTGTCGAAAGTTGGCGTATACTATATAATTTGAGTTTTACGCGGGGATGGAAATTCCGGCGTAATAACTCTAATTTTGGCAGTCTGGCGTAAAATACAGACTGTCAAAAACTTTGCGTATACTGCCAGTCTTGAATTTTACGCCTCGGAATCGGATCCTAGCGTAAAAGCTCAAGTTTTTGTAGTCTTGGCATAAAGCACAGACTGTTGATTTTTGGCATATGCTGCAAGATCTGTAATGTCTAGTTTATAGGAACTGATATGTTTTTCTTGTACTCTTGCAGTTAACTTGCATGCATCTCCGCTAGCCGATGTGATGGGTTCTGCCGCCGGGATGCTGCACTCCAACTATCTGGAGGATCTGTCGCACGTGACATTTCCTATCTTCGGGCCCCAGTATCCTGAAGGAAGGGAAATTTTGATATCGGCTCAGGGCGAGCGAACGCTGCTGAACATGATTAATGGAGAGCCCCTGACGTACATAGACGGGGACCAATACATAAAGCCGACTTTTCTCTTCGGGGACATAATTGACAAGCAGTCCCAGACGAAGCCCAAGAAAGAACTCTGGGTTTTCCCTGCCGGGAGCTTGGTTTTGTATCTGTCCAAGATGCTGAGAGACTATCCCATCTCAGTATTCTTCCATGCTACACATCCCAGGAGGATGTCGTGGACGCTGACTCCCGATCTTCACGGCAGGCCGAGGAAGATATTTCATCTGAAAGGAGCTGACCAGGGGTCGTTTGTCAGCCGCCCTTCCGGTTCTGTGACGACGTTCAGGGGACTGTACCCGGTCAGTATCCCGAGTGAAGACAGTTTAGTGATCCAGCCGATCCAATTATCGACTTTCTACAATAATTTTATGGGGCACGGGGGAGTATATATACCTTAAAGTGAACCCTCGGACAAGTGGGTGGATCACCCCTACAAACCTTCGATGGGCTCGCTTAGCTGAATAGGCCCTAAAGCATTTTCAGACCGAGCTGGAGGGCATTGGTCTGTATGTAGCTGTGAGTGCCACCAGTGTTGGGTTACCTCTCAACCCCAACCTGTTTTTGGCACTGATGGAGCGATATATCTCGCTCACTGGGACTTTCGCCACTCCACTGGGGGAGTTGGGATTGGCCCTCCACGAGATGGCAGAGATCTCGAGACTACCGATGGGGGATACTCCATATGAAGAGTATGTTCCCACGAACCGGGAGCTGGGGGATTCAGACCCTCGGGTAGTGAAAGTGTACCTGGAGCTGATGTGCCACTACCTTGCTTGCACTGCTTTTTATGGTGAGCCCTCAGATTTGGCTCATGTCAATAAATGGACGTCCTACCTCTTCTTTCACCGGTCCAGGACTGCTAAGCCAGAGAAGGTCTTGGAAGGCAAATATCAGCCTCTGAATTTTCTGAGCGTGCTTAATGCTCAGGTAGTCGGCAATCTCATGGAAGACGCTGGGGCTCCGGACTGGATCCTCGACGAAGGGATAGGGAAGTATCCTGCAGGCACTAAGACCTATAGTTATTTGAGACATTGCCGCAGGCCTTTGTCCAGGGAAGCTCAACTGGCTTGCTTCCTCTCCATATGGCTGCGCTGACTGGTGGTACCCGGCATCGCCTCTGCGGACCGCATTCACCGTAACACGCTATGGCCTGTAGTACGTCTGGTATTCGGGGCAAGACTGGGCTTGCTCCCTGCCATGGTGTACCGCATACAAGCTGGCATGAGGGCCATGACTGACGGGCTGCTCGCTGATGAAACTCGGCGTGATAGCTTTCCCAGGGTAGAATTACCATACCTGTATTTGATGGGATGGTTAATTCTCCACAACCCCAGGGTTATATCTCCCGGCTATGGCAGTAGTTCGGGGGGTAGTTTCTTGTTGAACTACAATAATTCTTCCTGGAACGTGACCACAGTTTTAGACTATCGACGGGTGCTGAACTTCAGTCACAGCTGGAAGCTCTTCTGCACTGTCCCCACTGTACATCTCAATCAACAGGGGATCAGACTCCAGGACGTAGGCGACGGAAAGACCGTTCTTTCTCCTGAGTCTTTTAACTGGTTGATCTGCATTAGACCTTCCCATTTACTGTACAGAAGCGAAGACCATTGCTTCTTCGAGCCATACTTGCCTAGTCGGTTTGCCAGGCAATTCGGGTACGACCAGTTGCACGTGGGTAATGCCGTCACCAGCTTCAGGTCCAGGGTTGACTCATTGATGGAGCCAGAGGATGGCGATATTTCATCATGGGTTGCACTGAGGCAACTTTTATCGTGCCCATCATTTCACTCTCCACGGAGCTGCGCATTCTCCATTCGTATGCCCAGTTCTACGTGGCAACCAACACCTTCCATCGCGATTTTGATATGCATGGAAGTTTTAGGATACCCTCTTCCAAGCCTGGGGAAAGAGTCAAAGTCCCCTCAGTTTCTTCTGATGAGGGTGAGAAGTCCGTCAATCCAGATGAGCCTCTATTGGCGGTACCGAGGGGTGAAGTACCTCCGCCTGCAGGGGCTTTGGTAATCTCTGGGAAGCGAAGGGCTCCTGCTCCGAAGGAGACTTCCCCTCGTAAGAGAAAGAATAAGACGGTTACTCGTCCTCTCCGGATTCCTGGTATTGAGGCTCCTAGAAGTGAGCCTGCATCTCTCCATGTTGGGGATGATTCTTTAATTGGAGGTTTCTCGCCTTTTAGAGAGGGACCCTCTAATGTTCCGGCTGGTAGTGCCGGAGAATTCCTGTTGAAGGCTGCTGTCGCTGCTACCGCTTCAGGTAGTGGAACGAGATCGCCTTCGGGGCCGAGCCGAATGAGGATATCTTTATCCGGATCAACATCGGGAGAGACCCCTGCCGTGTCTGTAGGTGCACCCGGCGAGATTCCACTTGGTGAACCTCGAGTGGATCTCGGCGAAGATTTGGAAGAGTACCTGCCGATGTCTGTTAGCACACCCCCTTCTCCAGGTATGACAGCTTGCCTAGCATCACTAAGAAATGATTTAGCTGTACAGGCCGCAGACGCGACATATACACCATTGGCCATGGGTAAATGCCATCTTTTATGCCTCTTCTTTAGGAAAATTAACATTATGTTGATATTAACTTTCGGTCTTCTTTTCAGGGGAAGACATCTTTGGGGAGGGCAGTGTAGATGCGCCCTTTGGCTCTGTGTCAGGTCCTGGCGGTGACACGGAGGTGCCTGACTTTGAAGAGGAGACACTTTCGGGTGCCGGCTCGCCTGTCGAAGAGATTCTGATATCTCAAGAGGAGGACGAGCCTGTCATTGCGACAATGCCTCCTTTGAGCACGCCGGTCACTTCGTCCGGTGTTAGCGCTTCTTCTTTTGTCGCACCACCTGTTGAGGCGACGGCCGTGGCAACATCGTCTGCGGTTGTTCCTGGAGGGGGATTCACCAATATCGCGGCCACTCCCAGCGTCCATTCTGATCTAGCTGCGCTGACCGAGCAATACACTAGTATCTTCTATACCACCTTGAAAATGTTAATATCAATGGTGTTGGGGAAGAATTTGAGCTTTGCGTCGCTGAGGAGGTCCTCCCGGTCCGCGATAGTGCCGATCCGAGAATTCAACGACACTGGGGTAGCTGACACGCTGGAGGAGATAGTTAATGGTTTGGAGCAACCCATTAACGAATACTTGTAGCTAGCTCGAGGCAACATTGACGGTCTCGTTCAAGCTAGGTACGACTCCCTGACTGCGCAGCTTGCTGAACAGATAGAGTCTCTGAATAAGTCCATTGCGGCTCAACAGCAGGAGATGGACCATGAGCGTATCCAATTGGAGTATGTTGTTCCCGAGTTGACCTGGTGCGAAGTCGAATATGAGGAAGTGATAGCGAAGGCCCGCATATTAAAGGATGAGCTCGTTCGAGTAGAGGCGAAGGCTCTCTCTTTGTCGACAGCCCGAGATGTGCTGAAGGAGCGACAGGCGACTGTTCAGCAGAATCTGGCGCGTGTGGATGCTTTCCACTCAGGTTTTGTGCGGGCTCGGTCTGAGCTAGTTGCTTCGAACAACGATGTGGCCAGGTTGGAATGGGCTCGTGCCGACGTCTTGAACTCCCGGGATGAGAGAATGGTTGCTCTGGCGTAGCAGATTCGCGACCTAATCGCTCCCCCCAAATGATGTACTTTTTTGCTTTTCAATGTACTTTTGCTCTTTTTGGGAATAATAAAGAGACTTTCATCTGACTTTGTGGACCCATCATTTTGGAATATAAATGACAGGTTTGGGTGAAAGTGATATCAGAGGTAATATGGACGTGATATACTATCGGTAAGTTTTAGCAGGATATATCTATTCAGAGGTTATATGGACATGATAGAATATGCTTTTAGCTAAAATTTGTACACAAAATACTATCAGAGGTAGTATGGACGTGATAGGTCTTGAAGTTCCAAATTAGTTAAACATATCTATTCAGAGGTAATATGAACATGATAGAATACGATCCAACTAGTTTTGTTTTGGAAGTAGTTTTGTCAGAATGAGGTTTTCGCCATATTCCACTTGAGAAAAGTAGGTTAAGCATAGTACCTTTTCAGGAATTTGCCATTGATATGAGCCATTAACAGGTCTCCATTAGGCTTGGCTAACCTGTAAGCGTCGTTTGAGAACGTCGTCTCGATCACATAAGGGCCTTCCCATTTGGGCTGAAATTTGCCCTTACTCCTGTGAGTAAGAATCATCGGCCTTCTTACGGCTAAAACTAGCTCGCCAACTTTGAACACTCTTTCCTTTACTTTTTGATTAAAAGCTCTGGAAATGCGTGCTTGGTAGAACGCGATGCGCTGTTAAGCTTGGAGGCGTTTCTCGTCTAATCCTTCTAGCTCTTGAAGCCTTAACAGGCCATTCTTTTCTTGAGTCAACTCATTAGTCACGACTATCCTGAGTGATGGAATTTGGATCTCGATGGGAGAACTGCTTCGCTCCCGTAAACTAATGAGAATGGGGTGCAACCTGTCGGTGCTCGTACCGTTGTGCGGTATGCCCAGAGACATTCTTCCAGCTTCTCATTCCAATCCCTCTTGTTCGAAGAGACAAACTTTTTCAAGAGCTTGATAATGGTTTTGTTGAAAGCTTCCGCCAAACCATTAGCAGCAGGATTATATGCCGTATAGGCCACATTTTGTATTCGATTTTTATCGTAAAATCGATGAAACGCTTGGCTGATGAACTGTGGTCCATTGTCATGAATTATCCTTCGGGGTATCCTGAAGCGATAAATGACATGATGCTTGATGAAGCTGATCACGTTGGATATCTTTACCTCAGCAAGAGGGATCGCCTTTGCCCATTTGGAGAAATAATCCGTGATGGCCAGTATGAACCGGTGGCCTCTGGAAGAAGACGGGTGAATAGGACCAATGATATCCATACCCCATGCTTCGAAAGGCCAGGACGCAACCGTAGGATGTAGATATTCAGGAGGTTGATGGATAAAGTCTGCATGGACCTGACAGGCTCTGCATTGTCTTGCATACTTTATTGCATCTACGATCATAGTAGGCCAGTAATAGCCCATTCTCCTGATGCAATCCTGTAGCTTAGGACCGGGTTGATGCGCTCCGCACACGCCGTCGTGAGCTTCACGAATAATCCGATGTGCTTCATCACCGGAGAGACATCGTAATAATAGTCCGTCATAAGACTGGCGATATAGACATTGTGAAGATGCGTCAAAATAGAAGCGCAATAATCGTCTTTTGACGGATACTGCTTCTTTAGGGTCCTCCGGCAAGATTCTGTATGCTACAAAATCTATAAAGGGACTTCTCCAGTCTCTCCTGGGAGGATCTGTGTTCATAGTGTAGCTGCGTTCTATGTGAAAGTTGTTTTTCACACAGAATAAATCTATGTTAAGAAGGATCACCGAATTCTGCCTTCTTATAGGGGTGGCTAAATCTGCAGCTAGACTGGCTAGGGCATCAGCTTCCAGATTCTGAGATCAAGGTACATGCTCTAGGAAGAATCCTTTGAATATCATGGCTATCTCGACCGTTGCTCGGTGATAGGGGATGAGGTCTGGATTTCGGACTTTATATATTCCTCTGACTTGATTGACGATCAGCAGAGAATCATCGAAAGCTTCTAGACGCCCAATTCCCTAGCGACTTGGAGCCCGATTAGTAGAGCGTTGTACTCTGCCACATTGTTAGAACAGGGCTCGCTAAGAGAATATGCTCGGTAGATGACGAGCTTATCAGGAGTAACCAGGACAATCCCTACTCCCGAAACTGCGTTTCCCCTGGGACCAGTCCTGGAGGCATCATCGAAGAACAGTTGCCATGCATCACTTTCCATTGCGGAATTACATTCTGCGACTTTGTCGGAAATATCCTCGTACAGTTTGGAGGCCTCCAGGATCAGATGAGCAGCTAGGAAGTCAGCCAACCCTTGGCCTTTGACGGACTTCTGAGGGACGTACACCATGTCATACGGTGTTAATAACATCGCCCAAGTCGCGAGTCGGGAATTAAGAACACTTGGCTTGTTCATCAGTACCCGAAGAGGATTGATCCTGGAGATGATGTGAATGGTTTGGCCTATGACATAGTGTCGTATTTTCTGGATAGCGAACATCAGAGCCAAGTATTCTTTCTCCACTGGGTTATACCGGTGTTCGGCTCCGACCATCATCCTGCTGAGGTAGTAGATAGCCTATTCGTGACCCATATCATTCTTTTGTGCGAGAAGAGCTCCCAGATAATGATCCATCGCTCGAATATACATCACGAATGGTCTTCTTATGACGGGAGGCACCAGAACTGGCAGACTAGTGAGGTAGCGTTTGATATCACCGAACGCTTGCTGACAGGCTTCGTCCCATACGAAAGATACACCTTTCTTCATGAGACGAGAGAAGGGCTGACATCTCCCAGAGAGGTTGGATATGAATCTCCGGATATAAGCCAGACGACCTTGAAATCCTCTGAGTTCTCTCAGATTATATGGCGGTCGTATTTCTAAGATGGCCTTGACTTTATCAGGGTCTACTTGAATGCCTTTGGCGGTAATGACAAATCCCAGAAATTTGCCACTAGATACCCCCAGAAAGAACTTTGTAGGATTCATTTTGAGTTGATGTTGGGGCATCAATTCAAATATTGTCTTCAAGTCTTGGATGTGATTATCCTTGAGGCGGCTTTTGACAGCTACATCGTCCACGTAACACTCAACTGTCTTGCGTAAATGCTCATAGAATATATTACTCATAGCCCGTTGGTACGTAGCCCCGACATTCTTCAATCCGAAGGGCATGACCGTATAGCAATATACCCCCAATGGTGTCCGGAAGGCAGTATGCTTCTCGTCCTCAGGATGCATCTTGATTTGATTATATCCTGAAAATCCGTCCATGAAAGATATACGTTCAAAACCACATGTATTGTCAATCATAACGTCTGTGATGGGAAGAGAAAACTCATCCTTGGAGCAGGCTGCATTCAGATCTCGGTAATCGATGCAGACACGTACTTTCCTATTTTTCTTCATGACCGGGACAACAATGGCGACCCAGTCGGGATGTTGTTCTTCCCGGATGAAACCGCAGGCTATCAACTTCTTGATTTCAGCTTCAATAGCGTCCATCATATCCGGGTAGAACCGGTGTTGGTGCTGCTTTACAGGCTTCGAATCGGGCAATATATTGAGCTTATGAGTAGCCATCTTTGGATCAAGGCCTGGCATGTCCTCATAATTCCACGCAAAGACGTCGATATATTCTTTTATCAGCTGGATAACTTCTTTCCTTTCTGCTTCAGAAAGATTGTTACTGATAAATATCGGTTTTGGCGAAAGTTCATCCCCAACGTCAATCTGGATAACTTTATCTTCAGTGAGAGGTTCTCTCTGCTCGAAGCGGAACTCCCAATGTGTACCATTTGCTGAGCCCAAGCGTCATTCTCAAATAGTTCAGATTCTTGTTCGTCTATTTCGAAGGAATCTGTTACTACCATATTTACTGATAATGTTCGTTCGAGAGCATGAGATGAGTCAGAGGACGTTGAGCCATTTTGAGAAGAGGAGAAGATATCCTCGTTTGACTCAGGAGTTGCAAGGGAGGTGGTATACCCTAACCCGAAACGAGTTCGTTGATAGTAGGGATCGCCGTGCAGCGGCATTCGTCTGCCTTTTCCGTAGTTGAGACCCGGTTCCAGCTTCAAGTTATAACCCATACTTTGCATGATCTTCAAAGCTTGCGGGCTGTATCTGTGAACCTGTATTTTACCGGCATCGTCATCGGAAGAATCTTCTTGCGTAGTCAGTTCATTGCGCATACGGTCGAAGACTATTGAATGCTGACTGCTGTAAGTAGGCGGGACAATGAAGATAGAATCCTCATGCGGTCCATATGCCGTGGTGACATTGGATGATGACGCCACTTCCCATATGTACGGATGATAGGAATCTATAGATTCCAAGAATTTTTGTGCTATAGGTTCTATATCGTCATGGGGGGAGGATTCCTGATCCAAAATTTGAGCATCAATATAATGGAAAAGAGGATGTTTATTATCATCTAAAACTTCATTCCCGGTTGCATTTACATCAATCGGCTGCCTGTTGCGCCGAAGGTTGATGACCAAGGGTGGAGGCTTCTGGTTCAAAGTGATCACTAGAGGATCACCCCTTTTCCTGACCTAGTTTTGTTCAGGTGGATAGCCATAGGCTCTATGGCTTTTGGACGAGTAGTCCGTCCTTTTACCTTGATTGACAGAGGTTGCTTGGCAGAGGGTTCTTCTGGCTCCCGGTGGGATTCCTTCTCTGCTTCGGCTGACACCTCTTCCGTGTAGTCTTGAGAGTACAACACGACATCAGAGTAGTAGGATTCTACTCCTTTGAACGGGTTCAGGTCAGCAAACTCTGTTTGTACTATTCCTTGGGCATCTATATATTTAAAATATTGATGTAGAGTCGAAGGAACGATGTTGTGGTCGTGGATCCAAGGTCTGCTTAGCATAATCTTGTAGGATACCTCTGAATCAATGACATAACATGTAGCCACCGATCTGAGGTTGCCAATCTGGATCCTCAGGCGAATTTTCCCCAACGACTTACTTTTTCTTGCGTTGAAACCCACGATTGTAGTGGTGGTGTAAGCCAATTCGCTGGTAGGAATCCTCAGCGGTCTAAGCAGACTATGAGAAATGATGCTGATTGATGATCCCGGATCTATGTGAATCCGGTCGACCTCTATGGAACTGACGTACTCGGTGTAATAGAGGGGCATGTCATGCCTGTTATGTTTTAACAGCATGCCATCTTGAGTGAAAGTGATGTTCGGGACCACCTCCATCACACTATGGCATTGAGGGCATGCTACTGGTTCTTCGTCAGGGGACTTGAGCTGGGTCAAGTATGCATCCGCCTGCATCAGTGCTTCACTCAGGGCTAGACGAGTGTCTTGGGAGAGCCTGAGTAGTTCGAAGATGGACAACCTGGCTGGTGTATTAGCCAGTTGGGCCAGGATGTCGAAGTTGTACGGCTTCTCTAAACCTTTGTTTCGAATGTTTTTCACAGGTTTATCAAAACGCACTTTTTTTTGCTTCCCTCTGTCCGCCGAAGTTGGTCTCGAAGGACCGGCCTCTGGTACGGCGAATTTCGGTTCTGAAGGCTTGGCAGCTGAAGCATCTGCCGTTGTATCTTCCTGGCTGGCTCCATAGTCCTGGAGGTAGGCTTTCCTTGAGCGGGTTCCAGTAGCCAAGACCTCATCTTCTGATGCCGAGTGTAACGTAATCATGTGACACAGTTTATGCTTTGAGTTCTTTTTGGACTTAGCCTTAGCAGCTTGAGTCTCTTTCTCGATCTCTGGCACCAGATCTGGATGGACCCATATGATCTCGCCTCGCTGGGTAGTTAGGGGTAGCAGGTCATGATTTTAACCCCTAGCCAGAGGGAGATTAACGATGTTCATCGTTGTCCGGGAAATAGGCGTAACACCGTCCGGGACTTCTTGGGGAGGCAGATTGCCAAATTGCAGAGAGATCATGTTGGCCGTGATCGTCTTCTCGCTGTTGCGGAGAGTGATGGCCTTAGCATCGATCAGCTCCTGGATCTTCCTTTTCAGTACATAACACACCTTTGTAGGGTGGTGTACGTATCTGTGGAAGATGCAGTACTTGGGGTTGTTAGTACTGCCGACTTTATTGGGCCTCTTCTCCTCCGAAAGGGTAATGTTGCCACTTTTGACGAGACACTCGAATATGCTCGGAATATCGTCGTCGTCGAAAGAGTATACTTTAATGGGTCTGGAAGTCCCAGGTTTTGTCTGCGTGGTTGCCGCAGTCTTTTGTCTGGACGTATTGATCGCCAGAGCTTCTTTTCCTTTGGAACTGCGAGGATGGTCGCTGTTGGGGGATGACCTCTTGCCTCTGTTGAAGGTAGATATCATGATGCCATTGTCATGCGCCTTGCGACTGTTGTCCTCGGCGGCTACCGCTAAGATAATGAACGAGGGCCAATCATGGAACTGATATGGTCCTGTGAACACCGAGATGACGAAAAGAAGGTTCTTCCTGCAAATGTCCACCAATGTAGAGTCTGGAACTCCGGGAGGCATTTGTAAAGTGGCTTGACGAAAATGTTCGATGAAGGTGCGAACGTCCTCTTTTTCCTTCTGCTTCACTTCGATGAGAGAGGACATCGACATGTCCATCCCTCCTTCGTAGAATCTTGCGAAGAATAAGGCTTTGAAGTCGTCGAAAGAAGTAATGCAGTTGTCCGCTAGGCTGCGGTACCACTGGTAAGCCACTCCCGAGAGACAGCCCTTGAACACCCGAGTGAGGAGGGCGTCATTCCCCTGTAGTAACACCGTCATCATACTAAAGTAGTTCATGTACTGACTTGGTGATGTTTTTTCCTCGAACAGAGCCATGGTCTGTGGTTTGTATCTAGGAGGAAAAGGGGCCTCTTTCCAGATGTCGCGCCCCGATCCCGTAGGGGCCGATCCCGTAGGGCCTATCGTCCTCGCTTGGTCCCTACGGAACCATTCGTCCTCGCTTGGTCCCTACGGAACCATTCGTCCTCGCTTGGGCGCGATGTCGTGCAAGCCTAAGTTGCGCTTGCACCAGGCAACATACCTGCACAAGACAAGTTAGACAAAATATACATATATAGGCACAGAGTAAAACGCAGAGAACCAAAGTTGAACACATTTGATAGCACACAAAATACTTTCTTTTTATTGAATACTGAAGATTTGGATTACAAAATGCTTGCTTGGATGAGTTACAAAAATATGCCTTAGAAGGCTTACAACTCTTTTTATATTCCCAAAACTAGCCACAACGCCCATTACATTATGCCCTTGTAGTAGGACCAAAAACATCTAGCAGAAGGAGAGTAGCCCACTGGAGAGGTAAGCAGCGAAGGAAGCAGCACGAACACAGTCCTAAGGAAGGGTGCGCACACGCTGATTCAGGTTCAGGATACTTGCCAGACTCTCGCTCCCAGCACCTGGATATTTGCCCACAAACGTGGGTCAGTACTACCACATGTACTGGTGAGCGACCGTGGCCAAACTCACCTTAGAAATCCACACTAAGTAAGCATATGAAGCTAGCATTATTAAGTGGTCTTTCTGGTTGTCTAGTTTCTTTTTAACAATTCATGCTAGGAAACATAGACAATATAATGCAAGTGCATAATGATAATTCTTACCCACGGCCGAGCGGTTATCCCTGCAGCAGACACACAAGTTAGCCACATTTACATATTCATAACTTATGTATCAAGACACTTGGTATCACAAATGATAGGTATGCAAGAAGGTAAACCTAGCATGCGCCCTATCTATATGACGGTCCTGAGAAACTCATTGATGGACAACAATACCCCCCTAGATCCTTTCGGAACAGAACATCAGGGTGCTCTCAACAATCCCTTTCGGACCGACCGATTCCCAGTGCCCCAGAAACCAATCGAGAGACTATTACCTTGTGCACAAGTTGTCCGAGACCCATGCATGGCAAGCAGACATTTTATAAATCAAACTCTTATGATGCTTAACTTTAACAAGCATATAACAATCTAATAGCCACGCCCCCCTAGATCCCGTAGGAACGGAACATCAGGGCGGACCACTAGACTATACTCATTTACTCTTTTACACATGACACAAACACTATTCATGAAGGTTTTATGCACGATATAGTGATGCAACAAGTGAGTAAGGGGCAACAATTAATAGAAGTAAAGCAGAATTCTATTTAACAGCATATAGTTCATTTCTTTAGCTTATCTTCTTAGTGAGGCAACATATTTCAAGTGAACTAGAGATTCTTTATTAGGCATGTAGACTTAAAGGATTCATCGAAGGGCCTAAGCCACTCACCGAATGAATCGAACGAGAGGATGGGGAAGCCTAAGCGACGTTCACTCTTTGGTTATGCGTCCTGAAAATACAACAATACTTGATTAGCATACTTCGATCTCTTTCCCTTACGATTCGAAAAGAAAGCGCAAGCGAGAAGGCGAAATCATGAAAACCAAGTCATCGAAAGCAACTCAAAACATAAAGCAACACAAAACCAAGAAGCAAAGCAACCAACGAAAACTCTTGGACTTATTTCAATAGAAGTCGTTCCATTAATTGGAATGTTTCATTGCACTTCGTCCGTGTTGATTTGGCGGTAAGGTTTCCCCGAGACTCGATTCTCAACCGAGTCGAAGCAGCGTAGTGTTCCATAAGTAACCGTTCGAAGCGGGGCGTTACACCAGATAGCCGGGTAAGGCTGGTTGATTCCCAATTTCTTGAGCTGATCTTTGTGCTTCAAGGCATCAAATTGGGCTTTCAGCTCCTGTACTGCCTGCATCGGATTTTCAGCCGATAGCGGGACCATGGAGTGGTGAGGAATCAGTTGTATTGTGACTCCAACGGAAGGTAATACATTCTCCGAGTGAGGGAGCGGAGAAACTGCTGACTCTTGATCTAAAGCAGGCTCTTGAATCGTGTTGGATAGTGGTAAGTCCACCCCCATACGTATCTGAGTTGGAGGGACCGATGCTTGAGCCATGGCATCTGTGTGTTGAGTTAGCATCATCTGGTGCATGTTCTCCATCATGGATTGTATCTCTTTCAGAGACGTCTCCAGTATAGTGATGCGTTGCTCAGCGCTCCCGGACGGGGAAGCTTCCTCGCGTTCATCTCCAATGGCATAAACTCCCATCTCCCTGGGTGTCATTGAAAGATTAGTATAGGTCTCTGTAGAAGTTGACTCTATACTTTCGGCGTCTGATTCGGGAGACTGGCGACCCCCAACATCGGAATCAGAAGAATACGAAGCCGGTTGTCGTGACCTCGAACGAGTGTTTCGAAACACCCCAGCTTCGGTGTTCCTAAGGAGCATGTTGAATCTCCTTCAGCTCGGAGTTCTAAAGGGATGACGTCTTGAGCCCGACCTTCCTCTAGGTATGTGTGAAGCCATGTTCACAGATACATGCGTGGGCTCTTCTTCCTGGAAAGACGGAGAGTAGCTCAACCGGTCAAAAACCTACCGTTTTGCTTCAGAACAGCAACAATTAATTACAATCCTATGACAATTACAACAGTGCTCGCTAGGAGGCGTAATAGACATGCTGGAAGATCCCCTCTCCTTGCATTTCTGGATCAGATACTTACGCAGGTCAGGAGGAGTCACAGAAGAAGAAGATGATGGCTTGTTCCTTCTGTTCACATCAGTGGGCATGCGGATGTTGGGAACCATAGTTTTCCCTGTGCCACCTATATACAACAGGTTGGCCATCTGGGTAGCGAATAATCCCCGAGAAGGGTGTCTTTCCGTAAATTGAGCCTTCTTTACGCTGAGGGGCTTCTCCTGGCGTAATTTGGAGCTCTGCTCTGGTTGGCGTAAAGCTGATGATGTCCTCAGTCGGCCGTCAGCCTCTCGCATAATCCGGAGGGCGGACAGATTGTTCCCTTGCTGGTGTAAAGGCCGAGAAGTTGAGTAGTCCGCAGCAGAGATTAAGAGAGAGAGTGTGAGATAGAGATAGAGGGAGAGGAGAATAGAGAGAGCAGCAGCAACAGAGATTAAGAGAGCAGCAGCAGCAGCAGTTGCTGGCAACAGCAGCAGCAGCAACGCGGTATCAGTAGCAGCAGCTAGTTAACCCCCCTTATATATATATATATATATATATATATATATATATATATATATATATATATAGATGTATATATATACATGTATAGTTGATATATATATATATATATATATATATATATTACATAGATAGATAGAGAGATATGTATATATATAGAGATAGATAGATAGAGATATATATAGATAGATAGGTATATAGATATCTATATATAGATATAGATATAGATATAGATATATATTATATATTATATATTATATATTATATATTATATTTATAGATATAGAAATATATAGGTATGGTTAGATAGTGAGAGAGAAGAGCAAGGTATTGGATCTCAATACCTTGAGATATCAAGGTATTGAGGTAAGTGGGGTATCGGAGATGAGGTATTTGCCTATACACTAGGTTATATATATATATATATCTATATAGTTAGATATATGTTATACATATAGTAGTATATATATAAGTATATATATAGATAGTTAGTTAGTTAGTTAGTTAGCTAGTGTTAGTGAGAGGGTTATGCGAGGTATCTCAATACCTTTAGATACTCAAGGTATTGGGCATCGGGGCGTGGTATTGGATTTTTACCTAGGAATGAGGCTAGAGTTATATATATATATATATATATATATATATATATATATATATATATATATATATATATATATATATATATATATAGTATATATGTTAGTGGGTATAGGCGGGGTATATAACGTAGGTTGAGGTATCGGATACCGAGGGTATCCCGGTATCTCAAGGAGGCGAGTTTGAGGGTTTACTAGCTTAATGAGCTAGTTTTGACCTAAAATTTTAGGGGCACCATAGTTTGACCTAGAGTTGACCGTAGTTGCCCTGGTTGACCGCCAAAGTCAACTTTTGACCTAGTTTTGACCTATAGTTGACTTTTTGGACCCTGGGTTGAATTTTTGACCCATATTTCACCTGTTTGACTCATTTGACCTAGAACAACCCTAGAAGGTTGTTTTTAGTTATTTTATATCTGTTTAACTCTTTAGAACTCCGTTTAATCTTGCTTTTTGTAATAGATCCTTGTAACGCCAGTTTGGATCGCCAGTTGTTCAGGACGTCATGCGAGTACATTCTCTGATAGTTTTTATTATCTGATAGTTATTATGATTCAGCTTCTAGTATAGTATTATCTGATTTTCTGGCACGACACTGACTAGTATTTCTGGATTCATTTACTTGTGACATATATATTTCATGTTTCTGGCCTCTATTTCTGGAATTACCTACTGGCATCACATCATGACTCACTACAAGCATCACTCATGTTTCTGGCTGGACTCATACTTGATTTACGTGTCGGGTCTTGGATTCACTTGTACTAGTCAGGGAAGAGAAATACTCAAGTAGACATGTAAACATTCCGGAATCACTGGATTTACCCCCTCTTGTCTAATCTGGAATGATAGCAACCGCACACCCAGTGTGCGGTGAGCCGTACTTATCCCTAGCTGTTTACATATCGAAAAAGGTATTTCAGAGACACGAGTTCATTCTTTCTAGTCTGGACTCTCTTGCACTTCTTGACTGGTCTCACTTATACTTTCTGGACTGGACTCATTACATTTATTCTTGCTGGACTCACTTCACGAGATTGTGCACACACTTGATCTTAGTTTAGATTTCTTATATCCTGTAGTCATATTTATCTTGCTTCTGATTTTTTATGCATCTTTACCTTTATGCACCAGATATATATATATATATATATTTCCTTGTTCATACTTTATTTCCTTTACCTTCTGCTACTTGTTACAACGGCTTTATAGTTTTTATCATTTAACTGGAACTGCTGTTAGAGGTGTACTTGCTCCAATCCTGACTGGATATATTTTTCAGAGGATCCGAAAGATTGGTGTCCGACGTTTTATGGACCTCAGCCTGTCGATGGTACAGACACAGACCCTCTAGTTCAGGAGTAATTTCTGGGTTGGTAGCCGGGATCACTAGGACCTCAGTTGTATTTATTAGCTTTTGGTACCAGATTTGTCCCCCAGTTTTTGGTTTGAGACTTGTATTGTATTTTATTCTGGATATTGTTGTATTATTATTATTGTTGTTATCTTTAGTAGTTGTAGTTGTTTAGACTATGTAGTTGTTAGACTTCTTTGTTATCTTATCGTGCTTAGATTCGTGATTGAGTACTTGTGTTATCTTTATCATATTGCTCCTCCGTTTGGAGTTGAGATCTTGAAAGGCACTTATATTTGTTGTGTGAGATTGTTAGCTAGATAGTAGACCTAGACAGCGTTCTACCGCCGATGCTGCGGCGTAGGCTGGACGTACCCATGACTCATGCCTAATTTTTGGGTGCAGGTCTTGACACATTTTTGGTGGCGGCCCACGCAGGTCTTGAGCTTCGTAATTAGTGCAATATCGTGGTAGTACAATAATTTAGTTGTACTGCTACGAGCCTGCTCTAGGAAATAGGATCTAGGATGAGAGTGTACTCAATCACGACTAGGAATAATTCCAATCTAATTATTCTGAAATTGCTTCCTTTTGAAATATTACAGTCCTTCTTTGATGATATCGTATCTTGTGCCTTATTGACTTCTTTTGATCTGTGTCTAGGATGCCTCCGAAGATACGATCCCATCGTACCGTTCCAGCAGCTGCCACCGAGAGGTCTGCTACCTCTCGGCCAGCTCGACTTCAGGCAGCTGCTATCGCTCTACTCACCACTCCTGCGGTTGAGGGAGCATCTGCTTCTCTCAGGGATCCTCCTCCACCTGTCGATCCGAGGACTACCCCAGTCGTTCCGGTGGTACCTCCTCCACCACCTCCTGCACCAGTAGACGCCACACAGTTATTTGCATTCTTCAGGGAGATGATGGACGCGTAGTACCGTCAGGTGGATGTGATGAGGCTGGGCATTGAGAATGCCCACCAGGTGGCTATGACAGCAGTTGACAGAGTAGCTCAGACCTAGCCACAGGCAGATCAGACTCAGCACCCGAGGCCAGGCAATATTATTGACTTCCAGAGGATGCGGCCCAAGGAGTTCCGGGATATAGAGTGGATCCTATACGCAGATGACTGGATAGAGCAGATTGAGAGGATGTTTCGGCTGTCACAGATTCCAGACAGCATGCAGATAGAGGCAGCGGGCAGTCAGATGTTCAACCTCGCTTTGACGTAGTATCACACTGATACAAGGATCGCGACACCAGGGCTTACTTGGGAGGCTTTCAAGAGACTTTTTAAGGAGAAGTTTTTCCCAAATGTGGCGCTCAGTGCTTTAGAGAGCCAGTTTGAGGCACTCGTCCAGGAGAGCATGCTGGTAGACGAGTACGCAGCGGAGTTATGTCGTCTAGGCAAATTTGTGGAGGGCTTGAGTGAGGCAGCAAAGGCGAGGAAGTTTCGCAAGGGCTTGGTCATGGCGGTCAAGTCTTTGACTAGGAGTGACCGCGAGGCAACTTTCGAGAGATCATAGGGGATGCTCAGAGGGCAGAGGATGACTTGGAGCTCAAGTCCAAGAGAGGCAGGGATGATTCAGGTAGTGCGAGTGGTAGTGCGGGACTGGCTAAGCATCCTTATGGGTAGAAGACAATGCAGCAGGGTCAGGATCAGAGATTGCCTACTTGTGCCTACTGTAGGAAGGTAGGACACACTTGGGATGTTTATAGGAGGAGGCTGAAGGTGTGTTTGTTCTGTGGATTCGCTGCTCACCAGATGCGAGATTGCCCTACTACACCTACATTTGGTAGAGCACAGGATCGGAGAGTTGGAGCTAGGCCACCTGTGGCACAGCATCATGCCCCGCACCAGCAGAGGAAGATACCCCAGTAGGGCAGGGCTTTTGCGTTGACAGTCGAGGAGACTGATGTTACGGGTGTCGGGTTGGCAGGTCTATCTTTTTTCGTTCTTCTTCCTGTCTATTTCCATTCCTTGTGGTGTGCTTCGTTAGTACCTGTTGTTGTCTGATAAAATAAATGAAAGATATGGAAACAAGGCTTTATATGAAAACCCGCTCTTTTTGTTTACAAATAAGCAGTACAATTAATCCTGTACGAGGATGTCGAGTACTATTTTTTAATCTGGGTAAATATTGCTATAGGAGTCTGATCTGCAGTCGATCACTTTGTCCCTTGGACCACACGATAATGAAGAAGTGTTGTAGAAAACAGAAAGCAGCTTCGAAGGTTGCTAAAGAGAGTGGATGCTCGATGCCAAAGTCGTCGATCACTACCCTTTTCCTGAGCTCTGGATTCTTCTCTCTTGAAATCTGCGACCAAATCTTGACCTTTCAATCTTCTATTTTTTGACCTTGGATCTGATACTGGATTTCTTGACCAATTTCCGACCTTGGACCTCTGTTGATAAAGGTCTCTATTTATAGAGTTTTAGTGACAGTGACTACTCAGTCGGTCTAGAAATCGAGTAGTGGAAAGCACAATACCCTTTTACACGACGGTTACAATAACCATTGCCTGCGTATAGATAACCTTTTGAATGAGCGTGTGACGCGTGTCCAACTAAGGGACAATGCGTATAACTTCTGCGAAGATCACGACGTAGAAGCCACGTAGGTAGTTATCCTTTGTGTAGAAGAGGTTGGCGTAGAAGCCAATAGCTGTCACCATGGCATAGAAGCCAAGTAGGCATAGAAGCCGAGTAGGCGTAGAAGCCGAGTAGGCATAGAAGCCAAGTAGGCATAGAAGCCGAGTGGGCGTAGAAGCCGAGCGGGCATAGAAGCCGAGTAGGCGTAGAAGCCGAGTAGGCATAGAAGCCGAGTGGGCATAGAGGCCGAGTGGGCGTAGAGGCCGAGTGGGCGTAGAAGCCGAGATGATATTGAAGTTTTAGCCAGAATTACAGCTTTTGGAGATATAATCAAATCTCTTGCATTAAATGAAGAGATCTGCCGCCATCCTGCGAGGCTTGTCTTTAAGATTTGCCATCATTCTGCGCATTAAATGCAGATATACGTCTCGAATCCCGTACGAAGAGTAACTACTGACGTGGCAGTCTGTTTGTCTTCTGTGGAGCATAAACAACTCACATCTGCCTGTGTAGAACTAGGCAGTGTATTCTTTTGTATGCGTAAAAGCGGTTTACGCAAAGGGAAATGGCAGTAAATGACAGCCTGGGTTGCAGTACCGCACCATCATTATAGCCGTCGCCTGGGTAGTCGTGTAGTACTCTTTGTCAAGAGTCCAGACGTCAGGTTCATTGCATGATCTGACAGGTTCATTTCGAAGAATACGAAGCGTTCCTCGTACACTTCAATGCTGCATTGAAAGCGGATGAGTTTTACGCCATAAAGGCGATGTAGCACCCTTTTTACGCTGAAATAGCCTAGATATACTGTATTACGCAGATGGTCCTTGAGTTCATATTTTATGTTGTGCTCAGCGGAAAAACTCTGTTGCACGTTGATGGTTCTGAGGTCATCTTTTTACGCTGCTCTGCATCAATATGCTGCGTATAGCTATCTAGCATATTTTTCATGCTTCTACACATGTTAGACTTTTCTTTATGCTGTGGTAGATAGTATAGTGACCATGATTGAGACTGTGATAACACGACCAGTAGGATCATGATCTTGTATGTTGATTAGGTAGAATTGCTTAACTGTGATTGTTGGGGGTTTGACCTAGAAGAAGTGCGATCGGCTATAAATTTTGAGGACAAAATTTTCTAA